>CM076584.1:955150047-955560874 GCA_034641835.2 Pinus albicaulis | reverse complement strand
AGTTGATAAGTCATGACGTGATTTGATGGATCCTCTCCTTACTTACCTTCAAATTTCGGTATATCAATGGGCAACTTATGCGGCATTGGCGGCCAATACGGATAATAAAAAATTGGATCATTCGTAAGGCACGTCAAATCAGGTAAATCCAAAGTTGCAATAAATGGTAACTGACGGTTAGGGTCGCGAAAACCTTGAGTAGCCAAAGCAGTTCCAGGAGGCGGATACCCAGGATAACTGGGAATTGGATTTGAGTTAGGAATTGTATAACCTCCTCGAAAACCAGGATTAACCGGACCGAACTGGGGTTGTTGAGGCTGTTGATAAGTATAGCCAGGGTACGGTTGATACTGATAGTTTGGATTTTGTGTATAGGGACCGAATTGTGGCTATCCCTGGTACAGTTGATACGTGAATTGCAGTTGACTTGTGACAATTATACTCATACTGGCTTGTCCCATAGGCATTTGAACCGAAGTCTGAACCGAAGATCCTGACTGGGGTACAGAGACTTGAGGGATTTGCACGGATGCAGGGATAAACGAACTCGGGGTTACAGATGCTCCAGAAGCAGGTGTTACAGGTTGAACAGGCATAGCAGCAGTTGCAGCAGTTTAAGGCGGAGTCTTAGGTGAACTAGGACCAGCTTGCTGAATAGTACTAGGTGCAGAAGGTTGAATAGTAGGCTGGGCAAGTTGCTAAGTTGGACCAGAAATTAAAGGCTGTCCAAGCTGATAAGGCAACTACACATTAGGCTCCCTAGGCTGTTGATATTAGGACAGATCCCACACCATATTCATTCCGGGGTATTGTCCTGCAGAAGGTTGAACGTAAGGACCATAACCTGGTTGAACGTAGGGTTGATAAGTAAGTGGTACATTTCTGGCTCCTTGAATAGATGGATGAACAGAAGGCTATTGGAAACCTTGAATTGGGTACTAACCTTGAGGTTGATAACCCTGAGGCGCATACTGAAGATGGGGTTGATAAGGACCTTGAGGAACATATTGAGTTTGAGGTTGACCTTGGGGCATATACTGTCCTGAACGTTAATACCCTTGAGGTGTGTACTGTCCTTAGGGTTGTCCCCCAAAATAATATGATTCCACAGTTTGTCATGGGAAAAGGCTACCTTGAGGTTGCCCTCCAGGCAGTAATTGACTTCCTGAAGGTTGCCCCCCAGGCGGTAACTGACTACCTAAAGTTTTCCCCCCAGGCGGTAACGGACTACCTTGAGGTTGCCCCCCAGGTGGTAACGGATTTCCCTGTATTGGCCCTCCAGGCGGTAACTAACTGCCTTGAGGTTGAGGATTCAGAATATTACCAGACATCATATAGATTTGCGCTCCGTTCGACGTTTCAGTTTTAACACCATTAAAACCAGATGACAACACTTGTTCAATTGGTTGATGAGATGCTCCTAAGAAAGTACCAGACAGAGCCTGATATCCCGAAGGAACAGAAGGACCACCATGTAAAAATGATTCCGGTGTCTGGGAAAACATGGATGACTCTCCGGCCATAATGGATGGCGGATAATAACCTCTGGGTGTAGGATGAAATGGAACTCGAGGTGGAGAAAAAGCAAGACCCGGATTCTCTAAAATTTTTGTTAAGGATATATACCAAGCACTAGTTCGAATAGGGCTATAGAAAATAGATTCACGCTCCCTAAGATTTAAGGATTGAGGAGATTCGGGAAGAGATATATCTTCGTCTGGATTAATAAGTTCTTCAATGGAAATAAGACCAGCTGGAAGATCGTCAGTGATGATATTTCTTACCCTAGGTGAACCAAGATCACTGGAAGTTGGTGAAACAAATCCTAAGGATGTTCCCAAAACAGAAGGTTCAGTTTCAGGTTCAGAGATTTCAGGTTCGTCAGCCAGTTCACTGGAAGCAGGAATACTACCAGTAACTTCAGAAACTGAAATTGATTCTTGAATGTATTCTGTTGTAGGTATTTGATGATCAGGATGAACAACTATGGATGAACTTCCAATTTCTGTTGATCTAATCCTACCACTACTGGATGATACCAGAGCACGAAGCCCTTCAAGCTGACTTGGTGAATATTCAGGGGGTTTCCCTTGTAGTCTTCGGGATTGTCTCGGCAATTCCGCCACGATTAAATATTAACTAGTCACACGCAAACAAAGAAAATTTCAATGAAAATACCTAAATTCTCTAAAGAAACAAACAACTGAATCACACGCTTAAAAATCTAAGAGTTCAAACCACACACAAACAATAAATTTTCGTACTAAAAACACTAGTTGGTGATGAAATCCAACTTAGTAGAAATTTAACACAGAAAGGGAGGTTGGAACCGTTACCCCGACAACCTGCTTAATGAAACAGACTGGCACAAGTTTCCTCACAAAACCATCTCGTGTGAAGAGAACCCCCCAGAGAGTCCAAGTGAGTCTAGTCAACGTCTGCTCCAGGTACAGTGAGATCTTTCCTTCACCATCACCTTAGGAAATAATATTAAGATAATGGACACTAAGGTTACCAACAGTAACAAATATAACTGGGGGAACAGTCTACGATCCGATTTCACGCGCAAGGGCAGAGTAGCAAGCTCAACCCCCTTGAAGGCTCCTCGACATGGTTAATCCGAGGTTTACCGACAAGTGATCCCAGGCTCCTCGATAATGGTTAATCCGAGGTTTACCGTTTGTAATACGCGCAAAATCTTCTATCTTCCCCAATGAAACATAATTCATTGTCTCAAAGGTTTGGACATGATCTCGTGATTGACTTCTTTAAGAGAAGCTTCCCAGATTATACAAACTACAATTGGATTTATCTCCTACCGCAATATTTGTCTACTTGTTTGTTTTTACTACCTTGGAGAGTTAACTACTCCCTACTCCAAGATACTAGCCTAAGCTATGTTGGTGATAAGAGCCCTAGAAAATAAAAAGATTACTAGATGAATTTTAATTAAGCGTTACTTTTAAGAGCTGTTTCTTAAGTCAATGGGTGAGGAAATGAAAATCTGATGGTGTGAAGACTCAATTTCCAAAAGACACTAAAAATGCACCTAAAAATGATAATCAAACTGTTTTCTTTCAATGAAATTATAATTAAGGAAAAGTTAGAGAATGCAATTCTTTTAATAAACAATTCCTTCTTTAAACATAAAGAACAATTGAAAGAAACTATTTTTGTCTTTTCCAACAAATTATCAAAGCTCACAATAAAAATCCTTTCACTTTCCAAAAACTCGAAGCTACAAAACAATTGTTTTTCAAAAGAAATCTACAAATTTTAAAAGCACTCAAAACTACAAAACTAATTTCGAGATCTACAAAGTTTAATAGCACTCAAAACTACAAACTTTAATAATCTAAATGAATAAAAGCTTTAAGATTTTTTTTGAAGAATGTTTTAACTTAGTTGTTCAGCAAACTAAGGATCTATTCATCCAGAATAACAAACAGATCGAAAACACTCAATTATGTTTTTATTAAAAATGAAATTCAAAAACCAATAACAAAGTTTCTTTTCGAAGATTTGCAAAGAAACAGGTAACTCTATTTCTCAATAAAGGATGATTTCACAATCAGGTCAGATCCAGCAAAAAGACCAAAAATAGCAAGGTAATCTGAGGTACTTCTAATTTTCAAATGCTTCAAATCGCTACAAAGACCAAGTGAAATGCAATCCAAAATGCAAAACTTCTAGAAAATCATCAAAACACCAATACTGCTGAGATTTATTAACAGAAAGCTTTTGACAGAAACAATCATCAATCTGGGCAGAAAACAAAAACTGAAAATCAAAATCAAGATAAACTAAAGAAAGAAAAATGAAGTTTTTCAAAACTTTAACAGGGTCTGCAGGCTCCAAGATGTCACAGGTGCGGTCCCGCACTGTTTACACAGGAAAAGTGCGAAACTACCCGCACTGTGAAAACAAGGCAAAGTGCGGCCCCAGGAAAAACTAGAGAAAAACCCAAAGGATTTCAAAATTTTGAAAACAAAGAAAACCTAAGCTACCCAGGAAGATTTCAATCAATGAAAAACCAAAAAAAATGTTTCCTCAAATCAAAATAAAAGAGAACTAAAAACAACAAGTTCTTTACCCAGCGGAGTCACCAATTTGTTGTATGGATTAATCCGTCTTGCGGACAAGACTGATCTCCCTAGCACTGAAAGTATCTAGCAACAAATAGCCAAATAGAATAATCTTTCTCTAAGCATATATGATCTATGAAAATCCCTATATAGGTGTAAAAAACTTACTGTTTGTCCAGTGCTTGTTTGAAGTCGTGATTGTCCCTCGCGCGCTTGAAGGAGATTTCCTCGTAAACCTACAATCACAAACAAGCAAAGTATTAAATAGCACCTGTATAGAAATAATAATAAAATATGCTTATCATAGTGATTAAGGAATCTATGAAATAAACCATCGATTGAAAGCTTATTGAGAAAAATGAGTATATTTGTATTAATTTCAAAAGAAGAAAATCCTTACAACCTGAGCCTTGATGTTGCACAGGACTTTCCGGGGTCCGAAGCAGGAGTCTCTTTTACTTTGATAAGCTCTGCACTCCTCCAACCAAGACAAATAGAGGTATGTAATCTCTCCTCAAAAAATTCTTAGTTAACTGAGTCTAAATCTCAACAGCACTTAACCTCAAATATTCTTAAGCTTTTTCTCTCCTTGAGGCTACCCAATGCCGCTTTTTATAGTGGAATAGAGGAGGTTTTCTATTCCAAGTATGAAGGGATTGAATCCTCCTTCAAAGGGATAAGCTCCTCACATCAAGGGGTTAGCTTCATAAGGTAAGGGATTCATGCACCTCACAAGAGTGGTTCTGCCACCGCAAGATCCATTCTAGAAGCTTCCAGAATTTACTTTAATTGAGCTTTTTGTGATTTACTTGCGCCTTTTTAATCTTACAGGGGTCCGCACCTATAACAAAGATAAAGTGTGTTCAGGAACGCAGGAAAGCTGAACATTGGGTACGGGACCGCAGGCAAGATAGCCAGAAAGTGCGACACCAAATTTTAGGAGACTTTTAGGAATTTTTTCTGATTTTCAAGGCTTGATATGAGGAACTGATATGTTATAATTGCCAAAGGGGGAAGTATGAGTAATAATAAGCTCATACTTATGGAAGAATGTCAAGATGACAATTTTTAGTGTAACAGGCGGAATGTTTGGTTTGCCAGCAGAATAAAGTTGAGACGATTAAGACCCCGAGACTTCTACAACCTTTATACATTCCAAGTCAACGTTGGGAGGATATTTCAATGGATTTTATCATAGGTTTACCTAATTCTGAAGGAAAGAGTGTCATCATTGTGGTAGTTGATAGAATTACCAAGTATGCACACTTTTGTGCATTATCTCATCCATTTAAAGAAAGTACAGTTGCTACTACATTTATGGACAGGATTCAAAAGCTACATGGAAGCCCAAGGGTTATTGTGAATGACAGAGATCCCATTTTTACTGGAAATTTTTGGAAGGAGTTATTTTCTTGTTTGGGTACTCAATTAGCTCATAGCTCATCTTATCATCCCCAATCTGATGGTCAAACTGAGATAGTAAATAAATGTTTGGAAGGATATCTTCGTTGTTTTGTATCTGATAAACAAACACAATGGGTCAAGTGGTTACCTCTTGCTGAATGGTGGTATAACACTTCCTTCCATACTGCAGCAAAAATGACCCCATTTATGGCACTTTATGGATATCATCCACCATCCATCACATCATCTTTGAGGGAAAATTTGAAGGTTAAAGCACTTATATATCACATCGAGCATCAACAAGAAGTTCTTCAACTCTTGAAGGATAACTTGAATTTGGCACAAAATCGAATGAAACAACAGGCAGATCAACATCGCAGCGAGAGAATTTTTGATGTAGGAGATTGGGTATTTTTACGGCTATAACCATACAAACAAATGTCCCTCAAGCAAGCTAAGAAGGATAATAAATTATCACCAAAGTACTATGGTCCTTACAAGGTGTTGCAAAATGTTAGTACTATAGCCTTACAATTCAGAGCTTGCAGCTGGCCAACGCCGAGTGCATCTAGTTTTCCATGTTTCATGCTTAAAGAAGGTTATGGGTGAAAATATTCTAGTTCGAACAATGTGCCGAACTTGATGGGGAGGAAAAAATCATATTGGAACCACGGAAGTGGTCCCAGAGCAAAACTCTGTGACTACGGAATCGTTCAATTTGGAAGTGTCATAAAGTGGAAGAACTTGCCCATGAAAATATTTTACATAGGAGGATGAGAAGTTTATACGGAAGCACCCGAGCTACTCAGCCATTGAGAGTTAACCTTTTTGGAGGAGAGGGCATGTTCGGTCCCTATGTTAACACGTCATAGTCCTTATTGTTGTTAGTGTAACCCCCTATTACACAACAATTTGTCACCGTCCCTGCCATTCCCCATCCCGCACATTGGAAAGCTCATTTCGTGACTTGTGAGTAGAGACAAGACTTGAAAATACTTTCATTGCATCCCTCTGAAGATGAGCTTTCATTGCCCTGAAGACATCTCCCTGCCAAAAACCCTAAAAATAACTTTTTTTCCATTGGCGCGGTTCCACAATTCAGCCCTCGCGCCAAGGGGGAAAATCCTCCAAAGAGGGCATACCAATTGGCGCTCTGTCATAGAGCCGCACCCGTGCCAACCATATTAAGAGGTGTTTTTTAAAAATAAATGGTGGAAGTTTCATCCTAACCAATTCATGAACTGGTATCTATCTTGAGTTGGGAAGTTTGGCTCCGGATTTCCATGTAGAGGAAGTGGTTTGCCACCTCTCATGGAAGCTTCCTTGAGGATAGGGCCAATCCCATGATTATAGGGATCCCAACTCCCCTTCCTCCATCTATAAAAGCTTGCTCATCTCCTTTGCAAGCTAGTTCCGAAGAGCCATCATAGCCTTATGCTGCAAGAGCCTTGATTGATTCCCTTAAGGCCAAATCCAAGCAAGGAGACTATTGTCAAATAGCTGAAGAGAGAGGCTTGTCCCATCCTTGACAGGCTTTATCGAGACATGTTCTGCTGACGACCCGCTAAAGGAGAATGCTGCGTCAAAGCTATGGTTGTATTCTTCTTTTGATTCATTAATAGAAGCGACTATTTGTTATGGTTCCACTCTTGTTCTTGATAATGTTCATGAGTTATGTCCTTTTCGACTGACATATAGTTGTATATACTGGATTTTATGCTTGGGTTTGTTTCGTTTCTTGCGTGTGCAGGTGTCCGATCACGGAGATCGTGAGGATTGTGATCTGCCAGAGCTGAGGAACGGGAGCACCACCTCTTCTACAAACGACGGCGTTGGATTCCAGGTAAGCCTTCATCGCAAGTCAGTTTCTTTACAATTAGGAACCTGCACTGTAGCGTGATTGATTGTTGCTAGACCCGGTCTGGGCTAGTAGGGATCGCCTCTGTCCGCAGAGGGGATTAACCTCTTCAACACCCTTGTTATTATTGTACCCTTGTAACCCCATTTTGTTATTATTGTGCCCTTAAATTATTATTGTTAGGTCGGCTAGGATTACATTGTGGCCCACTAGGATTACATTATGGCCACATGGACTCCTATATATAGAAAGGAGGTTTTGTAAATTGTATCATCCAAGAATTGTCATTTATGTAATGTATTGGAGGTTGCCCCCTCGAAGTGGATTATTTCTAAGGCATTGATATTGAAAATTGTTTTAGAAAAATTTATGATTCCTTGAAAAATTGTGGAATAACATTCAATGAACATTGGATATGGTCAGACGAATGCGCAGGGTAATTCAAATCTGCACAATCATTCTTTTGGTTGTGTTGTCTTCATAAGAAAACCTACATTAAACATTGTTGGAATTTCTTTGAGACTGGCCATGGAAAAGGAGAACATGACGGTGCAGGAGCATGCTTAAAACGAGCACTTTGAAGATATCAAATGAATCCCTCTTCAAGCCGACTTGTGAATGCTAAAGAAGTTGTTCAATGGTGCATCGCTGCTCTAAGCCATGAGACTAACCCATCAAGGGAAGTGCGAAGGTACAAATTCAATTTAATTTTTATTGGAAATCTAATTTTAAACATTGTGTATGTATTTTTCATGCAATGATTATCTTTGATTGTATTTTGATATCATATTTACAAATTCTTCTTTTCATTTTCCATATAAAGGTTTTTCTGGCATATTGGGATCGAAGACGTAGATAGGTCAATTGGAAATGACGTTGAAACAATAAAAGGGACTCGAAAATTGCATTCAATTAAAACAAAGTCGTCTAGAAATGTGTTTGCATTGGATAAAAGAAAATATTCTTGTTTTTGTGATGTTTGCATAGACAACACAAAATCCAATGACGTTTGTGAAAACAACATGTATGTAAAATATTGGAAAGATATAGAGCTAAATACAAAGGCAAAAATGTATGTTGCAATGTTTTAAGAAATGCAATTAGAGGAAATTACAATATCATCCAATGGTGATCGAGTTTCTGATCTTGTTAGAGAAGGTAACATTTGAATTGCTTTCTAATGATTTAAAGATCTAGAAATAAATTTAAATATGTATAATTTTGTTTAAAATTTTGTTTTATTGTGTAGAAGATGTTTTTTCTGTAATTGCACCTATTTACAACGATGAAAATGTTAACTATTATTTGATGCGTTGAACTGAATGGAAAATTAAATTATTAGAAAACTATAATGATCACGGATTTCAATATGACAGAGGATCTATTATACTGAAAGGTTATTTTTTCAAACAAAATAATCAAAGTGGGGACTTTGTTTACTTTGAAGACTATGAACCTAATTCCATAAGTTGTCAATATAGTCACTTGGTGTGTGCAACACGTATAAAGTTGATAGAGGTTCAATCAAAGAGAAAAACGAAAATTAAGAAATGGAAAATGTCAAAATCTGATCATGAACGGATTATTGAGATGGCATTCCATTGGAATTTTTTTGATTGAATTGCCCAAAAATTTATTCTCTTTGGATTAAATATATTTTAGAACTTCCAATACACTTGAAACTAAAAATTGAGCTGCTTATGTTAGTTGTGCAAGTGTTTGCACATGTACAAATTGTTTTGGTACATGTGCAAGTGCTCTAGTATCAACTTAAAGTTATATATATATATATGTGTGTGTGTGTGTGTGTGTGTGTGTGTGTGTGTGTGTTCTAGAATGCAATTAATTGTTCAAGTAGCTTTACCATGTGCATTGATGAAAAACTAGTTGGATTTTCTGGTAAAAAGCATCCACAATGTAAATAAATAATCTGCAGTATAATTTTGTACGAAGATTTCTTTCAGACAAGAGACTTGGAGCACTTCTCCGACTTTTGGTGGGATCTAACCCACATCTCTATTCCTGATTGAAATTCTAGTACAAAATTTGTTTGTCAAATGGTCAGATATGTTCAATGTGCATTGATGAAAAACATTACTTACATATTGGATATATATACATTCTAGAATGAAATTAATTTTTCAAGTAGTTTTACTATGTGCATTGATGAAAAATGATTTAAATGTACTCAATATATATGTTCTAGAATACAATTTTAACTAAAAGTAGTTTTTCTATGTGCATTGATGAAAAATCGTATTGGATATATACACGAACTTAATGTGCCCAATTTTTCTTGTGAGATTTTCTGGTAAAAAGTATCCGTGCAATGTAAATAAATCACCCACAGTATAGTTTTGTACGAAGATTCCTTTCAGGCAAGAGACTCGGAGCACTTCTCCGACTTTTGGTGGGGTCTGACCCACATCTCTATTCCTGATTGAAAATCTAGTACAAAATTTGTTTGTCAAATGGTCAGATATGTTCAATGTGCATTGATGAAAAATGAATTAAATGTACTCAATATATATGTTCTAGAATGAAATTTTAACTAAAAGTAATTTTTCTATGTGCATTGATGAAAAATCGTATTGGATATATACAAGAACTTAATGTGCCCAATTTTTCTTGTGAGATTTTATGGTAAAAAGTATCCGTGCAATGTAAATAAATCACCCACAGTATAGTTTTGTATGAAGATTCTTTTCAGACAAGAGACTCGGAGCACTTCTCCGACTTTTGGTGGGATTTGACCCACATCTCTATTCTTGATTGAAAATCTAGTACAAAATTTGTTTGTCCAATGGTCGGATATATGTTCTAAGTTCTAGAATGAAATTAACTAAATGTCATCAATTTACCAAATTATAAATCAACAAGGCTACCTATTTGAGTGCATTAACGACATTGACCCAAATTCAACAAACATATATATGTACTAGACTTATATTTCCAATCAAAATTAAAGGGATAATTTGTACATATATCTACTTCTTTAAACTCTTTTTTCAATTAGAGCTCAATTGATACATGGTTAGTTGCATTGAAAAGCTATGTTCATCCTATTGCAATTTTTTTCATTCAAACAAGACTACATGTAGAGATCAAAAGCAATCTTAAGATTCCAAATGTACTTCAACCATCCGAAAGGGATTTGTGAAACATTATTTCACATGCCATGCCAATTATAGTGAACAACTATCCAATAGAAACATTTAACATTATATACCACATGTGCCAAATGTAGATTGAAACCATCCAAAACTTTTAAGCTTTAAAAACTTTTTGATAATATATCGTGCAACATTAAAACATTAAATATCACATGTGAAATGTAGATTGAAACCATTCAAAACTTGAGTTTTAAAAACTTCTTGATTATATATATCGTGGAACGTTACTTAACATGACATGTCGATTATAGTTCAACTAGATCCAATAGAAACATTTAACATTATATACCACATGTTCCAAATGTAGATTGAAACCATCCAAAACTTATGTTTTAAAAACCTTTTGATTATGTATCATGAAACTTTAAAATATTAAATATCACATGCGAAATGTAGATTGAAACCATCCAAAACTTGAGTTTTAAAAAATTCACATGCCATGCCAATTATAATTCAACTATCCAATAAAAACATTTAACATTATATCACATGCCAAATGTAGATTGAAACCATCCAAAAATTTTAACTTTTAATTTAACAAAAAATTATAGATCACAACATTACTTCACATGCCATATGTACTCCAAGCATCCAAAACTTAAATTTAAAAAAAAAAACAAATTATAACACATGTCATTACATAACATGCCAAATGTAGTTCAGATGACAACATTAATTTATAGATGACAACATTACTTCACATTCACATGCCAAAAGTACTAAAACCATCCAAAAATTAACTTTTTGAAACAAAACAAATTATATTAACAATGTAATAAAATATGTCCAAAAATTGTAGATCTCACAAGTATCAAACTGTATCAAGTTTAAAATTTTTTAAGACCATCTAAATCTTGAAATCAAATCTACAAATCATGTCCATCAAATAGAGACAGATCTAGCGTCTTTCCTATCAGGGTCTCAATCCACGCACTATCATGTGAAGCATCATGGGAAACCTACATACACAATGCACATGTACTTGAACATTAAAATTTGATGTTTTAAAAATGAGTGAGAATATATATATCTAAAACTTAATGTAAAAAACAAAATATAACAAAAAAATCATGCAATACCTCATGAGGTTCCCTCTCCATTTGATGAACAAGTTCTGCCCCCATAGGAACATTTGCAGCTGTAAACTATACAATATACATGTACATTTAAATATAAATATATATATATATATATATATATATATATATATATATAATTTATATAAATTAAAAAATTTCAAATGAAAATTCACGTGTACATATATAAACTTATTTTCAATAATATTAAAAAAATGAACTAAAGACAACTTGTTCAAATGTTGTGGATGTTCCTATCTCCGTCGCTAGAGTTCGCGGATTAAAGAAATCTTCTATAGGAACCTAAATTCAAAAAATTTTAAATAACTCAAAATATAGATCTCTCTCTCTCTATATATATATATCTCAATTTTTAATGGAACTTTTTGAGGTAGAATATTTATATATATATATATATATATATATATATATAACTTTTAAACATAAATTTTAAACTTGTGAAAAATTGTCCATACTTGTGGCTCATCTCCCAAGGAAGTAGAAGGTACATCTCTAAAGGAAGAAGAAGGTACTTCCATCCCAAAAACATTGGACAGAATCGGTATCTATTAAAACATTTTATCAAATTATATATACATACATGTACATGTGTGCACAATTATTTATTTTAAAATCACTTAAAAAACACTAACATTTGCCAACATATCTTGATGGTTAGACCCATCTGCATTGTTTGAACCAGAGGTCCCGAACGTGATATTAACATTTTCGTCATGCATCATGTGTGAGAACTGCAAATGGTGTTTTAACATATAATCATACATTTTTGTTAGATTAATGTACACATACAAATAAATGTATACATGTACATACACATGTATTTATTACAAATTGTACACATGTATATGTATGTTAAAATAATTTCAAACCCTAAGGTCATTAAGACATACCATTTCGGTGCCCTCTTCCTCATGAAGAATTAGGTCTTGCAAACCATTGCGACAATTTTTTGCATATATTCAGAGATCTTCAACATTCATGTTGTCAATCTCTTCATCTGTACAATACACAAAATTGGCACATGCATTTTCACGTGCTCTTTGTCAATTTAAACAAACATCGACTCCACCCAATCTGCTTTAAACATTGTCGATCATGACATCCCTTGCTTCTCGACTTATTTGAGAAGACGCATCCATCTTTGACCGCAGAGTTTCGACCCGAAAAGGTTGACACACCAATGGCGGCTCAGGGTGAGGCAACTCCACATCTCGCTTAGCGCCCTTACGGTCATATAATCGACCTTTCCCTGGGCTAAAAAATTCTGACAGAAGGTCATTGTAGTTGGGTTTCATACCCAAAAAAAATTCTGCGTAAAAAATTTGTGCAAAATAAACAGGAACCTCGTCGTTCCATGGGAGCCTTCCATAGGCCACAAGGTGCCTATCATACAAATAGCGAGCTATATTTGGGTGCTTGAAATATTGCACCTTCAACATTTTTCTTTTTGGCCCTTCCTTGAAATTAAACATTGACTTGGCCACATCTTTTGTAACTTTTTGTTTTACATCCTCCCATTTATCTGGACCCATTACTGTTTCCTTTCTCTTTCTCATCACTTATACAAATGTATCAGTCGTTGGCCCAAGAGTTTTGTACACATTTACAATTTCACCCAATGAATGTGTAACTATTTCAAGGCTTTGTCGACTCTCAGCAAGTAGAGTCAAATCCACGAGATCTCTCTGCAATTTTGCATGAATTTTTCCACACCTTTGTAAGGTGCATTGCGCCATGTTTGTTTCCCATGGTATATCAGAAATGTCGGCCGGATAAGTTGTGCTGGGTAGACAACCTTCTTCTTGAATGTAGCGGTCTGCCCTGCGTCTATTTTGACCACTAGTTGGAACATTTTCGGCCTCTGCATCAATATATATAAAATTTCGTATATTAGAAAAAACACATGTAAAAAAAGTTGTACAAATTTAATGAAAAAAATATTGAAATTGATGGCAACCTTGACGTTGTTGGTTAGCATCTTCTCCAACATGACCCTGCTGAGAACCAGACCCAAAATGACCCTGCTGAGAACCAGACCCAAAATGACCCTGTTGAGAACTAGCAGCCGTTGATTGGCCTTCGGGGGAATAAATATCACCCCCTTCACGCAACCTGCTACCACTCATTGATGGCCCTCTAGGTGGATTTGAACCACCACCAACCTCTCGAGACGAGAGAGAAGCTTCATAAACAAATACAAATTTATAATCAATTGAAAAATACATTCATGTGTACATATAAATACATATGCATATTCATTGATTAAATTGCATGAACCATACCACGACTGGTTGAACCATGGGCACGCTCCATGGATTGAGTAGAAACCCTTCTCCTCTTACCTCCTAAAAATTAAAAAATGAAACTTATTAACAACTAATTTAACTCACAAAGTTAATAAAAAATCAATTCCATATGTACACACATGTATGGAGATTTAAGATTATATTTAAATACCGTGAACATCCCCCGATCCCTGAACCCCCATATGGGATTCGGTTGATCTTCGTCGTTCATCCTCCATGATATATATATCTATTGGTGGACATTTACACAAAATAGATTTCATAAAATCAATTTGTAATTTAGTGTACACAAATTATGTAGAACACAACTTTCAAAGCAATAATTGATGTGTGAAACTCAATTTAAGCAAAAAATAAATTATAAAAATGATAAGTTCACCAAATTGCGCTTTACATGGTGGGAGCACACTTGGTATAAAATTGAAAAAAACACATGGTCATTAAAAAAGAAGCGTGAAACTCCATTTAAACAAAAATTTCTTGAAGTCCCTGCATTTTAATTTTATAAAAACGTGAAGTTCACTTGTTGCAAATGTGAAGTTCACCAAGTTGCGCTTTACATGGTGTGGTGGGAGCACACTTGGTATATAATTGAAAAAAACACATGGTCATTAAAAAAGATGCATTTATAAGTACACAACACAAACATATCCAAGATATGTTACAATGTCCATCAATAAATTTTGAAGGGGAGCGTCTCAACACTAATTCATCTTTGAGAGATGAATCTTGAATTTTTGAAGAAGAGAATCTCAAAACCAATTCATCTTTGAGAGATGAATCTTGCATTGGAATTGCTCTGTATAATTCTAATTCATCTTTGATAGATGAATCATGAATTGGCATTTCCCCACGCAATAGATCAGCAGACATCTTATTCACATTTGTACAATGCCTTATACTAAAAAATTGAAATTGGCTAACAATATTGTTTGCTATTTCATGCAGTTCCTTTAGCCTCTCCTTTTTAACTTGGCACACGCCATTCATCTGGTTGCACACAAGTTCAGAATTGGTGAAAACTACAATTCCATTTGATCCATACTTCATCGTTGTTCCCAAGCCTTCTATCAATCCAATATAATATGCCTCGTTGTTTGTTGTTCTTCCCAGTATATTCATTTTCCTTTGGATGACTTTGCTAGTCGCAATATTAGAAAGCACATATGTAATCACTGCTTTCCCTGGATTGGGATAGAAAGAAACTTCTATGCATAATTTCCATTTTTCAACCATATTTAATGGTTTTCTTATCCCTACAAAAAACAAATTCAATCAAAATATATATATTAAATCGACATTTATTGCAAATGCATGAGAAAAATGACACAAGATCATGAGGTAAATAACATGTGCATTGTTTATCTTAAAGTTTGACTTAAAAAATTTATGGTAGAGTTCACATCTAAAATTAATGGGAGGAAGCCTTTAGTTTGTGGGAGAAATTACACATGTACACAGTGTTGGCATGTGTTGTCCTTGATGGCAACCTACATGATGAAATAAGACTGTCGGCGATATGATGCAATGTGTTGTCCTTGATGGCAACCTATTTTATGAAGTTGTTCTTGATGAGTTGCCTATGATAAGAAACCTATGTGTTAAATATGAAAGGATGATGTATCTGTGTGTTAAAAGGAAGGATGATGTATCTACAGTTCAGCTCAGAAGGAACAAGAAAAAGGAAGTGACAGAAAAATGCTAAATATGATGTGTCACAAAGCATACGCGGGTTTGTTAAGGCGAAGTAGCGTATGCACGCGGAAAAGTACGTGCCAAGTCGCGTATGCCCTTTTGCGCTCCAAAATTAGAATACCAAGGGGAATTACCATGGTATTGGTCTATTGTATTGAGCGCTTGATTATCTATTTGGTCTCGTCCAGGAATACCATCGGAAGTGGTGTGGTTTTGACTCATGGTATTGATAAACGCTAAACCTATATAAGGAGAAGAAGATAATTGTGCAAGGATGTGCATGTGTCTGGGTATTGAATGAATACTTCACTTTGAAGTATATCTGCATGATTGAAATTTGTTCTTGATTGATAAATCTGAATCTATGATGCACCCATGGATGTTTCTAAATCCTTAGATCTGATGCTGATGAATCTCTAAGATGATTTGCGGAAGAAGAACTAGTGAAGATCTGGCGCAAAGTCTGCTAAAGGCAATGAAGAAATCTGGGTAAGCTTATATATCTGGTCTATTTTGTGAAGCTTTCATTTACAGATCTATACGCGAGTTTGTTGTGGAAAAAGCACATGTATACTCGGATATGATCTGATAAAAGCATGTATGGGAAGTTAGGGTTTACTGAAAATGCACAGATGTATACGTGGGTTAGTTTGATGAAAAGTGCGTGTATACGCGGGTCTGTTTAAATAAAAGCACGTCTGGAATTTGAACTGAAGGTTGCTCATGGTTGAATGTGTTTTTGCATATCTATTCTGAAATCTGGGTAATATCTGATATTCTGGTTACAGTGGTTTCACTGTTCTGTTTGAAGCATTGGGCAAAGTATGTTTGTTGAAAAATGAAAGGTTGAGTTGAAGCTGTTTGATCCAGTTTGAAAATTGATGAAACGTGGTCTGCAGTGGTGCTAAGGGTCGAAGCCTTCAGTAAGGGGGTAGTAGCTACCTTCCAGTGATAGCTAGTAAACGAGAGTAGGGGGTAGTAGCTCCCTTCCAGGAGAGGTTGGTAAATGAGAGCAGGGGGTTGTAGCTCCCTTCCAAGAGAGGTTGGTAAATGAGAGAAGGTTGTAGCCTTCTGCAGGTGGGTGCCTGCGTGCTGGTATGAATCTGTGCCAGTACACAGTTGTAAGATGTTTTCTTTATAATAAATATTGAAGACTGAGACGACGGCAGCGGTGGTTTTCTCCTGAATTGGGTTTCCACCTAAAATCCTGGTGTTCATGTGTGATGCTTATGTGTGTTGATTTATTCTGTTCTTACTGTACATGTTTACTGCTTACCAACATATAATAAGTGAATGATGCAATAATCTAAGATAAGAATTATCTGCATAATAAGAGATCTGAGCATATGCGAGTTTCCTTAAGGATATCCGCGTATATATGCTAGTTTTGTTCTGTAAAGTAGCGTATGGGTTTTTGAGAAAAGAAAAGTAAAAATTTGATTGAAAAATCAAGATACTGATTCACCTCCCCCTCTCAGTATCTTTCCCAACAATTGGTATCAGAGAAGGTCCTTCTGAAAAATCTTAGCCGCTAGAATGAAGATCAAGCAAGATGAGCAATCAAGATGGAACAACATCTATCAAGCCCCCCCTCTTTAATGGAAGCAATTTAATCTTCTGGAAAATGAGGATGAGATCCTATCTTCAGTCTATGGGAATATATGTATGGGCCATTGTTCAACAAGGATATCAATATCCAGCTACAATACCAACAGATCCGACTGAAAAAAAGAATTATGAATCAAATGCAAAGGCGGTCAATGCTATAACGGGAAGTTTGAATGAATCTGAATTTGTCAAAGTTATGCAGCTAAATACAACAAAGGAAATGTGGGACAAAATCATTCTAAGTTATGAGGGTGATGCAAAGGTAAAAAGTGAAAAACACCAAACTCTCAGAATTGAATATGAAAATTTAAAGATGCATAGTGATGAGAGTATTGCCAGTTTCTTTTTACGTCTTGATGATGTTGTAAATTGTATGAGAAATCTAGGAGAAACAATAACCGAATCTACTTTCGTTGAGAAAATTTTAAGATCTCTAACAACAAAATTTTAGTCAAAAGTTTCTTCTCTTGAAGAAAAACAGGATCTTCAAAATCTTACTATGGTGCAACTTCATGGGATACTAACTGCATATGAAATGAGAAGAGGAGGACCATCTGAAGTCAAAGAAGCCATCTTTAGAGCTTCTACAAAAGGGAAAGAAGTGCAAGAAGCAGAAGGATCGGGATATATCTCAGAAGAAGATGAGGTAAATTTTGTAAAGAAACTTCAACTTAGCACAGGACGGTTCAGAGGTAAGCTTCCTTTCAAATGTTTTGATTGTGGAAGAGTTGGTCATTATGCTGCTAAGTGTCCTTATAAAGAAATATCTACAAAAGGGAAAGAAGTAGCAAGAAGGAATAAGAACCGGTCTAGCACTAGAAAAAGTTACTATACTCATGAAGATATTGATGGGTTATCTGATAGTGAGGAAGAATGTGAACAAGATCTTAGACTTCTCATGGCATTTGAATCTAGAGAAGAAAATGATACTTTTGTGGATGCTTTAGAGGACAATGATTTTCTTGAAGAAAACAATCAACTCAAAATACACTTAGAAGAATGTAAAATACTCTTAGAAGAAAGGAAAATAACCATAGAGACTATGAAAAGGTAGTTTGAAGAAGCAAAGAAACACATTGAGAAATTAGAATGTGAAGTGGTAAGTCTAAGAAAAGATTTTGAGAAATAAAAGACTCTGAATCTTAGATTTAATAAAGGATCAGAAACCTTAAATGAGATTATCAAGGTACAACGCTCTCCTCTTGTAAAGACAGGTGTTGGATATACCAAGGAATCTTCTCAGGCTTCAACACCAAATTATCTAAAAGCAGTTACAGCTGGTTTACAAAATTCTGCCACTCAGCAAGGGAATAAAGAATCTTTACAGGTAAAGCATGATCATCTCAATTCAAAGAACACTAACAGGAATATCTTTCAAAGAAACACCAATCAATAGGTAAATTCAAGTAGAAGATTTCATGATCGCAGAAATTTCTTCTTCAATGGACAATGTTTCTCATGTCACAATTTTGGTCACAAAGTTGTTCAATGTGTTGCATATAAAACCATCATGACAAGAGAAGCGAGAAAGAAAAGGATTGATATTGAAACAAAGAAAAATACCTATAACAAATTTTCTCCTCTTCTAAATGAAGTTGAATGTGCTTATTGCAATAACTTTGGGCATGAAGAATCTGAATGCAGGAGCAAAGTTCAGCCAAAAGAGCATTTTCCTTCAAGTTCCAAAGTATGGAAAAAGAAGGAATTACAGGTTGAAAATTGTGGCATAGCGTTATTTGCAAAAGGTGAAGAAAATCAATGGTACATTGATAGCGGATGCTCAAGACACATGACAGGTGACAAAACCAAACTTCGTGCATATAGTACACTAGAAAAGGAAAAGAAAGTTACTTTTGGAAATGATACTCCTATTGTAATTAAAGGAAAAGGGTCTGTGTTTCTAAAAGAAAAGGTGAAGGCTAATGATGTCATGTATGTGGATGGATTAAGGCATAATCTGTTAAGTGTAATTCAAATGTGTGATCAAGGAACTGAAGTTGTCTTTAGTTCAAAAGAATGTGTGGTTCGTGATCTTGATACATGTAAAACAATTATAAAAGGAAAAAGAACTCCAAGCAACCTATATGTATTGAAGAACTGCAAAGAACAATGTTACTTGAGTAAATCTTCAGAAAACTGGCTATGGCATAGAAGGTTGGGACATCTAAGCTTCTCTCAAATCAACAAATCAAGTAGACTTAATGCTGTTCGTGGTCTTCCCAATATTACTCTACCTAAAAGTATCATATGCAAATCTTGCCAATTCGGCAAGCAGACCAGAGTGCAATTTAATGCCAAGGAAGGATCATCAAGTAGGCCTCTTGAACTCATTCATATTGACATATGTGGACCTATGAGGAAAAAGTCACCTCGTGGTGAACAATACTATATCTTATTTATTGATGATTTCTCTAGAATGTGTTGGATTGGGTTGTTGAAGCACAAAGATGAAGCATTTGAGAAATTTCAGATCTTCAAGGCTCTGGTTGAAAATGAAGTAGATCTAAAACTCAAATGTCTTAGATCTGATCGAGGAGGAGAATATACTTCAAATGAATTCCTTGAATTTTGTGAACAACATGGCATAAAAAGACAATTTTCTGTAGCTGGAACTCCATAACAAAATGGCGTAGCAGAAAGAATGAATAGAACAATTCAACAAATGGCTAGAGCTATGCTTGATGATTCTGGAACACCTGACACATTTTGGGGAGAAGCAGCACATACAGCGGTAAACATTCTCAACAAGGCACATGTTTGTGTAAATAGTGACAAAACTCCATATGAACTCTGGTATGGTAATTCTCCATCTGTGAAGCATTTTAGAGTTTTTGGAAGTAAATGCTTTATCAAAAATAATGATGAAAAACTTGGCAAGTTTGAACCTAGAGCAGATGAAGGAATAATTCTTGGTTACTCCTCTACGAGTAGAGCATATAAATGTTACAATAAAAGACTTCGGAAGATTGTTGAATGTATTGATGTTGTTATTGATGAGTCTCCTGCAGCCCCAAAGGAATAAAAACAAACAACAAATGAAGACGATGGTGACTTATGTCCTTCTACATCAAATAGCAATGATATAGACAGTGAACCCAATGAAGAACCTGAAGATGATTTATCTGAAAAAGCTCCATCCAGATATGTTCAAAAGAATCATCTAGAATCTCAAATTTTGGGAGATAAGGGATCGGGTGTACAAACAAGAAGGACTCTTGTGGGATCTTCTAGCTATCTGGAATTTCTATCTACTATTGAACCTCACAATGTCAATCAAGCTAGCAAAGATGAATGTTGGGTTCAAGCCATGAATGAAGAGCTTGATCAAATTGAAAAGAATCACACTTGGGAATTAGTACCAAGACCTCATAACAAAAATATCATTGGATCTAAATGGATATTCAAAAACAAGTTAAATGAGAATGGGGATGTTGTAAGAAACAAGGCTAGACTTGTTTGCAAGGGGTATACTCAACAAGAAGGTATAGACTTTGAAGAAACTTTTGCTCCTGTAGCTAGACTTGAAGCCATAATAATGTTTCTTGCCTTTTCAAGCTTTCAACAAATCAAATTTTATCAAATGGATGTTAAATTTGCATTTCTCAATGGTGATCTAGAAGAAGAAGTTTATATAGAACAACCAGAAGGATTCATTTTGGGAAATGATGAAAATCTTGTTTGTAGACTTAAAAAGGCTCTATATGGTCTCAAACAAGCTCCAAGGGCATGGTACTATTGTCTTGACAAATATCTTCACCAACAAGGATTTTCAAAGGGGTCCACTGATAGCAACTTATACACAAAAATTGAAAATGATAAAATTTTGATTGTGGTTGTATATGTTGATGATATCATTTTTGGAAGCAATGAAGAATCTATGAGTCAAAAATTTGCTTCTGTCATGCAGCAAGAATTTGAAATGTCTTTACTTGGGGAACTAACATTCTTTCTTGGTTTGCAAGTGCATCAAACTACAGATGGTATATTCTTATCACAAGCAAAATACCTTAAGAAAATTCTGAAGAAGTATGGCATGGAAGAACGCAAACCTGTAAGTACACCAATGATAACCGGATGTAATCTCAGTTCTCATGATGATTCCCCCATGGTGAATCAACCAGAATACAGATCTATGATAGGAAGTCTACTTTATCTCACTGGGACTAGACCGAACATTATGCATGCTGTTTGGATTGTTAGACGATTCCAAGCTAATCCAAAGAGTCTCATCTTCATGCTGTCAAAATAATTTTCAAATATCTACAAGGAACTCAAGACTTTGGACTATGGTATTTAAAGAATGATGATCTTACTCTTCATGCTTACACTGATGCAGATTGGGCTGGAAATGTTGATGATTGGAAAAGCACTAGTGGTGGAGCATTCTATCTGGGGCGTCGGTTAGTATCTTGGTTCAACAAGAAGCAAAACTCTATTGCCTTATCTACAGCAGAAGCAGAATATGTGGCTGTCGCATCATGTTGCACACAACTTCTTTGGATGATGCAAACCTTACAAGACTTTCAAATCAAGTGCACACCTCCTGTCTCCATTATGTGTGATAATACAAGTGCCATCAGTATTTCAAAGAATCTTGTTATGCATTCCAAGACCAAGCACATTCCCATCAAGTATCACTTCTTACGTGAACAAGTGCTTGAACAAAAGGTGAAGTTGGAGAATGTTCCCTCCAAAGAACAAGTTGCTGATATATTTACCAAACCTCTGCCCAGGGAAGCATTCGAATATCTCAGACAGAAGCTGGGAGTAGTCTCTACCTTGCAGAAAATCAGAACTGCTTAAATTCAGAAGATTAAATTGGATACGCGGGTTTCCTGAAGAACAGTCGCGTATATATGCGAGTTCAGACACAGAAAATCGTGTATGGGTATTTGCTGACAAAATTCTTCTGGGTCAGCATTTTTCAGCACAACTGCAGTGCTGTTTGGTATCTCTGATGTTGTATGGTATCTCTAATGATGTTTCATTCTTTGATATTGGGTGAAGATGTCTTGATGATTGGCTGTTGAAAGTTTTCAGGTTGCACAAGCTAAGGATGAGTTTTGGTTATATGGAAAGAATGCATTGGATGCACAGTTTCAGGGGGAGCATTAGCATTGATGAATGTAATGCATTGTTGGCATTATGATGATTTTGAAATATGATCTCTTTCTTGAGGTCCTTTTGGTATTTGTTATAAAAGTTCATATTTGTAATTTGATGAAAAGGTTATGTTTGAGACCTATGATGTAAATTGTAATATTCAGTCATGTAAAGGGCTTGTTCATAGTTGTAAACCCACTTGGTTGGGTAGTTGAGTCAAAATGTGTAAACCCACTTGGTTGGGTACTTGAGTCATATATGTAAATCCACTTGGTTGGATCCTTGATGTAAGTATGAGTCCTTGGTGATAGGAAAGCTCATAGAGTCATGTACTTCATTAAGTATTATGTTGAAGATTTAGCATGAACTCAGGGGGAGCATGGTAACTTCAATGATCATCAGATCTACAGAGCTCTTCTTTCTACATGTGGAGAAAAACATTGTCTTGGTTTTGATCCGCCCTTTGCCCTTGATGTCAAAGGGGGAGAGTAGCATGGTGTTTGAATAGGGGGAGAGCATCATGGTGTTTGCATAATGGTTATATTCAATGTATCTATCTGTTGTGATGATCAAACACCATCATGGTTGCCATCAAGTCCAAAGGGGGAGATTGTTGGCATGTGTTGTCCTTGATGGCAACCTACTTGATGGTTGGTCTTGCTAAACTCACTTTGATGAGTTTCCTATGAGTTATTGATGATGTATCTATGTGTTAAAAGGAAGGATGATGTTTCTACAGTCAAATTAAGTAATAAGAAAGGAATTTTAAAGTGCTTAATATAAATAAGTATGCTACAAAGCATACGCGGGTTTGTTAAGGCGAAGTAGCGTATGCACGCGAAAAAGTACGTGCCAAGTCGCGTATGCCCTTTTGTGCCCCAAATTTAGAATACCAAGGGGTTTTACCATGGTATTGACCCATTGTATTGAGCGCTTGATTATCTATTTGGTCCCATCCAGGAATACCATCGGAAGTGGTGTGGTGGTTTTGACTCATGGTATTGATAAAGGCTAAACCTATATAAGGAGAAGAAGATCATTGTGCAAAGCGGGTGCAGGTGTTTGGGTACTGAATGAATACTTCACTTGGAAGTATATCTGCATGATTGAAATTTGTTCTTGATTGATAAATCTGAATCTATGATGCACCCATGGATGTTTCTAAATCCTTAGATCTGATGATGATGAATCTCTAAGATGATCTGCAGAAGAAGAACTGGTGAAGATCTGGCGCAAAGTCTGCTGAAGGTAATGAAGAAATCTGGGTAAGCTTATAGATCTGGTCTGTTTTGCAAAGCTTTCATTTACAGATATATACGCAAGTTGGTTGTGGAAAAAGCGCGTGTATACGCGGATCCGATCTGATAAAAGCGCGTATGGGAAGTTAGGGTTTATTGAAAAATGCGGAGATGTATACGCGGGTTCGTCTGATGAAAAGCGCGTGTATATGCGGGTATGTTAAAATGAAAGCGCGTATGGTATTTGAACTAATGGTTGCTCATGGTTGAATGTGTTTCTGCATATCTATTCTGAAGTCTGGGTAATCTCTGATATTCTGGTTATAGTGGTTTCACTGTTCTGTTTGAAGCATTGGGCAAAGTATGTTTGTTAAAAAATGAAGGGTTGAGTTGAAGCTGTTTGATCCAGTTTGAAAATTGATGAAACGTGGTCTGCATTGGTGCTGAGGGTCGAAGCCTTCAGTAAGGGGGTAGTAGCTCCCTTCCAGTGATAGCTGGTAAACAAAAGCAGGGGGTAGTGGCTCCCTTCTAGGAGAGGCTGGTAAACGAGAGCAGGGGGTTGTGGCTCCCTTCCAGGAGAGGCTGGTAAACGAGAGAAGGTTGTAGCCTTCTTCAGGTGGGTACCTGCGTGCTGGTATGAGTCTGCGCCAGTACATAGTTGTAAGATGTTTTCTTTATAATAAATATTGAAGACTGAGACGATGGCAGCGGTGGTTTTCTCCCGAATTGGGTTTCCACCTAAAATCCTGGTGTTCATGTGTGATGCTTATGTGTGTTGATTTATTCTGTTCTTACTGTACATGTTTACTACTTACTAACATCTAATAAGTGAATGATGCAATAATCTAAGATAAGAATTATCTGCATAATAAGAGATCTGAGCATACGCGAGTTTCCTTAAGGATATCCACGTATATACGCTAGTTTTGTTCTGTAAAGTAGCGTATGGGTTTTAGAGAAAAGAAAAGTAAAAAGTTGATTGACAAATCAAGATACTGATTCACCCCCCCTCTCGCAAATCCCAACGTATATGGTTTTTGATGTGGAATGGTCTCAGATTAAGTTTCTTGATTAAGTCTTCAGAGATTAATTTTTCTTGTGACCCATTGTCAAATAGTGTGTCAATCTTGGTATGTTTGGATATGACCCTCACATGAAACAGTTCAATTCTCTCTTCTTCATTTGGAGTTTGTATGTAACAGTTTGATGTACTAGTATTGGGTTTTGTTTCAATTTCTTTCCCCTTCATGTTCTTCAATCCCATGGATGTAATTTTTGTTTCATCACCTGAATCCTCTCCTAAGTCGTGTTGAGTTGTAGCTGTATTTTTCTACTTCCCTTTGTTATTTTTATACTTGGGTCTCTTTTCAGGATGTAATTCCCAACAATTTTTCTCTTCATGGCCCTCTCTTGAAAAATGTTTACAAACCACTTTTTCTCCCTCTTTCTTTAAATATGCATTCTTTTTTACCTTACCTTTGAGGTCTTCTCTTTGTTTTTCCCCTTAAAAGGTTTCTTCCTACCCTCATTAGTAATGTTTTTCCCTCTAGCTTCTAGATGTGTGGCTTGAACACAAACTTCATCTAATATTGTAGGGTTAAACATGAGAATAGTATGTCTTAGGTAGCTATGTAAGACTCCTATGTACTTGAGCAAAGTATCTTGGCTTTGAAAATCTACCCCTAATAAGAGAGCTCTTCTCATAAATTCTTGGGTGTATTCTTGTACATTTTTCCCTTCCAATTGTCTAAAATTTTTCTAGTTCATTATGGCTTTCTGCACGTGAGCTAATGGATAAAACTGTTGTTTTATTGCAGTAATGAAATCAGTCCATGATAGGATAATCTCACCATGCTTCTTGATCTCCTCCTTTGTCTTGGCTTCCCACCAAACAAGTGTTGCACCTTCCATCCTTAATGAAGCTAGTTGGATTTTGGTATCATCTTCATGAAGGTTCTGAATTCTCAAATAGACCTCCAATTTCCTAATCCAATTATCAAGTTTTTTTGCATTAACTTCACCATTAAACATTGGAAATTCAAACTTAACATCAAGTTTTAGAAAAGGACTTTTACAAGGGTTCTTTGACTTATGTGGTTGATGTACTGAAGATGATGTAGAGGATGATGAGGATGAAGATGAGGGTGATGATGGTGACTTTCCACTACCTCCATTTCCTCCATTTCCCTTCTTTGATTTGTCTTCATCATTGTGACCAACTAATGATCCCTGACCTTCCTTGTGAATTTTGGATCCTTCTCCTTCTAGTCTCTCATTCCTTTCTTGATAAAGAATTCTCACCATTTCAGTCATGTGAAGGAATGCTTTCTTGAACAATCTTTCTTCTTCTTTGGGATCTATCTCTTCATGGATTTCTCCTTCTCCTGGAGGCATGCTTAATGCTACTTCTGCTTATTTTGGAGGCGAACTAGGTGGTGGAGAATGTGACACTCTTGCCCTCCTTTTTTTTGGCTCACTTTGAGAACCTCTTGCTTCCACCAATTTGCCTTCTCCTCTCTTAAGCTTAAGCCTAGTAAGCATGAAATGCAAACAGTTAAAAAAATATTTTCACACAAAAAAACTAGAGATTAAACTCTAGCTCTAATACCAACCTGTTCTGAAAGGAGTGTATTAGTTTTTTGTGCTAAGTTTCCTTTCAGTAATAAAAACATGTAAAATTTGTCTCCATTTGTTTGCTTAAGGAATTTGTTTTTTAACCATGAAACATAGATGAATTTGTGAGTTTTAAGCATGAAAATAAGCCTAAATAACAATGAAAATCAGTGTATAACAGATAAATAACATCACACATAAGTTTTACATAGCATGCATGATGAAGCAGTTCACCCCTCCTGGGCTACATCTGCTAGTCCAGCTCCCAATGGGATGTCCCTCTTTGTCATTATACTCAAAATTGAAAATACGTGTGTTTAAAATTTTCTAATGGTTGTTTTCTCTACACCTGTGGCTCCAGAATGCTTAAATTAGTTTAGGTAGACTCTTGTTTCACCCAAATTGGTCAAAAATTGACCTCCCAAAGCCTTTTCCAAATCTCGGCTAGAAAATCTCCACTAAATGTGGAGAACTATACATAATTGGAGTTAATTTTGGTTAAACCCCCAAATTTAGGATGCCTCCACAAATTCCATCGGAAAAGACTGTTTGATTTAAATTCAAATGGTTAGGGTAGGGTGGTCACATGCCGACCCCCCACCTTAAACTCCACGGTTTAAAGTTTAACTCCACCATAAGGGAGGCATGGAACCCGGATGGGACATAGTTCCAAACACCATTTTCGAAACCGTTGCTGCATGTGCCTTCTAACCACGCGTGTGACAACGCTTTCCGCTGGAGGTTATGTTTAATGAAACCATTGCATTTGTTGTCATGGTTCTAAAGCATATAACATGTGATCAGTGTTTGTAGGAGCCGTCGGAGTTACGGTTTAATACCTTAGAGGTTTATAACAAACTTCGCGGGTAGTAAACTATGACATGTGAACAATAACCACAGGCCATCGACGGGTTGGGACCACCCACATGAAAATACATTAAAGTTTAAGTATAATCGATGCCCTTAATGGGTTAAGAAACAATGCATAGCGCGGTTGGTGGAAGTCTTGGCGTGCAAGCCGGATTTCGCGGGGTCGAACCCCCCGGACCTCACATAAATTTAATTCAAACCTCCTAGGGACACATGGTGGCCTCCAGGCTTGCCATGTGTCACCTATCCAAAGGTGCTCCATAAAACAAGTTCAACCAAATATTCAGCCCAGAAACATCCACGTGGAAAATTCTAATTTGGTTTCAAAAAAAGGAAAATTCCTAGTATATGCCACCTATTGACTGTACCTGTATGCTGACTAGGCATCCCAGTCACCCTATCACAAAAAAATTTAGTTTCTTAGGAAAACAAATAGAACGTGATATCTTCCTCATACGACGTCGATTTTTCAAACCATTTGAGGTGCCATAATCGCAATGAAGATACCTTTCCGGTCGTTCAGGTTCGGTACAGTTTTGAGAACTTTCAATTTTCAGAAAAACACATGATCTCCTGGTCAATTTAACTTTGTAAAGGTCTCCACTGCTTCCTTAAAATACTACTTTTGTTGCTCTGAATCATACGGTCACTTTGGTGATGCTGGATTTATAAGCTTCGGTTGCTCTGTTGCTCCTATGTCACCTCCTGTTTTATTTCCTCCCCTTGTCACTATGGCTATGCTTGAAAGCGGTTGTGGTTCAGGAATCCTTGGTTCTTCACTAATCAAGTTAGCCTCCCTTTGTCTACTTCTTTCTTCCCACCTTTTTATTAACTCGGGGAAATCCTTAGTGGCATGCATGTTTACCCTACACTAAAAACACCACGGTCTTCTAGGCAGAGGGAATTCTCTCACAAAATTCTGTTCCTGGTCGCAATTATAACATCTCAGTGGCCCCCTTCCTCCCATTCTGCCCCCCCTTATTCCTAGCCCTCCTCGTCCTCGAGGAGCTTCGTTAACTTTGTAGGTTGTCCTATCCAGCCTATCTTCTAATGCATCTAATTCTCTACATTGTTATGTCTGTGTTGTTGAGGTACATAATTCACAGTAGCTATTGTTTGGGACATTGGAGCATTTCTGTAGAATTATGCATAGATGAGGTGGATCACCGAATCCCTTACAAATTTCACAGGTCTCATTTGTTATTGTGCTCCGCTGATTTAGGAAACCATGGAAATGTGTATGTTTGGACCTAGTATATGCCTTGTGTATTGACCTGAACAACCCCCCCATTCAATGGCATTCACTGAGGTCCTCCTAAACCTGACCCAATTCCTGTCCCCCGCAACCTAGGACATTTGGTGACTAGGTGCCCTTCCAGCAGGAAGTGTGTACACCACATGTTCGGTCATGTTGGGCATGCGGGATGTATGTTCTTAAGTTTCTCTATTAGGCTTGAAATTTTATGTTGCAGTCCTAATAGGGATGGTTCTTGCGTTGTGACCCTGCCTCTGAATTCTCGTGGATAACCTGTCATTGTTTCAATTATCATTTCTTGTTCTAATGCATCTTGTAATGTGTCAATATTCTGTTGTGTCAAAGGTGTTTTGGTAAGAGGCACAATAGCCTTAAATATTTGGGTCTATATGATAGCTCAATTTTCCGATGGCGTCTTTGAACCTCCTCATCAACTCCCAAGCATTTTCTCCTTCTAGCTGCTTGATTTACCAAACTTCAAATAATACTTGCTGGTTCGTCTGTGGGAGTTTGAATTCTTGCACAAAATATATTTTTACATCATCCATAGTTGGATTCTAGTGTACCTCCAACCATTTGATAAACCACCGCAGAGCTCTCTCTCGGAGCATGGTATGAAATTCAATCAATTTGACAGCGTCAGGTGTTTGGCATGCCCTCCCGATGGCCTCACACAAGTACCAATGATGTTTAACATCGTCATTCCCTTTCCCTGAGAACTCAACATATCTGGTGAATGATCTTTCCATATGTGTCTGTGTTTGTGAAAGTAATACAAATACTCTAGATCTTGGTTGCGAAATTCCTTGCTGGATACTTCCCCCACTATTACTGTTACTAGTAGTGGGTTGTAATGTAGACTCAATACTATGAACTTTAATTAACCTTTGTAACTTTATCAAAAATTTAGCATGGTAATAATAGATTACTAGGGGAAGGTTAGGAAAAGTTCTACTTGGGATTTGGGAGATAAATTTACCTTGGATCATGGTCGCTTCCTCTTCTTCGAACAATCCTTCCATCGCGACATGCAGGTCACCATATGAATCATCTTCGAGACTCATGCCCTCCACTCTATTGGGATTATTTCCCTTCACGGATCAGCATGGGCTTCCGTCAACCTCTGATTTTCTAACTCTCCTAGCAAATCCCTATTTTCTTGTAAGTCCCATTTCAATTACTTCCTCCCTTGGAATTTGTAACACCTTTCCTTTTTTGTGTGCATTCTCCCTTTTCTTATCAAACTCCCGTATTGCCATCTCCCGCCACTTCTCCGTGATTTTTGCCTCCAATACGCTCTTAGATCCCTGGCGTTTTTGGAACTTCCCGTGTCCATCTCATTAATTCATTCATTCCTCCGCGTACTATAGCATATTTTCCCTTAGGTCCTTCCCCCAGTACTGGTTGTTTAAGCTTCCATACCCTGAGTTTGGAAAGCCAAAAATGCCTCTTCCACCATAATGACCTTAATCCACAGTGGGATCTCCTTCAGCAACGTTCCCCGCAACCCCGACTTGAATATAGCTTCTGCTTTGGAAAATAACTGGTGACTTTCAGTTGAAAAATCTACAATATATCCCTCTAGAATCGAATGTACCCAAATGTTCACTCCTCGGGCTAGATCAGTGTCAAACCTATGCAATGCTATCAGATCCGCATGTGCCCAGTTACGGTGATACCTACTCAATTCTCCCGCTCTCGCTTTAACTTGAAGTATTCACAACCAATTATAAAGTTCCTCGAGAAACTTTCCCCAGAATATCTTGTATTGATCACTTGCTAAATCTGAGAATAGAATTTGGTCTCTCAATTATTTTCCTTCTAATGTATGAGATGGAATTTTTTCCATATGAACTGATCTACATGGTTACCCAACCAACTTCGAAGTTATTTATTGTAGATCCTTGATACCATGTTCTAACTTTCTGGTGAAGTTTCAGGTCCCGACAACAAAACCATTTGTTGGCGAAAAGAATAACTTATCGGTAGGACCCACATTCGGGATTAAGGGCCAACAAGGCTTTGTTGTAGTCTAGGACAACGCCGACATTTTCAACTTACTAAATATTGAGTAAGGAGTCTCATCTGAGGCATGTCGCGACCTTAATGAGTTAATAAATTTACAAAAGGGCCATTCATAATCATCTTACCAACTACCTCCCGCTACATACGTATCACAACTGGACTCGCAATCCTCCTATCATGATTAATACATGCAAAGGAATAGATCAAGTGATTCTACAGTCATGGAATAGATCAAGTTCTACAATCATGCACTATAAAAAGTTTTATTATCCCACTAAATATACACACATAAGAACATATACACAGAACACATGCATCGAACCACAATATCACCATATATTATACTCAGAATAGTTCATTACATCAAAAATAGGGATCTCTGCCGAGAACAACCTTCAGGACTTGCTAACAAAAATGACAATAACACAGTGTAAACACAAAACCTAGAGCCGAATGTCTCATCACCAACCTTATCCTCTTTCTGACTCTCCCTTTTTTCTTATGTTTCCTTCCTTATCTATCTTCTGTTTAACCACACTGACAGTCTTTGTTGTCCTCCCTCTTAGCTGTCTTTCTTTGCTCGACTATCCTTGGTTTTGTTCCGCTTCCTCCTCTGCCACTCTGAGTCTTCCCTGCTTCTTGCCAGTTGCTTCCACCACTTCTGCCACTGCCTATCTACAACCTGACACCTTCGCATTGTTCCCAAAACTTTTCTAAATTTTCAAAATGAAGGCCCCAACAACGCCATTATTGGGTCCATAGTTACTTGAGACTCTTCTTTACAGGTACCCAAAGAACCATACTCATATATGTTTATTTTTTATGGGGTTAAATGATTCAAATTTTTCTTAGTCTGATAGTGCTAAGTGAACCATAGCCTTCCTAGAAGTACTAGAATTGTCTACTTATGCACATAAAATAGAGAGCTTGTATTTTGTGGAATTTGTCGTGTTATGGCCTCACATACTTGATGTTATGGTTAAATGACACGATTTTACCTTTTTTATACAAATAATTCTCTCCAATGGTTACTTTAATTTTCAGCTATTGCTTATGGTCATTCCCTTACCTATTTTCCCCACTCCATTCCTCTTTGTAATTTCTCCCCTCAACTATTTAAATATTCTATCTTTTAGAACCCATATTATAGTTACACTCATATTGGTGTTAAACTTCGATCTATCTTCCTATCTCTTATTCCATGCTCTTTAATTGTAACTCATTACCTATATTCTCGAACATGACCTTTATAGGGATCTCTTACTATTAGCTCGGTCCTAAACTTAAAGGCTTATTTCTTCATGCTAAGGTAAACTCATAGGATTTTCCATTTCATACCTTGAATGACTCAACTCCTCCATTTCTTGGGAGGTTCCATAATATCTAGGGCGAGGGAGATAACAAACTTTCTTAGGGAACTTTCAATCACCATTGAACACTTTATTGTTACATTATTTGTGTAGTATATCTACTCTTATATAGTAAATTGTGTTGAAGATCAATCACAAGTCTATTTTACGGGGATATTGAGACATATTTGAAGGTTCCTTCGAGAGGTTGAACACTCTCCTAGAGGCCTATCATGACTCTCATCCTTAGACCAAGAGGCTTCAAATCCTACATCAAGCCTCATCAAGGTGATTTCTTTCCTTTTTCTCTTTAATTCAACTGCAATTCTTGGGTTGATTATAGCATAAAAGGAATTGTGGCTAATCAACCCTATCTTGTTGATTTTCCTTTGGTAACTTGTTGTGATGACATGATTTTTGTTGACACCTAAAAAAAGTTCCCTCATTACAATATTTCCATATATTAATACAATCAACTCTAAATCCTAATGAATCCAATGTTCTTCATCTCTTCCTTTTATCTATCTCTCTTCTCACCCTATGATTTCTCCAATTTTCCCTAAAATTGATTGATGACTCCACTCTCTACTTTCTAATTGCAGTAGCATGATGTAATATCATGAATTCATTTGCATGCTACATCCAATGACTCTATTTTGGAATTCCCTTTTATCCTTTCCTCTCCTAAGTAAAGACTCCCCTCTCTCTTATTTTCCCTCCATTATTATTTAGACTATGGAGTCCATTCCCACTTCCTATAGTGTTTTTTTCACTAGTTCTATAAATCCTTGCAACATATATGTATATAAGATCCAAAATCACCCCTACAAGAACACTACGGAACCCACTACCAATGATTCAACCTCCTCCTTGGAAAACCGATTGTGCTTATGAAACCCTTCATTTCTCAATGGTATGTGGCCAATAATTATGGCCAAACCATTATGTACGAAGAAACTTACATAGGAACGAGAAGCCAAATGAATGAAAGGAATGAGGAACCAGAGGAACGACAATGAAGCAAGAGGAAAATCCAAAGGAATTTCGATGAAGCAGGATGAAAAATCGTGGTAAAAAACCTTATTTTTTTTACCCTCTGTGTGCATGGTAAAAACACTAGTCTTGAATGTTGATACTTTTGGTTACTTGTTGGAGGTTGTTTGTATTGTGGGATAGGTACATGGTATTTTAATACCCAAATGGTGTAGATATGGTTAATAATAAATTTGCTTATTATTCCCTTCTCTCGGTCAGAGTGGAGAAGGATTTTTTTTGTTGTCTTAACTTGATTGGATACTTTCTAAGCCACCTCAGGTGTTGTCGTTAGTTCTTGTACGAATGTTTAGATTCCTCTCCATATTGGATGTTTGTTTCTCGTACAAATTTCTTTTGAATAATTAGATGAAGGACGATTCTAATTGCATCAACTGTAGGAATGATCATCGCACATTAACTAACACAAAATGTGACTCTATATCCTTGGTGTTGGATGCAATTAAAGGGAGAATATTTTTCCCCATGATCTCAACGCCTTCAAATGTGACTGTAATTAGCACAATATCGTTGCGATGCAATTGAAATTCTAGAGTGAACTTTTCCTCACAAGGAAGGCTAAGCTCTCAATCACTGTCACTTTGTTTCACCTCCCACAGGGGCGCACTAAATTTTGTACACGTAATCCAAGGTTTAGCAATTATTTTTATGTCATTCGAACTTTGGGAAAAAAGGTTCCCTCGATAAGGAGTAAGGGAAATATTGCCTCATGCTATGTTCCTGGATGAAAAATTGTGATGCTCTTACTCAAAAATCCCCTACAAAAAAAATATAATTCCTATAATACAAACATGACATAAAATGAAAGTGCAACATAAAATTCAACAGAACTACTCATAGGTTTTTGCAAAATTTCACAAAACTCCTCTACCATGCTCTGCACAGGTGTTTTCTTTTTATTTATGTAGCCAAAAAAAGGATTAAAACCAAGTATTCATTCAGATCCACAAGAGTAGGATCTAATCAACTAGAAATAGAAAGAAATCCTAATTGACTAATACAAACATAACATATAGCGGATAGATCTCAACCTACAGATGATTGGGAGCTCTTACTTGGAAACATGTCATTTATTGCACACACACCTCACCACTCATTCAAAAACTAGATTTTTCTAGAAATTACAAGGAAAATAAAATTTAAAAATGATGCCCCTGCATCATATATCCAGTATTGAAAATGTTCATGGAATCCTATTCATGAGATTCCTATTGGATTGTTGCTTTTCTGTAACATTGCAACCAATCTTGTTAGGTGGGTTCCTATATAGTTTTTCAAATAAATTTCTTCTCCATTTAAGTAGTTTGTCAATCCCACATGGCTCTCTTTGTAACTGTTATTTCCATTTCATATATTGATATGATGTATTTGCAAACTTTACTTTTGAATTCCCACAACTTGTAGGATGTTGTAGGATTTGCTTCCTTCCAACTGAACATATTTTCTTATCTGTCACAATAACAAAGAAGAAACATTAACCTGTCAATATTGTTAAGAGTCATAAGTTCTTTTTGGAAACCTTTTTTATTTTTCTTGCTTCTTGTCCATAATTCCTTGTCACTTCACCAATTTCGGCAACCTATTCAAACTTATTTTCTTCTGGGTCCTTTAGGGAAACATTTTTTTGTTCATTAATCAACATTTCCTCCATCATAATCATCTCTTCTACATAGAGTGTTGACTTTTTTTCACTCCCCATTATCTCCCAATTATTAAACATTTCATTCTCAAAATCAAATAAAATCTTATTTGTTGAAGGTGAATCAATTACCTTCAAGTCTATGACTACAAACTATGTTTGATATTCTTATTCCCACTTCACATTATATGAATCTCTAGTTACCATTTGCTTCCCACTCATCAACAATGTACTTGAGTCATATTTCTCCTTAGTTCCTTCCTCTTTTATAAGTAATAACACATGTTTTTTACCATATTTCTCAATGCTATAGATGTTCTTCTTGCCCTCATAGTTCACCTTCCTATCGTATTTCCATGGTACTCTTAATAAAACATGGCAAACATCCATATGCACAATATCACAAAGTACCTGTTCCTTATACTTACCAATTTGAAACTCCTATTGGCACTGTTTATTCACCAAAACTTGTTGTCCTTTCTGTAGCCATGAGACTTTGTATGGTGTAGGATGTGGTACCCTTTATAGCTCTAGGTTTTCTACCATCTTTGTAGAAACTAAATTATTAGTACTGCCATTATCAATAATCAATTCACAACACTTACCCTTTTCTTTGCATGTTGTTCTGAAAAAATTATCCTTTGCACTGGTTCACCAACATCCTCATTTGTCTTTAACAACACTCACTTCATATTTAAGTTTCTATTTCTTCTAGAACATTAACACGTTCTTCTTCTGCCTTTGGAGCTTCAACTTCAAGTTGCACTATTTGTGCTTCTTTTTTCTTCTTGCAAAATTCTCTAGATAATCCCATGAATAATGGCCCAATTGACCATATGTATAACACATCACTTGTTGATCTATGCCTCTACCTCCTCCTCTTGAATAAGAACTTGTCCCTTTGAATTAATAGTTTTTTCTGGTTGTGATTTCTAGCTTGAACTACTAGCTTCCCATTTTTGTTGTTGGTATTTTCCTCTAGCACTCCTTGTCCTTATTCTTTGACTCTACTTCCTCATCAATTTTTATTCAACCCTAAATTCAACCTGATAATATTCTTAAAAAAATCTCAATGACAATAAAATCAATTCATCTTGGATATCATATCTCAAACCATTAATATACCTATCAACTCTGTCAGGTGTATCATCTATATATCCTGATCTAATGTTCACTTTGTAAAATTCCTCTGTATACTCCGTAACAGAAATAATACTTTTCTTAATATTCTGCCTCTTTCTAAACAAAATTAACTGATAATATTTAAGAAGAAATTTACCTTTCATTTTAGCATTCATCCTAGTCCATCTCTTGATCTTTGCTTTTTTCTTCAAGGCCCTTTCTTCTTGCACTCCATCCCACCATAAATATGCATGTCCTCTCAACTTTGTGACAAAAAACTTAACTTGCTTCTCTTATGGTATCTCGACATATTCAAAATTATTGTTCAAAGCATTTATCCAGTCCACCAATTCTTCTGGATCCAAACTTCTACTATATGTAATTACTCCTTCCTTTGATCCAAAACCTAGACCAAAAACTGAGTTTAGAAATCCATTTTCAGGATTTTCTATAATTGTCTCCTCTTCCTCCTCTAGAAGTTATTCATCACTTGTATCACCTATATGTTCATGATTCCTTGTAGATTCCATGGCTTCCATCCTTTTCGGAAGAGTTGTCACCTTATCCTTCAACTCCACATTTTCTACTGGTCGATATCTTCCTCAACCTATACTTCTTCCAACTCTAAATGTTATTCTTGATAGAATAGATCAAATACATGGACAATTACCAATGCTTAATTTTCACTTTTACAAGATCTTATCGTGCTCTGATACCATTTGATGCAAAGCCAACTCTTTCCTTTGTCAAATTTCACAATAGTGGATCTTCATTCAACTCTTTGTAAAAAAAAACCCACATCACATTAGCCTCAACCAATTTGATATGTGATTGAATTGTCACAAGATCCAATTGCATTCCTCCTTGAGTTCATTGTGAAGAGACTAACCATTGGTCATTCCTCATCAAGTTTCTCATACATATTTCTTTTGAAGTATTAGATGAAGGATAATTCCAATTTCATTAAGCACATAGGATGCGAGGAAAAAAAATTGCACATTGTGTCATGGTGATGGACACGATTAAAGAGAGGATCTATAGAATTGATTATTTGTCCAAATTATCTCAATGCCTTCAACTATGTTGTAATTAACACAATATGTTCTGATACCAATTGACCTTGCTCGAGTGAACTTTTCCTCAGGAAGGTGTTGATGGTGTTGTAGAAATTCCTTGTAGATTCAAATTTCTAATTGTAACTTTCTAAAAAAATAGACTTGAATCTACTCTACCAATTGCGGAAACCAATTTAAACGATCGCAAAATCACAAAGAATAAATAGAGAGAATTGAATCACACATTACACAATTATTTCCTGGGGAAAGCCACAACTAAAAACCCTGCTATCTATATATTTCATTAGTCAGAAAATATGAGAAGACTAAAATGATTTTCTCGAACCAGAGAAACCTCTGCACTATCTATATCTGTCTCACTGCTTCCTAGACAATCCTAGGAAAATACTTAACAAAATATTGGATTGCCCAAGTCCCTATTTCCTTGCACTATTCACTTGGGTAATTAGCCCCTATTAATTAGGAAATTCCTCATGCACGGATACGAAATACATCATATTCCTTCCTCTCATTGCATGCACCATACTGAAAAATTTTGGATGATTATATAATTGATAGTACAGCACCCTTGAACTCAAATCTCAATAAAGTAATTCATAGATATTGCATGCATGAGTTATTTATGGTGATTTATGGATTAAACTGGTTGATCACGAAGTACACACCCCACTACTTGACCTCACAAGTTCCTCCAATAGTTGAACCGGTTCGCCCGACTTTAACTCAATTAAAATTGAATTAATTAATTACAACTCAAAATAATCTCAACCGGGGATCCTATAAAGTAGGAGCCACTCTACATGACTCAAGTTATATCATCAACTCAAATTAACTGAACTAAGTCAAACTAACTTAGTTAAATCGTAAGTTGTCATATGACGTGGAATTATAATTTTCTTCTAATTTAATTCAAGGGAAAATTAAATTATAATCTTTCTTGGTGCCATTTTCAACACTTCCTCTCAGCAAGAAAGGGATTATCAGATACCCCAATCTTCCCTCTATGGGACTCAAATTTTCCTTTTGACAATGCCTTAGTCAAGATATCTACATCCTATTCCTTTTTAGGAATGTACTCTAGAAACATGATCCGCCTCTGCACACAATCTTGTAGATGGAGGTACCAAATTTTGATATGCTTGGACCAATCATGAAAAAATGGATTCTTAGAGAGTTTGATACAACTCTAATTGTCACATTAAATTAACATAAGATCCATTTGCTGACCAAAAAACCCAACAAGGATCTTCCTCATCCAGATAGCCTCACAAGATGCTTGACTAGCATCTATGTACTATGCTTCTGCGGGCCAGGTGCAACCAATCTATGCTTCCTGTTGTACCAAGAAATTGTTGCTGACCCAATATTAAAGATTACTCCTAATGTGCTCTTCATGCTTGATGGAATCCCAACCCAATATGCATCTGTAAAGCCTTGCAACTTCACTCCCTCTATCTGTCTATACCAAAGACCAAACTGAGTGGTGCCTCTGAGGTATCTCAACACATGTTTAGTTGCCTTCCAATAGATTTTGGCTGGCTTAACCTTTTCTTTACTAAGCTGGTTAATTTCATAACACATGTTCGGTCATGTGTTCACCAAGTACATAAGTGAACCCAAACGTTGCTTGTAACTAATAGCCTCTACCACTTCGCATGAAGTAGAATCTTCCTTCCTCCAATTCCATGCTAGAGGAGTCTCCATGGGTTTGTTTCTATCCATGTGAAACTTCTTCAGTATCTCATTGGCATACTTCCCCTAAGAGACAAACAATTCCACATATCCTTTCCAAATTTCCAAACCGAGGAAATAATGCATCAACCCCATGTATTTCATCTCAAATTCTCTTGCCAAATCCTCTTTTCAATATTTTATCAGCTTCTTATCACATGTTATAATTAAATCATCGGCATATAATACTATAATAAATAATTTACCTTCAACAACAATATGGTAAAGGTTTGCATCTGCTTCACTTTTGATGAAGCCCAACCCAATCAAATAGCTGTTGATCCTAGTGTGCCAAGCACAGGGTGCTTGTTTCAATCCATACAATGCTCGCTTGAGTTTTCACACATTCGACTCGTTGTTGAAGGTCTCAAATTTTTCCGGCTGCTCTACGTACACCTCTTCCTCAATCATGTTGATAAGTGGTTGTCATTGATGTCAACCCAGGCAGCACAAGGGGCTACCCCAATATTACATGGGAATTTTGACCTACCAAATTACTATATTTCGAGACAAGGATATTATTGATGGTTTCTACTTGTCGAGATGTTTCCATTGATATATGGAACACCATGTAATTCTTCACGGTTTGAGAGATATTCATGTTTGAAGTTAGTAACCCCAGTTAGTGGGCTAAAACCCCATGGGGTTGTGGCATGAAACTAATCATTGGTTGTGGTTATTGAACAATCAATACTTAATAATTTTTAAGATCCTAAAATCCCTCCCATGTTCACTTGTTGAAGACCCTCTCAACCTAAGCATTTATATAAATTGTGATCCTCATATCCTCCTCATGTAGGGATTTCGCTATGTGAAACATGTCATCGTGGAATTTTTGCTATAAAATTATTTCTACGAAGGTTCAGAAGCTAAAATTTTATCACGTGAATTTTAAATCCTGAGGAAGCTCGTGTAAAAATTTCAGACCATGGTTCGTAACATTTTCGGAGATATGATCTATGGAAGTTAGGGTTTTTGCAGGCTCCTGAACTTCATCTCAAAGACGTGACCTTGGGAAAGTCATCATAAATCTCTCTCCGAGCATTGGATTGGAATTCTGTAAAAAATGGCGGATAGTGCATAGAATTTAGTTTTCTTTGTATCAATTTCAGATCTGAAGGATGAAACAATGATACGTGGCACACCGTAAAATTTCACTCTACTGAACTAGTCGATAATTAGGTCATTGTGAGAGATTGCGCATAAATTTGCCTTGAATAATCCAAATTGGGTCGATTCTATGGAATTGGGAAATAAGACTTAGAGGGCTACTACAATCTTGAAAATCACATATTGGGGATCTAAAATAATAGAGATACGTCATATTCAATATTGAGCTCCTAGAAGGCAAGAAAAAGCTAGATCATGTGATGTCGAGGGTTGCAAAGGACCAAAATTTCTAGGAGTAGCAAGAAAAGCAAGGTGCAAAAAAATGATATAGAAAAGGTACGCTCCCAGGTAATTATATTAAGCTATCCCGAATGTTAATATCTTAATTGCATTAGTTGATTCTTTCCTCTTCTAATTTTTGTTTTGTTTGTTTTTAGCACTAACATATGCTCTGCCCAGGATAGGGTAAGTTTTTCTATTATAATGTCATGGGTATTTCACTTGAAGACTTTTTGCAGGTATTATATATTCATCAAAGATAAGACTCAATCCATGTGATCTAATGTTACGCGAAGGAGTGAGAAGGGTAGCATGACAAGAGTAGCAATCAAGGTACATAACAACAATAAGAATTTCATCACATGAAGTCTTCAAGTGGGCAGCACTGCATACAATAATTGTAAAGGTATCATTGTATTGAGTCATTGTAAAAGCATAATTGTAAAAGTTGTACAAGTTTATATCTACCAAGATTTGAAGAGGCAGTGTTGGGAGGTCTACGATCATGATTAGGTGTTTGTGTCATAGTTGGGGTTATGGTCTAGTATGTCATATTCTTCTACATCATTCCATATCATTGTAAAGTGGACCATTTTCCCAGGTACAGGAGACCATTCTTCTTTTATTCTACTATAGGGTGGTAGGGTGGTGCTAGGCTAGTGCATGAAGTCACCAACAGGTTCAAGCCTGTGAAAAATTCAGGGTGGTAGGGTGGTGCTAGGGTGAGTTGTAGCTCATTGGGTGTTGGGGCATCCGTTTAGTTGATTACTAAAGGATCTCGGGCTTTATAGCATCCTCCTAGTGGGAGCTGGATAAGAATTATTTTCTAGATTCTAGGAAGTTAGAGATTTATTTTCAATTGGAGTTGAATATTAAATAATTATTAGAAAATCATTCAGGTGGTTTTTGTCCCAGAGGGGGTTTCCACCTTAAAACTATGTGCCTTTGTGTTCCTTTTGTTTACTGCTAGCATTGTACAAACACTGATAATAATTCAAGATTAACTAATGCTCTGAAATATTAATAATGATACTAATTGAGAGGAATACTGATTCACCCCCCCTCTCAATATTTCCAACAATTGGTATCAGAGCTTGGTTCCTTCAATAGTAGTTTAACAGCTGGAAGGATGTCATGGAGCATACCAAGAATGTTGTACCTTTGTTCAATGAAAATAATTATGCACTTTGGAAAGGAAGAATGGAGGTCTATCTCTTGGCACAAGGTTACTTAGTATGGGACATTGTTCAAAATGGCTTTACACTAACCACAGATGAACAAGGTAAGAAGTATTTGGTAAATGATGCAAAATCAAAGAATATTATTATCAGTGGACTTATTGAATCTTCTTATCATAAGGTGTTGGGTTGTAAAACCACCAAAAATTCATGGGACAAGCTTGAGAATATATATGAAGGTGACTCAAATGTCAAAGAAGAAAAGCTTCAAATCTACAGCTCAAAATTTGAGCAACTCATAATGAAAGCAGATGGTAACATTATTGCATACTTCCAACACGTTGATGAAATAACCAACACTCTATAAGGATTGGGAGAGCCCATTGACGATAAGACTATTATATGAAAGATTCTTAGAACACTACTAGGGAGATTCAACCCAAAGGTATTGGTCTTATAATATAGTGAAAATTTGGAAAAAATCAGCAAAGAGAAATTACATGGAGTTCTCATAGCATATGAAATGAGACTTGATGAAGAAGAGGGTACTTCACATCTAGAAAATGTGTTCGCTACATCTAAGAAAACCAATAAGGACAAACAACCTTCAAAGGCAAATACCTACACCTGCAAGTGTGAAGAAAAGGAAGATGATGAAGAAGGTCTTTCAGGTGGAGAATATGCTTACTTTACGAGAAAACTAAAAATTGGTAAGGGAAAATTCAAAGGTAAACATCCATTGCTATGTTTCGGTTGTGGTGAGGTTGGGAATTTCACAGCAAAATGTACGAAAAGAAGTGATGGAAACTCAAAAGGAAAGAAAGGCTTTAAGAAATTCAACAAGCAAGGAAAAAAGAAAACATTCAAAAGGAAATTTCTCTTTAAAGAAGATAGCTCATCATCCGATGAAGACAATGACAGGGAAGAAGAAGCCAATGACAGAGTATTGTTTATGGAGAAGCACAATAAACAAGAGGTATCAAACAACGAAGAATAAGGGTTGAACATAGAAGAATTTTCTAAGGAGGAAATCAAGCTTATAAAAGAGCTCAAGGCTGAGAGGATATGTTCCAATAATCTTGAAGAACAAATTTGAGGTCTCAAAATTGAAGTTGAAGAACAAAAATGTATTGAAGAGTCACTTCAAAAGAAGTTGGAAGAAATAAACCAAGAAAGGGAAGCATTAGAAGCCAAATTAGTCTCGTTGCATAAGGAAGTGAAGAAGGCAAAAATTGTCCAAAACTATGACAACAACTCAAGGGAGTTAGAAAAATTCATCAACAATCAACAATATTACAACGAAAGAACTAGCCTCGGTTAGGAAGAAGAAGAAGCAGGACCTTCTACAACAAAATACAATGAACCTATGAGATCTTAAATGCATGTAGAGTTCATTGGACGAGATTCACAAGAACAACCTTGGAAGACAATTCCCTGATGAAGATTTCTATCCAGGTACCAACATATTTTTCATGGATATTGTTATTCATGTGGAAAATTTGGTCATAAAGCTATAGAATGTCGCACGTACCCTAGGAACCAATACAATTCCAAGGGATCTGTCAGATATGAACCTCCCAAGGCTCAACGAAACATCAATAGATTTGAACATTTAAGAAATGATATGGAATGTTACAAATGTCGAAACTTTGGACACATAGCCAGAGACTACAGACTTGAAAATCCCGAAATCCTCTAGAAAGATACTTCAAAGCACATAATGAGCAGACATGGAAGAAGAAGGCCGTAATTGTGCTCTCGCTTTCAAGGCTCAAAAGAACAAAGATGTGTGGTATGTTGATAGTGGTTGCTCAACACATATGACTGGAGATAGAAATAAATTTGTATCTCTGAAAGAGAAGAAGGATGGAACCGTGTCCTTTGGAAATGATGGATCTTCAAATGTTATAGGATCAGGTATTGTCACTCTCGGAAGCAAAGATGTTATAGCCAAGAATGTTCTATTGGTTGAAAACATGAATCACAATCTGCTCAGTGTTGGACAAATGTGTGATCAAGGACACATAATGCTATTCAACTCCACAAAATGTGAAATTAGGAAAGGCAGGTATGGTAAAATTGTGGCTACAGCAAGTCGAGCTCCAAACGACATATATGTTCTGGATGAAGCAACTAAAGCATGTCTACTAGCTAAAGAAGATGAAAGCTGGTTATGGCACAAACGAATGGGTCACATAAACTTTGACAATATTGTCAGGATAAGAAAAAAGGAAGCAGTACGAGAAATGCCGAAAATCTCAAAACCTTCCAACACACTATGTGAGGCATGTCGGCATGGCAAGCAGACAAAAGTCCAATTTAAAACAAAAGAAAACTTTGCATCACATCCATTGGAATTGATACATACTGATCTATGTGGTCTTGTGAGAACAAAAGGCTTAGATGGAGAATTATATTTCATGTTAATGATAGATGACTATACCAGGATGACAACCGTCAGTTTCCTAAAGAAAAAATATGAAGCATTTGAGTGCTTTAAGATCTACAAGGAGTTAGTTGAAAATGAAATTGATTTGAAAATAAAGTGTTTAAGATCAGATAATGGTGGAGAATTCACTTCCAAATTATTTCAGCAATACTGTGACGAAAATGGAATAAAAAGGCAATTTTCAACAGCACGAACACCTTAGCAAAATGGAGTTGCTGAAAGAAAGAATAGAACTGTACAGGAAATGGGTAGAACAATGTTGAAGGACTCAAAATTGGTTGAAAAATTCCGGGTTCAAGAAATTGATATGACAGTCTTCATTATCAACTGAAGTCTTCTCAGAAATAATTGCAACAAGACTCCATATGAATTATGGAAAGGAAAACCAGCTAATGTAAAATATTTTAGAATCTTCGGAAGCAAATGTTATATCAAAAGAGAAGATCAAAATTTGGGTAAGTTTGAATCACGTGTTGATGAAGGTATCTTTGTTGGTTACTCACGCAAAAGAAAGGCCTATAAATGTTATAATCTAAGACGAAAATAGATAGTGGAGAGCATAAATGTTACATTTGACGAAGATGGTGTTCTAACGAATAATGATGAGGATCTAGAATCTTTGAAACTTGAGACAGAGGCTGAAAAAAGACACAAAGAAAATTCTAGAACAAGAAGCAACTATCAACCAGGAAGAAGTAAATAATGATCATCAAGATATACCAGAACAACAACAAGAAGCTCCTCCAAAGAGAACAAAAGAATGGATTCAAAAGAACCATCCATCAAATCAAATCATTGGTGACATAAATGAAGGTCGACAGCTTCGTTCATCACAACAAGCTCACATTGATTTTCTAGCAACCTTTGAGCCTAGTAGTTTTGAGGAAGCCAACCAGAATGAACATTGGGTAGTAGCTATGAATGAAGAATTGGATCAAATTGAGAAGAATAACACCTGGGAATTAGTTCCACGACCAAAAGATAAAAATGTCATTGGGACTAAATGGGTGTTTAGGAACAAATTGAATGAAGATGGGAAGGTTACCAGAAACAAAGCAAGATTGGTTTGCAAAGGCTATGCACAAGTGGAAGGAATTGATTTCGATGAAACATTTGCACCAGTTTCCAGAATGGAAGCCATCCGAATGTTTCTCGCCTATGCATGTTCAAGAAAAATCGAAGTCTACCAAATGGATGTTAAGTCAACATTTCTGAATGGAGAATTAGAAGAAGAAGTTTACATCGAACAACCTGAAGGTTTTCTACTATCACAAAAAGAAGACTATGTCTGCAGGTTAAAGAAGGCTCTATATGGTCTCAAGCAGGCTCCCAAAGCATGGTATGCTCGTCTTGATGGATATCTACGTCAACAAGGGTTCAAGAAAGGTACTGTTGATAGCAATCTTTATGTACAAATAGATAAAGATAATTTAACAATCGTTGAGGTATATGTGGATGATATAATATTTGGTAGCAATGATGATCGACTAAGTAAGAAATTTTCTACAAAGATGAAAAGTGAGTTTGAGATGTCTTTACTTGGTGAGCTGACATACTTCTTAGGGATTTAAATCTCTCAGCAAGAGAAAGGAATATTTATATGTCAAGCCAATTACATCAAGGAAATGCTCAAGAAATTCAAAATGGAAGATTGCAAACCCGTCCTTAACTTCCGATGGTACCGTGCTGTAAATTAAGCATAGAAGACTCATCTAAGGATGTGGATTAGAGTTTTTACAGATCTAAGGATTGCAGTCTTTATATGTAACAGCCTTCCAAGCCATATGTTATGCTTGGACAAGTAGCAAGAGTCCAAGCAGCTGACTAAAATAATAACATATTATTGTCGTCGAAATAATTCTTAGATATCTAAGGGGCACAAATGTAATATGGCTTGTGGTATCCAAAGGGTAGTAATATCATTATTCAATCCTTTTACGTATGCATTAAGTGTGGAAGGATTGATGATCGTAAGAGTACTAGTGGAGCAAAGATTCTATCTAGATGGTTGTTCAGATCTTGGTTGAGAAAAGCAAACCTCAATTCAAGTATCTACAGCTATAAGCAAAATACATTGCAAAGGGCAGTTTTGTACTGTCCTTTGGATGAAACATAATTTGCAAGATATTCAAGTAAAATTGAGCATATTCCCATCTTTCGTGATAACACCAATGCCATCAAGATCTCTAAGCACCCAAGTCATGATGCATTAAAAACAAAACACATTCCGGTCAAATATCATGTTTTTAAAGAACAAGTCATTGAAAAGAATATCAAACTTGAATACATTGGTACAAAAGAACAAATCAATATATCTACCAAAACTTTACCTCGTGAAGCATTTGAATATCTTCGCCAAAATCTTGGGATTCTCCCAAGTTCTCATTGTTTTATTTATTCAAAAAAATAAAGGAGTGGAAATGTGCACAGTATGCGGGATGGTTATGTGTAAGGGGAGTTACCCTTTTGCCATTGAGATCAAAGGGGCAGATAATTTTGTAGGAAGAGGTGTCATGATCGTAGGGAGTACTTGTGTTACCATCAATGCCAAAGGGGGAGATTGTTGATCGCTGGTTGTCATTAACGTCAACCCAAGTAGCACCAGGGGCTACCCTGATATTTCATGGGAATTTTAACCTACCAAATTACTATATTCTGATTCAAGGGTATTTTTTATGGTTTCTCGCTTGTCGAGATGTTTCCGTTGATATATGGCATGCCACGTAATTCTTCACCGTTTGAAAGATATTCATGTTTGAAGTTAGTAACCCTGCCATCGGGCTAAAACCCCATGGGGTTGTAGTATGACACTAATCATTGGTTTTATCATTTAATATTCAATAATAAATAAAAAAATTAAGCTCCTAAAATCCCTCCAACATTCTCTATAGAAGGCCCTCTCAACTCTATAAAAATAAATTTCATATATCCTCCAAAAGTAGCGATCGTGGAATTTTCACTATAACTTTATTTCTAGGTGAAGTCCTATATGTTGAAATTAAAACCCACTTGGAATAAATCATGATGAATCTCGTGTCCGAATTTCAGATCTTTTTTCGCTATTTTTTCAAATATATGATCTCAGGTAAGTTAGGTTTTTGTAGGCTTCTGAATTTCATCTCAAAGAGGCGACCCCGGGAAAATCGTCATAACTCTCTCTCTCGAGAAGGGATTGAACAGAAATTGAAGGATAGTGTATTTTATCTCATATGTTTTTTATAAATTTCAAATTCGAAGGAGGAAACAAGACACGTGGCACGTCGACAAGTTCGCTATACCGAACTAACCATAATTAGGTCATTGTGAGAGATTGGGCATAACTTTGCCCCGAAGAATCCAAATCAAAGTTAGACCTATGGAATTGGAAAGAAGACTCAAGGGATACTACAAGACCGAAGATCAAACATTTGTGATTTGAAATCATAGAGATACATCAGATCTAATACCGAGCTCCTAGAAGGCAAGAAAAGCTAGATCATGTGCTATCAAGGGCCGCAAAGGACCACACTTTCTGTGGTAGAAAAGCAAAGAAGGTGCGTAAAAAAATGATGCAAGAGGAGGTAAGATCTAGGTAATTATCTTCTATATATGCATTTTCATCTCATAATTTCATTAGGTTCTTTGTATTCTAATTTGTTGTTTTTGTTTAGCACCGACATATGCTTTGCAGGATGAGGTAATTTTTGTTATTATCATGTCATGGGTATTTCCTTGGAAGAATTTTTGTAGGTATTTATATATTCATCAAGATAAGACTCAATTCATGATCTAATGTTCAAGAGTGAGAAAGGTATCATGAAAAAAACATCAAATCAAGGTGCATAACACCAAAGAAGAATTTCACCACATGAAGTCTTCAAGTGGGCAACACCGCATACAATCATTGTAAAGGTATCGTTGTATCAGTCATCGTAAAATTTGTACAAATGTCTATCTCAAGAGTTGAAGAGGCAAGCCAAGAGGTTTAGGATCATCATTAGGTGGTCGTGTCATAGTTGGGGTTATGGCCCTTAGTGTGTCTTTCTTCTACATCATTCTATATCATTGTAAAGTGGACTATTTTCCCTGTATGGGAGCCCATTCTTCTTTTATTCTTCTATAGGGTGGTAGGATGGTGCTAGGCTATTTCATGAAGTCACCAACAAGTTCAAGCCTATGAAAACTTCAAAGTGGTAGGGTGGTGCTAGGGTGAGTTGTAGCTCATTGAATGTTGGGGCATCTCTGCTTAGTTGACTACCGAAGAATCTCGGTGCATTGGAGCGTCCATCCCAGAGAGTCGGAGAAGAATGATTTTCTAGATTCTAGGAAGTTGAGCTTTCTTTTCAATTGGAGTTGAAGATTAAAGGATTATTAGAAAAGAATTCAAATGTGGTTTTTGTCCTGAGGGGTTTTCCACCTTAAAAATTGTGTGCATTTGTGTTCTTTTGTTTACCGATATCATTGTACAAACATTGATAATAATTGAAGAATTAACTAATGCTCGAAATATTATTAATAATACTAATTGAAAGGAATATTGATTCACCCCCTCAAGATTTCCAAGAGATATAATTGCTTACATGGAATGAGGAATGCAGCATGGCATTAGATACGCTAAAGGAGAAATTAGAAAGTGCACCTATTCTCGACTCATCCCAATCGGGATAAAGAGTTCCATGTGCACATTGATGCTTCGAAATTTCTTTGGGGATTGCAAGGCTAGCGCAACCAAGAGAAACCAACATATACCATCTCGGTGTAGTTTGCAAGAAAGAAGTTGTTGACGTAGAGAAGAATTACAAAACCGAAAGAGAAGCTCGGCTATGGTCTATTCGCCGCAAAAAATTATGTCATTGTTTACTTTGAGGTATTTTTAAATTTTTTACGTATCACTTTGCATTAAATTATTTAGTAAATAAAACTCCGTTCAGAAGGAAAAATCTCGTAGGTGGGTCCCGTTGTTCCAAGAGTTTACTTTTGAAGTCATAATAAAGCCAAATGGAGACTAAATGTCGAACTCGATCATCCGTCAAGATTGGAGAATGGGGAAAATGAAGGACGACTTGGATGACCGCCTACCATATGCATTCCTTCCGAATAGAAGTCATCCCCGATTATCTAGATCAAATATCCATGTGTACCTAGCTGACAATGCCCAAAAGAATATATAGCAACTCAAAGAAGACACATTTGGCTATTAAACCAACTGATTACCAAATTAAAGCTGTCAATTATACAAAATGGGTATCGATCAAATACTACGAAGATGTGTATTGGACCATGAAAGAGAAGATATCTTATGGGAATTTCATAGTGGAGTTGTGGGGAGGACATGTGGGAGCAAAGCCTACCGCAAGAAATATATTGCAAGAAGTGCTATGGTGGCCTACAAATGTACGTGAAGAAATGTGATGTATGTCAAAGAATAGGAAAACCTTCACACCGCAACGAACTACCCCCGCAGCCCCGTAAGAGCAATGCGTATATTTGAAAATGGGTTGTCGAATTTGTAGGGCCCATTACACCAATTGCGCGCCATTCACAAGCAAGATACATAATCACCACAACCGAATACCCGACTGTGTGGGCGAGGCGGCACCGGTGAAGGATTATACAGATACAATACCTAGGTTTATCTTTGAAAACATCATTAGTGGATTTTGGATGTCTAAGAAGCCCGACAAGTGATCAAGGCACCCACTTTATTAATGCTACAAGAAATCACTACCGGAAAAATTCATGATACAACACCACAAGAGCAATTTATCACCCATGTTTGGACGTAATCGTTTCTGAAGCTTTCAACAAATCTTGGAAAAGGGCTTAACCAAGATCTACAACGCAAATCGAGACAACCGGGATGAAATAATACCACGACGTTATGGGTGTACATGACTACCTAGAAATGATTACACAAACTGCAGCGCCATTTTATCTTGTTTACGGGAAAGAAGAAGTGGTTCCAAAGAAAGTTTATTATCCCTAGCCTATTAATTGTAACAACAACACAAATGACCGAAGCATAATCCATCTCAACATGCCTTCATGAACTCGCAAGAATTAGAAGAAGTAATATTTATCAGATATTTCCATCAATCATCTGAGAAACAATGACAAGAATCCCGGCATGACCACCACATCAAACAAAAGACATTCAAGGTTGGCGAAAAAGTATTTCTCTATGACAAAGAAGTTCTTAGAATTCCCCATCAAAACTCCAAATGCATTGGATGGGACTGCTCTATGCCATAGAGATACGTGACTCAGAGCGGTCAAGCTAGTGCAATTGGATGGAGATATACTACTAGGTTGGGTGAATGGCACATACATGAAACCCTACCATGAATGAACAAGAAAATTTTAATTTCAATAACGCTCCCACCGAGAGGAGTCAAGAGGGTTAGATGTCAATAACTCTCTCGCAACCGGATGAGTCAATAGGGTAGAATATCATCCAAGACAAAATAGGCCGGGCTTCAATCGATAAGTTCGTGGAGTCTCACAAATAGCTATATGTCGCGCACATGCAATCATCACCCTCAGTAAAGATAGGACTCATACCACAACCAATTTTGGTTGGGAGGGTTACAATTGTACGAACAAGCATGTTAGCCATCATTCTCGCTCATAATGAGTCATCATATAGGTTTCTAATCCTAGTGACAACATAAAATTTGGAAAATATTTGTTGTAATTAGTAACACCATTTCATAATAAAGTTTCCCACATCAGCAACAATTATTAGCCATCACATCCACCCAACTTTCGAAGCCACCATCAACAAAGATCAAAGTCCAATTCTATCCGAGTAACTAACGACATGATTGTAGTTATGGAAGAAGCTAGGGAAAATTAATTATTTATGTAGTCACATCAACATCCTTCATGCCGCATTCCTACTTAACCCGCATGGAGAAGGGAAAAATCAAAAGTGCCAGAGAATTTCGAATTGCAAGAAAAGGAAATCACAAGACAATCTGCTAGCCGTACTATAAAGTGCCAGAGCTCAAAAATACGTACCAACAACATTACTAGTATATTGTAGGAGAGGAGGATGACAAAGATGATAGTTTTGGCTGAACCAAAATCTGATGAGAGAATTCAGAAATTAGAGCCAATCGGTAGTAAGTGTGTATGATAATGCTACTTTAATAGACACATATTTTAACAGTCTTTACAATTTCCATCTCTAAAGAGGTGTATATATTGAGAACCATGTAAAGGAGGGGGAAGCGAAGTGGAAAGATTCCATCCCGACTTCAAAGGCATCTAGAGGTCCACAATCCCCGCACTTAATAAGTTTACCCGTGTTCGGCACAACAAGAGCAACGATGCAATGCACGAAACTTTATCGCCAGGTCATAATGGGTCATTTTACCAAATAGAAATTCCAATTCAATGGCGAGTGATATCCACATGCTTACCTGAGCTATTACTACGAGAAATGATGTATCGAATTATTTTCAAAATACATCCAAAAGAGTGAAGGAAAGTAGGAGATCGTGACTATTAAAGTAAATATGAGACTAGAAGAGGAGGAAAGGGGGCAAAGATAGATCTTATCAATGTCCCCAAGTGTTAGATTTTCATGTTATTTAATTTCAAAAGGAAGACGATGAGGCACTACACCAAGGAGAGTGCACCCTCGACACTATATCGCTTGTGAAACATTGTATACAGTGGGAGCACAACTAAATTAGTGTGCCTTTCTGTCGTAAGAACTCATCGAAGCTTATGAGGAAAAATTTCAAGAGGGCTACAGATTCATATATTGGTACTTGATCATGGCTTTGGCTATGTGGAAGTGGGAGTCCACCAATGGAGGCAAACTTCTGCAAGAGATAAGTGAAGATCAAATCTTCATGGCTTCCTGTGCACACCCCATGGAGAATGTATGGGGGCCCTAGTAGTAAGGAGATCAACAAGGAAGCATCTTCGAATGGCATTGACAAATGCTAGATGTTGCTGTCAAAAAGCAACAAAGTCACCAGACTCGCTGTGCAGGCATTCTCATCAAGTATGGTTCGACGTCTCACACAAACATACACATGGATTAGACCCAACCGTGTTGTGGGCGACACCTTTCATAAGAAACCATTGAAATTTCAACCGATGGAGGAATCTTTCCACAAGGAAGTATCAAATATCTTGACGGAGCAAGAACAGAATCAAAGATGGAGAGCCCAAATACTCTTTTCGACACTATGCTTCTTACACCCCCATCGAGAGACGCGTAGAAACATCCCAAAGGATATCACAAACTTGCAACTCCAACCATTGATACGTAATTTGGACACTTGGTTACAAGATTTCAATAAGGCAATGGGAAATATTGGAGAAAAAATCCTTCATTTCCGAATTTCAAACACTTAATTTCGAGTCTCCATCGTTGACAACCCCTATCCTTATTATACCTTCCACCACTTTCCATTCACATCCGTGTCTTCAACCATCGCCCCATTCCACAAGATCAAAGCAACCAAACCACCCATCCTAGCACCTAAATGGAAGAGAGCTAGAATTCTAAGGTCTTCGAATGTATAGTGGATCTCACAGACTGCTATCACACCCTACCCAAAGAATCATTGTGTCAATTCTACTTTTGGTCATGGCTTTGGGGATAAGTTTAGGGGCAAGTGATAGGGCTAGATTCTCATTTCCATTCACAAAAATAAACACTAGCAACCTTTATTTCATACATTGACAACTCTTATACCATAAGCCTGGGAAAGTCAAATTTTAAACCATTTTGAAAAATTTGATTAAGCCACAAAAACACGTTTTCGTAGAACAGCAAGAAACCTCGTTTTGAGCTACAAAAAATTTTTTGTTTTCGTAGCGTGCTACGAAAATGGCTAAAACAACCTTTTTTTCAGCAAAACACCATGTTTTTTTCTTCTTTTATAGTCAACTTCCATAGGGTTCTTGAGTAATTGAAAACTCATTTTTGAAAATTGAAAGAGGTTTTGCTTCCAAACATAATGAAATACAAAACCTCTTTCATTTTATTCAAATTAATTATGAAGTGGGATAAATTGATGGTTTAACTTGCACTACGAAACCGTTAAAAGCCAACAGAGAAAACTTGTTTTCTCTCAGTTTTAGCAAACTTTTTCAAGATCATTTTCTAGCCACATTAAAAATTATTTTAGAATTATGAAGGAGGTTTCTCTTCATAAAATCTCCATCTACAAGAACCTATTCCCACTTTTGTCATAAGTGTTACCCATTGGGAGATAAAGGCTTTTTAAGCCATATTTTCGAAATCGAATTTGCCAATTTTACACAAGTTGTTCAAAGACGGCTTCGGTAGTAGGAGAGATTTCTCAAAAACAAGAGAGTTTTTTTGTTCAAGAAAATTTTTCTCCAAAATCCTCCTTTCATATTTTCAAAATAAATTAAGGGTGAGAAGATAAAATTGCCTCAAAATCTATTTTTCGTATAAATCATAACATTAAGTTATAATTCTTAATGTAGTTTTGTTGTGGAGAAGGACTTATCTTTGAAAACATTTCAAGGATGAAATACATGTTGATTATTAAAGCCCGTAGAAATCATGGAAAAAGTGCAAGAGGTTTTAAAACTAAGATTTTTGAAAAAAATTGTGTAAAAAGATATAATGTTAGCCAGAGCGCGTAAACCGCCGTAGGTGTAGTTGGCATTTTGTTAAGGTTTCAAGAGGTAAAACATCCGGTTTTTGAAGTGTTGATGCTGCTAGAGGATGGAAAGAGTTCAAAATGAAGTTCCAAGTGTTAAAGAAGAAGAAATTTGATGTTAAGAGATGTTTACAAATACATAGTTATCGCACTATGAAAAAAGTTTATATTTTCGTAGCGCGTACACTACTTTTACACTCTTCAAGACTTAAATTTGAATAGGTGGGAAGGATTGAAGAGTTTATGGTAGCTTAACCATGTTACATATACAATATATTCATCAAGGCTAGCAAAGATGTTGGAAGACAAGCAAGGAGGTAAGGGTTAAATTTCACAAACTCGTTTCCCGGTTTCTAGGGCGCTTAGGTCATGGAACACAGGTTCATAACAAGGCCGGAGGCATCACCAAATTCGACCTCATGAAGTTTTAACTGTCAAAAGAAGCATTAAAGGTTTATATAAGGTTTTTGAAACATGTTTTAGGAGTTTTAGTCCTATTTGTATTAGGATCTCTAAAAGGACAAGCAATGTCATTGTAATTAACTGCTTTAGAGTAGAATAGGTGTCAATAATAGAAATTGAATTCCTCTTTGATGAGGGATCATAGAATCAAATATTTTAAAAGTTGTATATTAAGCAATAGGTCGAATTAGCAAGGGGGTTGGAGAATTTTGGCAAAATTTGTTGCTTTATGTAATTGATCAGATCTAAGAATAATGCGTAAAGGTTTTTCTTCGACGTAATCTAAGATTCTCATGGGTTTTAATGCTTTATCAACATCTACCTATTATGTTTAACTATTTGTAGTAGATATCATTGATATTACTCATAATTCATAACCCTATGCTCAATTTCCTTTAGTAATGAGGTGATTGTGTTTTCCGTGTTCTATGAGTGAAGGTCTTCAACCACTAACAATAGATTTCATTACTATTACTCGAATTCATGGGAACTCTATGCTTTGACTTCCTTTTAGTAATGAAATGATTAAAAGCTGACCTTTAAGTGTTCTGAGTTAATTTTCTTTGGGTTTAAAAACCCCATTTGCCTTAGCTTCCATGTCCAAACCGCTAATCGAATCTACCGACTTATTGACTCCATAACCCAATGGTAGCAAGCCTTCATCTTTCAACCTAAAAAACACAAAACCAAGATAGATTTAGCCATATATTGGCCGTTAATCAATATCATAACCTTGAGAGAGCCCTTCCGGGCCGAGGAGGCTAAGCCCGCCTAAAAGATTGGTCCTAAATAGTTACACCGAGGTAGTCTGATCAACAACCTATTAGGTCCTATTTTGGTGATGAATACGTATCGATGACCATGTACAACAAAATGACCACTAGAATCCCAATTACCGAAGAACCATAAGTAGTCACTTCGACCTCCACCATCATACCGCATCCAACATGTTCATCCACAAAGTGTACCGGCTTCCTCATCACTAACTACGCAAAATTCATCACCACATACATCACATACTTCCAAATATCACCGACCCACATTCCATCCACTTCCACCACTATTTCGATGCAATACCCATAGGCACCATAATGGTTGTCGACACTAATGCAAAGGTTAACTCAAATGCACGACACAAGTAACCGAGGTTAACTCAACTACAATAGAAGAACCTTTTCAAATTTACTCATTCATACTTATTCGCCCATCTCCGATAATAAGCCCATTGAGACCCTTCAATCCATTTCAGCAATCCAAGCTATCACTACAAACTTTTACCCACTCGCCTACCATCCACTAGTTATCATATTCCCGAACCGCAAACTATTCTCAGAGTCAACTCACCTCTCCACAAGGTCAATGTGAGAGCTCCATTTCCAAGAAACTTATCGGGGAGAGGAATCCTAGTCCCGAGATGAGAAGTAGTGGAGATCTTCAAAGTTGGGAACCCGACCACCTTTAAGTTTTATACAAGAAGCGCTCGACAAGAAAATACCCTTCACAATGACCCGCTTCAAAATTACGAGTAGTGGCATCAACAAGTCATAATGCTCATTGATGAGCGCAATCAATTACAACAAGAGAGGGATAGCCTCCAATATCAACTCGAGCAAATCACCGAGAACTTAGAGTTGTGGCCGACCATCACTTAGTGTAGTCGAAGCCGCGCCATAATACAATTGCACTTGCCTAGTGGTCGAATGATCCATCCACATAAAGACACCATGTGCCACTCCGGGCAATGAAAAACAGAGCTAAGGGTGCCCTTTTCAACAGACTGACTACTTAATTCCTCTCTACTTCGTATACGCAAAAGGTAACACAAAGACAGGAGCAAATGCATAAGCTAAAGAGACACTAAGAACCATTGTCACAAAGGCATACAATATGCTCGAGAAAATCCATGAATGCTCGAACAACTTCGTTCGTGGCCTGCTGGGGCCTTTTTTTTTTAGTAAGACAATTTTGAGTCAGGAAGGCCAATTTATGGGAAGAACAACAGAGCACCATTATGAAAGGAAGGAACCGTTGCGGTTGAGGAGAATATACAGATAGGTATGAGCATAGACATGTAGTAACACAAATGGAAAAAACAGGGACAAGGAACAAAAAGGACTCCCGCAGGCAAAGGGCCACGAAGAAGGATGAAGCAAGAAAGCACAGGAGAACAACCAAGAAAAGAAGGGGCAGACTGGCTGGGCATACTTGCCAGAGGTAGATAAGCAAGGGAAAAGAGAGTTCGCTCAGTGGATCTTCAGAAAAACTCGTTTTTGGGAAGAAGATAGAGTTTTGTGTCATGGGAGCTTTATGGAGTGGCCGAAATTTATCGTGTTCTATTACACCGAACTCGTAGAATATAATATGTAATGATGATGATATAATATAATAAATCAATGTCAAGTTATGGATTATATGATTTGTATGAGACAGCTAGTTGTGAGTTCAAGTGTATTTAGCGATTTCAAAATTTTTGGTGTTATTGTTAGTAATTGCTAAATGGTAGCTTGTGTCCCGATTCATATGTGATGAATGTGTTATGTGTACTGTATCTCGGTTAGCCGTTAGGCGTCTCTCTTTGATAATATGGTTCTAGCTCTTTATCTTAGTAAGTTCATGGCACGCCTTAAGAGACTCCTGTTCTCTTGAGTAGGGTGAAAATTTCAATGTTATCCTATACTACATTAGAATCTTGTTGGCACTAAGCTCGAACTCCGGGTCTTGCTCAAGTCACTTTTCACCAACAAAAGAGGCCCATTTCGACCTCAAAAGTTCTCTAATGAAAGCCCCTATCTAGTGGAAAAACCCAAATAAAAAAATCTTCCTTCAAATAGATTCATAACACAATATGATATAATCCAAGACTCTTTGACCTAGACACGTACTTCCTCCAATCACCAAGTCATAACTTCCTTCCTCTTCAGATGATAACCTTCCAACAAACAACTTCGACCTACAAATTCAACCATATAGCATTAACTTTGACCCAAAGAGTTTCGATCTTGTAGTTAAACTGCACAATCTAGAACTTCGATCCCGTAGCAAAGAACTTCACCTAGAATTTTGATCCCGCAGCCAGATCGTAATTTCAACCTCCAACAAAACTTCAACTCGAAGTAAATTTCACATGTATAAGAGACAGTGGCCCAAAACTTTGATCTTGTCCTTCGCAATCCTTTCCTTCTCCTCAAATTTCACACTTTTCTTCTTCTTCATCTTGTATATCGAAGTTATGTGTGTGTGATACTTCAAATGAATGAACTGCACTTCTATATATGTATCCTTATGAATTCAATTTCACGTAGGTTGACTTCAATGTGTGGTAATACTTGGTGAGGTGACAAATTACTTATTTGACTCAATAATACCTTACATGATACAAAAGCCCAAGAATGGTCTAATAAAATGGTAAATGACTCTAATGATTCCGTATAAAACCTAGAAGCCTCAATGGGTACTTTGACCTAGAAAATGATGACCCAAGCATGAAACCCATGCTTTAATAAGTCATTTTAATAATAATAAAAATTGTATTCTTCTTTATTTTGATAAAATACATATTTTTATGACTTAAGTACAATTATGAATACCGAACCTAGTTACATTCTTCAATAGGATGAACCAAATATTTGCTCGATCAACCTAAGTCAGGGCCTCCCTTTTTTCACTGCATCCCGATACAAAATAGAACCCTTGAGATTTTTAGTTCCTAAAGAACCTATTATCACTCACAAATTTTTCTCTTGGATGTAATAAAAAATTCTCTGAGGTAACCATTACAAACCAATCTTACAGATTGAAGGCTAGCCCCTTCAATCCAAAGAGGGATCTCTCTCAAGCCTAATCACTAAATTTTGCAATAGAATATACCTTCATCGTCAACGGCTAGATCTTCAATTGAGTTATTTTGAAATAAGGTTTGGTTGGGAATGAGGGATATAGTCCATTGGTAAATGGAGTCAACAATCTAGGGTTTAAGGCAACTTACCAAGATATTGGTTGTATGATCAAGGATTAACAAAGGCAAGGTAGATGTCACATCTTAGAAATTTCAAGTCATCCTTGTAGCTGAAAGAGGAAAATAGAAAAAAAATCCACTACAATAGGGCATAGGAGATGAATCCTAAAGTAGCTTTAGAAGATAGGAGTGCAGATATTTGAATATATGAGACAGAGAATCAAAAAAAGGAATAGTTATGTAACATTTATTCTCATTCAAACATCAGAAGACAATACATTCAAATGATATTACAAAGGGAGAAACACTGAAACATATAGAGAATACAAAATAAGAGATACCATCACATGAATCTTTATGTCAATGATCAAATCTTCTGATCTTGGAAAACCGTAAATTAATAAAGCTTTCAAAACACACGGACAACAACTATCTTTTCATCAAAATTCAACCTTTTTTCCTCCTTTTCGATGTATAATATAGGGAAAATACATAAAATATAAGATCCAAAAATTTGGTAGCAATAATTGAAAACTATTTACAATATTTGAGGATTCAATTAAAAAAACATAATCAAAATCCTATCCTTTTAGTTATTCGTATCTCTATTTGGCACAATTTCATTAGTCAAAGTATTCGCAAAATTCATGCCGCATGTATCTCCCGCTATTCTTTGAACCAGAGGATTCATAGTTTTATTGTAGGACTGGAACTGCTCACTCCCTTGTAGGGTTGATATCTCGGAACTACAACTCATATTTCCTTAGTAGCAAACCTACATGAACTCCGTAAACTCTCGTTGAACCGTGCAAATTCCTTGTGTAACTTCTTGCTCCTTTTAAAATCACTTTTTCCTTTGTGTTGAATCATATTCTTTGCACTCCTCATTCATAAAACCTTGAAATATTACCATAGCATATCGAAAATAAACTTATTGTCAAAAATATTAAAATGGAGCAGGTCAAAATGTTGAGGTATAATTAGGGTAAGGTTCTAACAAAATTAGGGTCTTGTATATTTTTCTCAATGAGGTAAAATGATAATTTATCCATAGCTTCTACAACCTGAGAAAGGAGGTCTAACTTACCTTGGATTCTTTTCACTCCTCTCGTAAATTTTTGTATGGTTTTTCTAGCCTTTAGGTTTCTTTCCCTTTTTTGTCTACATACTATGTTTTCCTTTGTTTGGTGGCCTTCCTTCTACTTCAAATCCTGTACGCTCTCTTCATCTTCATCAAAAATAACTATCTCCTTCAAATTAGGTTTTTGCCTTTAAACTCAGTCCTAGTTTGTATGTAGGGCGAGTGTGAGGTTTTCTATAGTAAGCCCTAGGCTATTTTTCTATTTCCTCATCCCTTGCTTCCATTTTATATTTCCCTTTTTCATTTTATTTTTTTGTATCTTTACCTCCTCTTCTTCTAGCATTAGCTTTTTGTGACATTCTTGTTCTCCTCTCATAGACTTTAACCCCTCGGGTCCTTTATATGGTTCTCAATATTTTCTTCAACATGGCTATCTCTAGGCTCTCCCTTTATTTCGCCTAGGGTTTGGATAAAAACTTTAGTTTTACCTCTCCTTAGTCTTATGGGTGCAAGTTGTCTCGTGTTTCTTTGTCTCATTTGTTCCAACTTCTTGTTCAACTCATGAGTATATAGTATTTTTATCAAGGTACGATGACAAATGTCATGAGGTTTTACTATGTCTCGGGTTCTAGATTTACTATACATCTTCAACAAAATTTGATGAATAAAATACGGCAAATTCATCTTACAAAAACCTCGCTAAATGACATAAAAACTTCATGTGGTACAAATAAGCTTTAGAGTACCCGCTCTCACAGTGAAGAAGAGATGCACAAATTCCGACAGTCCTGTTATAAAATTTGATCTTATGCATGACTCCTACATTTTAATCTTGGTTCATACAAATCCTCTCTCCCTTCAAGAAAAATTTCATGTCCACATTCTAATATTACTTTAAAACCATCGTTCACCCTCAATGTGCAAACTTCGTGGCCTCTCGCAATGGATTACTAGGTGACTGAAACAAAAGAGGGTTAATTCGTGGTTGTAACTCCATCGAAATAGTATATGAATCCATGACACCAACTCACGAGTCCATCAGCATTGGAATATTGATTCCCAAACCGCATTTCAAAACAGATCCAACATTTCGATGCCAAACTTCAAAGTGCATTCCATCGTGCTCAAAAAGCTTCATATGGCCTAATCTTCCATCTTGCAAGTTTTTTGAAGTTAAATACTTTCACAACCTTCAATCAATTCCGGTCGTACGCTCGCAAACCATTCTAGAACCTTCATGTGCAATCGTAAACAAATTTTTGGGTTTGCCGGAAATTACCATTTTAGGGCAAATTGGGTATTTTAGGGTTTGATTTTAAACTTCCTTCTTAGGATTTTAAATGCATATAGATGTCACAACAACGATGAAAAGGGATAGGATTTTTGAAAATCTCTGTGGGGTTGAAATGATAGGTTTTACAAAATTAAAACCTAACTTTTATTTTTTTCTATGAGCGCTACGAATATATTTCGTAGCACTAGTTGTAGGCTTGTGATAGGCTAATTTAACTGCAAAACTTAGGGAAAGAATAGGGGTTAGTTAAAAAAATTGATTTGGCATGTCCCTAGGATTATATATAGCAATTTACACAAACAAATTTATAATCCCTTTTCATAACCATGACTTTGCATAATGATCTTCTAGCAGGAAAGGTGAAAACTTGATGCTAACATTTGGCCTCAAAGGGATTATTGTCTCCTTAGAGGAAGTAAAGAACACGTTGACCCTATGCCTAATCCATTGGGCTAAAAACAAGTTGAAAATCTTCGATGCAAGTAAACTTGAAAATTTCAATCGTTTATTTCAAGTATCAAACACTCGAACTACTTAACCGGAAAAATGAAACTGAAATTGCTTTACGTTGTGACAACCACTAATCGAATACTATGGCCTTCACCTCGGTCTTCAAATCCTTCAAATTTTTTGTCCAGATTCTACAAACTACTCTTAACATGGATAAGTACAATGAACTGCGGAAGATCGATATCTAACCAAGAAATTTTTTAGAAGCGTCCATTTTTTACTGACCTCCACTCAACAACACTCCATTTATATCTTCCAAAATGAAATAATTATTACCAAAAGAACCACTCCTATAAGGTACCTTCCATAAATGTGATTGAACTTTCCATGTTTCCCATTTTCCTAAAAAATTTCATCCCACCTTAAGACTAAATCCTAAATCTTAAAATCATCCTCTCGAATCTTTCTACTCATGGACTGCTTGATTTTGTCTCGAAACAACTAAGATTAATCATATACCTACTTTAGCTCTTGTACTTCAATAATTTGATTAATCCTTCTTTAAAAATCATCGATATGTATCATGTTCGTGCAATAATCTAAACACGGCAAACTCAATGAAATCAGGGAAACACTTATGTGCCATGCATCAAGTGGAATGGTGATGTACCAATGGACTTTTTGATGTTGATCCTATATACCCATAGTGAAAACTTCAATTTGGTATGCCAAGCCTTTTGTTCTCTTCTAATATTTTCTTTAATGATGCTTCACTAAACTTTTGTTAGATGATTCAACTAGTCCATTACCATTAGGTAATAGGTTGTTGAATGACCTAAGGAAACATGAGATAATTCTCACATAATTTTACCATTTTTTGAGATTAAAAGATCGAGCATTATGTGTTATTATTTTTTCTAGGGCAACCAAATATTGAAAAGATACTTTAAACATTGAATCACTTCTATATTACCAAGAGCATGTCTAGTAGGTATAACTTCAATCCATTTGCAAAGTAATATGTATGCGACATCCATTTATGTTGTCCCGAAGAATGTCGACTACTTCTCCAATAAATTCCAACGCCCACGCGCTCGAAAATGGAGTTTCAACCGAGATTGATTTAGAGTTAATGACAACAATTTTTTTTTCCTTCAAAAATTTGACACTTAAAATAGGTTGCTACTTCTTTGTGTATGTTAGACTCTATACCAATAGGTGTCATATATCCATGATTGACTTGATGAGCTATTTAATATGTTCATACCTTTTCTTGTTTCAAAGATTTTCCATATTGTCAAAAAATCAAAAAAAAAATTAAAAAATGTAAAGAGGGTATACCCTAAAATAAAAATCAAAGGGTGAAAAAATAAAAATGGCCAAAAAAGTAAAAAGAAAATGAACCCCACCAAAAGAAAGGCCAAGGAAAGTGAGCAAGTCTAAATGCCACTACTTTTTACTCTTATGTAAATAAACAAATTGTGTGCAACTTGTATTTTATGCCACAATTTAAGAACATTCAAACAGTTTAAGCTTGGCTAGTTCATCTTTCAATTTTATGTTTTAGAGATATAGAATAAAATATGACCAAAGTGATTAATCTTGGCAGATAAGTAGATAGGTAGAGTAAATAAAATGAGCTCAACAGTTTAATCTGAGCCCTTGGATGTAATAAGATTAGAATTAGATAGATTTCTACATCTAAAAAGAAAAAGTGTGATAAGGTTTTGCCAGTCTAAGTGCACCCTAATAAAGAAGAAAAAATGGTAGGGTAAAGTAGGTAGGGTAGGTAGATGATGTTGCAGAATTACATGTGATGGATAATGATTCTAGATGTGTTAAATCTTTACTTTCATCACAAGTGCAAAGGCAGACACTACATTGGAAGAATTTCAAGTAAAGCAAAGTTAAAATTAATAACTTCCCTTCTCAATTTTCCCTAAAAATTTCACTAATTTCCCCTAAGTACTAAAGAATTTGAAAATTAGAGGGGCTCAAGGCATTTCCTTGACTTTTGGAGGGACCGGACCCTCGGCCCAATAACTGGAAAAGCCTAAGTACTTAAACCATTCATCATGACATTCATTCACTTCTAAAAAATCTTTTCCTAAGTAAAATCCCATTTTACTTAGGAAAATTATGCAATATTTCATAAAAACCCTATTCATTCAAGCATAAGTTAAATACATTAACCTAATGTTTTACACTTAGCGCTTTTATTCATTTTCCATATTAATTTATTACTTATTATTTAAATCCCTACAAATTTCCCATCCCCGTATTATTTTAATAAAATTCCCAAATTAATATATTATACCGCCCCTTTGGTTGAAAAATAACCATATAAGTATTAATTGTGATTAATTTGTTGAAAATTTCCAATTAATAAATAAACCCGACACTCCGCCGTATAAAGGGATTAATTAACCCTCGTGGTTAATTAATAACCTAATCCACCAATAGAATCCCCCCTGATGCGTTTATTTCGTAATAAATTACATTGGGCCCGTACTATTAATTTCCTGTGATCTTCCCTTTCCGAAGACCGTTCGATCAACCAATCTAAGATCTACGATTGACGTCCATATCGCTGCGCCTCCACGTCCGAACGATAATGCGCGATGGCCGAGCAGTTTTCTGAACAGTTCCACGCCACGTGTCGTGTATCATATGGAATCGCTCGCCCTCCGTTGAAAACCGCCCGTCCCCAAAAGTTGTGCGATGAATACCACTTACCGCTTGCCTCCCGTGACGAAGCCACCGTACTTGCTGACGTCATCCATTAAAAATAATAATAAAAAACCTGCCAACCTTTGAATTTGCAAATAAAACACCAATGTGCATCATTTTCACTATTTTGTACAACGACCAGTGTCCCATGCAAAACTTCAAAAACCAACTGTGAAGATTGTCAACCACCACCTTGCTGAGGAAATTTGCAGTCAAGCAATCCAGAATTCGTCCGCCATAGCCAACACCTGTTTTCGTCACTGTTTATTTCCCGAAAAACGGGTATTTACCCAAATTCCCGATTGAACTCTGCAAAATCCTGGTTTTTGTTTTAATTCAACACAAGAAAACTGAAACAGGGTTCAAGATTGGTCTTCATTTTATTCCTCAATCCCTAAAATTGGAATTGTATTTCCAAACCTGTGATTGTGCCTTTTTTTTTTCATCAAAACCCGAATTCATTTCTGAATCCACAAGAACCAGAAATGGAAATTCCTGTGACTTTGAATGTCGCACCCCTGAATACCCCTCACAGAGATTTAGACTATCTGCCTCTTGCAAATAGGGATTTCCAAATTAAAGACGGCGTCCTCAGTGAAAATCCTCTTCGAATTTTTTGCCACTACAGAGATAACTACCTAAATGGTTCTGACATTTTTGGACTATGGGAATCCAATCTTCCCATGTATCTTCTTCCCCCAGTCCACATTTTTCCTGAAATAATCCATTACTGCCATGCAAATTATGATCCCAATCAACGAGCAGTATTTTCCCCGAGTCAAACCATCTTTTTCCCAATAACTTCTCAGTCTATCAACGAAATGTTACAGTTTCAGCCTGGTCAAGCCCTAACTCCCCTTTCCATGGGAAATTTACTTGAGAAATCGGCCAATTTATCCCAAGAAGAGTTAAATCGCCTTTGCCAAACTTTCATGTTACCAGAACAACAGCCCAGAGGCTCTCCACCTTATGGATATACCTTTTTCACTGATGTGGGAAGACTCATTCTGAATATGATATCCTCTATAATGGGTTTCAATACTAGTGAATATGTTGATCAATTAACCCTAGTATTGTTGTCAATTTTTACCCCTGGACAGCCCCCTGCTGTCAAGTATGATTTTGCTTCCTTATAGCTGATAAAATCCATGATTAGTTCATGAGATTAGAAAATGAAAGAGTGTTCAAGTATTCCTCGGTTATATACCATCTCATGCTTTACTATCGATCAGAGAGTTTCCCTTTCCTTGTCAAGAAACTTGATGCCAAAGGAAATCCTAGGTCAGTAATATTTTGGTCTACAATCACTCATAATTCCTCTGATTCTCCTTATTCTTACAATGAGTTCATTGACCTATTTTTGCACCCTGCAACCACTTTATTAACAGGAGTCTTCCCTCCTAGGGTCAATAATGACATGAAGAAAATTCTCCAACTCTCAAAGCAATACAAGATAGGTGATTGGTACCTATACCGAAATCATACAGAAATTAGAATATATGGGTGTGAGCTATGTTCTTTCAAGTTACCAAAATATGTCCCAATGAGGCTCTTTGCCTTAGAGTATTTTAGACAGATGATATATTCAAACATAGTCCATTTTTGCAATGCAAAGAAAAAAGCTCAACTCAAAATTAAGAGTCAATTAGGTCCTTTTGTCTGCAATTCTAGAGATGCAGGAAAAGAAGCTGAAAGGATCCTAGAAGACCATTTTAAATTGCAAAAAAGTTTCTACTGGGTACCTTATGACCCAAACAACTTTATTTGTGATAGGAGGATGAAAAACAGATTGTCACCATACCTTCATCATAGGATTCCAGAAATTGAACAAAATGCCAATATGGATGAATGGATGGAAGGAACATTGATAGAACAAGATAGTGAACAGGTCAGTGTTGAAAATGTTATGAAAGACCTTGAAAAAATACTTGACCTAGACTCTTTTGGACAGGTGTAAAGACCAGGAATTGGTCCTTCTTCTGCTGGAACTTCTCAGCAAAATTTACAGGAAATCAGTGCATCAGCTACAGTAGCATCTAAAGGGAAGGATAAAGAGGTTGATATACAAGTTACAAAAAAATTCACAATGACAGAGCAGCCTGAAACTTCTAAGGAACAGGGCCAAATACAGACTTATCCAACTCAGATTAATGTGGCAGAAATTTCAGTTTTACAAACTCCTCTGAATGTAGAAAAGGGTAAAAAGAGAGATGCAGAAGCAGCTACCCCTATCAGTGGATCTTCAGAACAACCTGATGTTAAAAGACAAAAATTAAATCCTCTTCCAGAAGTAGAATCTGTTCAATAAATCCCTGATATTCAGAGGAGAGAAGAATTAGGTAGTCAGCAAACATGTACAATCAGTGGGACATCCACTAATTCTTAGAGAAAAGAACTACAAAGGTAGCAAAGTGTAGAAGTATCTTCTTTCAAGCCACCAGTGAAGGATGCCTGGGATATTAAAAGGACATTTATAAATATAAAGGCCAGAAATGATCCACTAAGACTTCAAGTCTACAATCAATATTTGAAGATGGCTCCCAAAAATCAACAAAGATTGATGTCAGCTTATGACATCCAGCAGGGTAAAATGGTAATGAGTCACTACAAACCCAAAGTGCAGCCTCAAACAACTGCAGATTATGTCAGAACCAATTTTGAAGTCATAGCAAAGGATATTCATCCTTTGGATCAGATTGAGCTCCGTAAACAAACAGGTGAAATTATTTATTCTACCCTGACTGATAAATCAGTGATGACCCAGAAATTACAGGATTCTTTGGAGAATACTAATGCACAATTCAATCTTGAAAAAGCCTCTTCTCAGGCTAAGAACAACAGAATAAAGACTTTGGAGGAAATAATTATTGGATTGGGTCATAATCCCAAAGATGTCAAGGGTATAGAAGCCTTGATCAAGAAAAAAGATGATGATGATATTGCAGCCTTGAGAAAACAACTGAAGTTACCAGCCTCAAGACATCCACAGACTGCAGAAATCATAAAGCAAAACTCTGAAGAAGAATTGATGGATTTTCTTTTGAAACTAAATGAGCAACTTAATGAAACTGAAAAAGAGCTTGAAAAGGAATTAAAAGACAAACAACCTAATATTCCAGCATCTACAGCAGAAGTAATTCCAGGTACAACAACAACAGGTCAGCCAACAGAATTATCACAGGTTAACACTTCCAATTTAAGCACTGAAGAATTAATAAAATCAATGGAAGAATTGAAACTCCAAGTGACAGAGCTCCAGAGAACAAAGGTACAATTCATCACTTTAGAACAAAAATATGATCTCTCGAAAATAAGTGTTGCAGAAAAAACAAGAGAGGTCAACAGATTAGAAAAATTGGTCAAAGCATTGGAGAAGGATCTCACATTGGAGAATCCATTAAAGGAAATAAAAGAAATTCTTTGGGACAACATCATTCAGTTAATAGAAGATGTCTGGCCATCAATCCAAATAATGTATGAGCAGAATGATTTAATTAAATTGGCTCTGGAAGAAATTTTAAAGGCAAGAGAAGAATTAGGAAACATGCCTGAAGAAGCCAATGAACTTATACACTTTTTGAATACCAAGAACAGATATCAACTTGAAGAACTAGGCATCCAAGACAGAACAGGAACAATTTTGGAGATTAAAAGAGTTTTTACTAAAAGAACTCTGATGCAGAATCTAGAAAGAAGATGCTCTGATATGCAGGAAGAAGTCAATGCCTTTACAGAGAGATTCAATATTTTGCAGAGTAAAGGATTTCCAAGTCCTTTAATTTCAGAGGATAAACTTATGAGCCTGGAAAACTATGTTGAGAAATTGAACAAGCATGCTGACAATCAGGCCAGCTCCTCAACTAGTTCATCAGCAGCAGTAGCATTGCCTACAGGAAAAATTCTTCATAACAGATTGGAAAATTTGTTTTATCTCGAGCATGAGGTAAAGCATTTATTCCCAATTTAGCCTACTTTCTTCAGATATACAGAGATAGATGAAACTCTGAGGAAGCTGCAAAGAACCAGAATACCGGAAGCTAAATTGTGGGAAGAGATGTTAGAACTTTTGTAAATATTATCCTTGCATGAAATTTGATTATTTACTACAGTAAGACATGATAAAAAAGGATAAAAAAAGATTGAGCAGAAGTCAAAGTGTATCAGTACAGGTAAAGAGTATCAATAAAACAGAGCAGCCAGCACAGAATTACTAAAGAGGACAGCAGCAAGCCCAATCATAGGGCCTGCCTCCAGCACATTCTCAAAAGAAGGAAACAACACAACATCGGTTATCCTTTCTCTTATCTACGAGCCCATCTGTCTCTATTTTTTTGTAATATATCCATGAGTCATCCTAGATTATATCTCATTTTGTTAGGAGATATTTTTTATAATTCTTTGTATAAATACTCCGTCAATTGGATTATTGAGGGGGTGGAATTCATAGATTTTGCTGTAATATTGATTACTTTGGAATAAAGTGATGTTGGACAATTTTTCCATGGCTAGCTGGATCAGGAATTGATGCAAAGGACTTTTCATAGGATTCTTGAATAAAAAACGGATCAATAAGTCATCTATCTCTTATGTTTTAAAGTTTTATACTTATTTACTATACCATTTATGTTTCATATCTGAATGATTAACGAAAAGGAATAATTCAGAAAGTGCTTAAGTGCAATCTGTTTTCAATCGTTTTTGTTCTTAATGTTTTCTTCTAAACTAGTTTAAACAGTGAATTCTTAATACCTCATGTTTTCTAGTTTTTCCATTCTGATTATTTGATAAATAACGCTTAATTTATCTTTGTTAATAATCATTCAGTTTCCCTCTTTAGAAAATATTGAAGGATTCTTAATTGCCCTTCACCCATTTCGAGTTCATTCCATTCATTTTAGGTCTATGATTGTTCCCTATTTGATTACCTTGCCCTATGAAACCATCCCTTGTTAAGAAACTAAATCCAGTTAAGCCATCTTCTTTGACTCCATTAGCCCAATGGACTAAATTACTCAGTCTTACTCTCTGCTATAGAAGTTCATCACCCAATTTCAATCAAAATCCCTGGACTTTCATAACTATCCTAATATCTTTCAAAACCAACCTAAATCTTACAGAGAGAGCCCTCTCTGGGTACAGATTGGCTAGATTCTATACCTAAAAGTTGGTTTGTGGTTACCTCGGACCCCTTTCCTTTTCTAACAACTTCAAGGAAAATATCATATGCAAAAATGGTTGGCCAATAGTAGCCTTTCCTAAGGATTTTATTTGTCGTGGATTTCCAGTAGTGACTCCCTCCACACGCTCCTTGATGGAATTCTTCTACCACATTTTTGCTTCATCTTCAATGAGACAATTCAAAAGGATCCTTGTTATATCTTTCCAAAACAAGTAATCATCAACACAACAGAACTTGGCACTTCTCATCTTCAAAGGTCGTGCTTTGGTTTTATTCATCCCTAGTGGGGCTTCCAAATTTTGCAAAAAATATATTATATCATTGTACCAAGGGGGATTTCTAATTTCATCATATACTTTAAGAACTAGCCTTTCTTTTGAATCATTGGAAAAAAATGAGAAAAACATTATGCCCAAAGTGTCACAATTGGTTTCAGTCATCAGTTTTGTTAGGCCTTGAGATTTGATTATTTTTTTTTATTTAATCTCTAGGTCATACCCTAGGAATCGTGCAATCCACTTACCTCTTTGACCATCATTGTCAGGTTGAATTAGGATGTCTTTTTCAATAGCATTGGGAACAAATGTTGTGACATGAGAGTGTAAAACATATACCTTGGAATCCTTGAGAACTTTGACCAATGCAAAGGGATTTTTTTCCATAATGTTGCATTTTAGCTCTACATCTCTTAAATTTCTAAAAAATTAAATGGACTGCTCCTAATTATCCTTATTTTTTTGCAACAAGAACCCTGAAATAGTATGTTCTAAAGCAAATGAAAAGACTAGGAAATATTTTGAGAAGTCTAGGATGATAAGAACAGGGGATTTAGTTATTGTTGATTTGATTTATTCAAAATATTTCTTGGCTAGAAGTTTTCACTTGAATTCATTTTTCTTCTTCAACATGTTGTTAATTACCCTTAAGATTTCAGCAAAGTTTGGAATGAATCTCCGCAGAAAATTTACTCTACCCAGGAATGATTTGACCTCCTTTTTACTTCTAGGTAACTCAAGTCTATTTATTGATTCAAATATTTATGGATAAATTTTGATATTATCCTTAAATAATGTATGACCCAAAAGCTTACCCTCTTTCATAGCAAAATGTGAGTTTTTGGGGTTTAGTGAAATACCAAATTTTTTGCATTTCAAAAATACTTGTCTGAGATGTTTTAAGTGTTGTGAATCAAATACTAAATATATTGTGATATCATTTGGATATACTACCACAAACTTATTCTTATCCCCTGCAAAGGTTATGTCCATTTCCCTCTGAAATGTAGCTCCTCCATTCATTAATACAAAAGGCATTTTGGAATACATAAACGTTCCCCATGGTGTAGTGAAGGTTGTATTTTCTTGGTCTTCACGATGCACCAATATCTTATTGTACCCTAAGAAACAATTTAGCATTGAAATCCTTTGTGATTCAACAACACTTTGCACAATGTGCTCCATCTTAGGAAGTGGATGATTATCCTTTAATGAGAATTTATTTAGATTTTTGAAGTCCACGCACAATCAAATATCCCCATTCTTTTTCCTTACTAGTATAAGATTAGCAACCCTTTTTGAAAATCTTAAAGAAATTATAATCTTATCATCCAAGAACTTCTTTGCCTCTTTCTCTATTAATGGAAACAATTTAAGATTTATTCTCCTCAATTTTTTCTTGAAAGGATTTTCATTTTCCATAATGGGTATATTGTGTTGAATTATAATTATGTCATATACCCTTAAATCTACATATTTCCGTGCAAATACATCAAAAAATTCTTTCAATAAAGAAGCATATTTTTCCCTCTACTTTTCATTTAAAAAATTGGAAACTTTGACAACTTTCGGTTCTTTTCTGTGCCTAAATTGCAGTATTGTAATTCATTATTTTCAGGCTTCCTCTTTGGTTTAACAAACACAAGTCAAATAAATTCTCCATAGGCACTAACCCACTAAGAAAGAAATTATTGCTTAGGTGTATTATTTTCTGATCTCCTGTAACATTTAAAAAATTATTTGTATTAGTGTTGTTATATAAATCTTTATCTTCATCAATAGGAATGTTGGCAAACTCATCTATCATTTCCAAAAATCTCTTTATTTGTTGATCGTCTTCAAGAATTTCCAGTGCTTTATGTTGATTGGAATGGAAGGTATATATCTCATTTCTATCTGATATTTCTTATTTGGGTAAATAGTAATTTTGAACATACTTGATGTACTAGCCAATGAATCATCAATGAAATACTCTTGTATATAACTGCTAAAATTTTGAGCTCAACAAAGAAATTATCAAATAAATACAAAACTTCATTTATGTAAGCTCTCATTTTTGGGTGCTTTATCTGATATATCCCTTTAACGTAATGTATAATTAGCTATGATTCCCCAAAATGCGGATCGTTATAGTGCTTTGCTCCCTGAGTATGTTTAAATTGATGACTAAAGCCTTATAATTAGCTCTGAGTCCCCAAAATGTGGATCATTTTAGTGATTTTCTCCCTGAGTATGTTTAAACTGATGACTAAAGCCTTATATTTAGCTATTTTATTAAAGCATTCGAAATCTAACTTAAAATAATACACTTGACTACCTCCATCTGGTGTAATGATCCATAAACTAGATCATGATCCATTTTTGCAAACAGACCCATCAAAATGCATGCTCCATGTCTCATATCTGTCAGCTACTTGCTCATTTTCTGTTTGAACTTGATCTTCCACTTGCTATCAATTTTCTTCATCCAAATTCGAGTCATTATATAAAAAGTTTGACCCCAAATTGGTATCTACAACATAAATAGGATGATTTGATGGTTCTACCTTACTACTTACCACATAATTCATTTTAACTTCCCTTTAGAGTCTCCTTATTTCTCCAAAAACAGGGATGGGGGCATAGGACATGTCCTTCTGCAAAGTACCACCCATTTTGGTTGCCCAAGAGCGAGAAAGTAACATCCAAACCTTGGTGGTATATATGCTACCACAACATCCATCACAATAATCTTTGCTGGAATTTGAGTCAAGTTCACAACCAGGTCTTTAATCAGCCCTAGACATTGTAATTTTATAGAATCAAATGAAAAAAAATCCTTATAGGGTCTAGTGATATCCAGCCCTAAATTATCCATAACAATATTGGGCATCAAATTATGTGAAGCCCCTTAATCAATAATTGTATTATGTAAAACCATATCATGGATGTTGAAGTTGACATAAAAGGGGGGCACATCTTCATTTATCTCAGTAGAATGTGGACCAAATATGAATGTAGGTGAATGGAATCTTGGATATTCAAAGAATCTTGATTATTGATATTCAATGTTTTATAAGCTAGTGATCTTTTTATCATATTGATAATTTGTTATGTATATTGCATATTCTTCAACAATTCAACAAAATCAGTGGATATCTTAACCTTTCCTATCTCATTCTCCAAACTCAAATAAGACTGAAATTTTTCCAAATCCTTGGCATTTCCTTCTTTTATGATTTCATCACCTTTCTTATATGTATCCTTCTTTATTTCCACTATTTTCTTAGGTTCCTCTGCTTTCTTAGACTGAGTATATTTTTGCTCACTTACAACGGTTTCACTATAAGAGATTTAGTAACAACTACATTTTTGCCTTGGAGGTTATATTGTCTCTGGAAATCAACAACAACATTATTATACCCTGTTGATATATTTCTAAGTCAAAAATCAGTTGATTACTATCCTTGTCTCTTGAACATTAAGCAGACCTGCCATGCTCTTCTTTTGTTAAAAATACTTGTGTTTATTCATCATCAAAATAGTTGATTTTTTGTTGTTCAGTCTCTTCATTATCTTCCTAATCAAAAAAAATTTCAGGAAATGGAGGTCTGACTATTTTTTTTCCTCTAGATCCTTCTGATGAGCCTAAGGTTGAGGTGGCATTCTAAAATTTAGATTTCTCACTTGAGGCTGAGGCTCACCTCTGGGAGGGGTCAACTTGTTGACCAATTTCTCCATTGTCTTTAACATAACATCAAATTTGGTGTCTATTGAAGAATATGATTCCTCATTAAATACTACTCTTATCTCAGTCTTCATCTTTTCCTTTTTAGGTAACAAATTTGCTTCCACTCATATATCATTGTTTTGCATAGCCTCCAATGTAGCATAATTCCTTTCTCTTAGTTGATAAGCTAACTTGGCATCAAAACCATCAGGATAGTGAAGCAGGGCTAAACTAGGTGGGGTCTTGATATCAGCGGGGATTGAATTATAAACCCTATTGAACCTATATAAAAACTCATGAACTCTATCCCCTGGGTTTCTCTTCAGATTCTCATATTCAGTAAATATTTGCAAAGGTTTTTTCTTCACCTCCCATCTAGTAAGGAATATTTTTTCAAATTATTTAAAATTGGAAATGCTTCCTGTTGACAGTGCTCTAAATCATTTCTTAACCTCCCCTGAGAGGCTTTGCCCAAAATGTCTTAATTTAACATATTCATGATCTACCTCCTCCATATTAATGAAATCATTCAGTTTGTCCACGTGCTCTTGAGTTTTAAAGGGTCTTGTACAATCAAACTGAAGTAAACATTGGCCATAATTCAAAGGAAGATCATGTAGTGGAGCTTGGATATTTAGAGGGGAATATATAGCAGCCATGGTTGTGTGACGTAAGATTGAACCAACACTAGGAATGTGGATTGCAGATGAAAGAGGAAGTTAAATTGTTGTTTTAATGATTGATGAAAGGGGTATAGCAGATGTAGATCCAACAAAAATAGTTGGAACATAACAATATGGAATGAAGAAAGGAAGTGAAATAGTTGGAGCAGAAAATGGTGGGACATGATACTGAAATGTGGAAGATTTAGAAATATTTGTTTGAAGTTGATGAACTGGATGCTCTAATTTGTGAAAATGTAACCAAATATCTTTATCTTCTTTTGAAACACTTACTCCATGATCAGTAGTACTAGGAATATAAGGTTTAAACTTTCTTTCGGCAAGGATTGTTTCTGACAAACTAGACTCTGATTTTGACCCAGATAAACTATGCTCAAATTTTAGATAAAATTGAATGTCTTTAGTAGATTTTATCTCTTTAGGTAGAGACAAAGACTTTTATAAAATAACGGTACCTTTTTCTTTTGCAGACTTCCTTTTCTTGAAGAATTTTTCGGACTTGTCAGGGTCTCTGGTGGATTAGGATATGGATTTCTCCTTGTGTGAATCCTACTTTATGCCAAAATTTCCAATGAAATCACCTCAAAATTTTTATTATGGAGTCGCCAAAGAAAATAGAGCAACCAATGATGTTATCTAACCTTTTTTTTCCCTCTAAAAGTAGATATGATCATTAAAGTAGTTTTGGGGAAGATATACTTTTGTATCCCCAGTATGGTCGCCAAGATGTTATCACTCAAAATTTTTCTCTTGGCTTTAACAAAAAAATCTATAAGGTAACCTTTACAAACCAATCTTACATATTGAAGGCTATCCCCTTCAATCTAGAGAGGGAACTCTCTGACAGCCTAATCACTAAATTTATCAATTGATTGTACATTCACACAATGGCTAGATATTCAATTGAGTTGTGTTGAAATAGGGTTTGGTTGGGCATGAGGGAGATATTCCACTGGGAAATGGAGTCAAAAATCAAGGGTTTAAGGCAACTTACTGAGATATTGGTTGTATTATCAACGATTAAAAAAGGCAAGGTAGATGGCACATCTTAGATATTTCAATTCATCATTGTAGATGAAAGAGGAAAATAGAAAAAAAAATCCACTACAGTAGGGCATAGGAGATTAAACCTAAATTATTTTTATAATATGGGAGTGAAAATATTTGAATCTATGAGACAGAGCATCAAAAACAAGGATGAATTTTGTAACATGTATTCTCATCCAAATATCAGAAGAAAATACATTCAAATGATATTACAAAGGGAGAAACACTAAAACATTTAGAGAATACAAACTAAGAGATACCTTCACATGAATCTTTGTTTCAATGATAAAAATATTCAGATCTTGGAAAACTGTAAATTAATAAAGCTTTCAAAACACACAGACAATAACTATATTTTCATCAACATCCAACCTTTTTCCTCCTTTCTGATGTATAATATAGAGAAAATACATAAAAGATAATATCCACAAAGTTTGGTAGCAATAATTTCAAAATAATTACAATATTGAGGATTTAATTAACAAAACATAACCAAAATCCTATCCTTTTAGCTATTCGGATCTCTATTTGGAACATAAAATTGGTTAAATTATCTTGTGAAATTGTTGCACATATCTCCTACTATTATTTTGGAACTCGGACGAGTCATAGTTGTATTGTAGGATCTATAACCATTCACTCCCTTGTAGGCTTGATATCTGGAAATGCAACCCATATTCCCTCTTAGTAGCAAAAACAGGTACATGAACCTGTAAACTATGTTGAAACTGTGCAAATTCCCTGTGTAATTGCTTGTTCCCTTTAAGGTTATTTTTCCTTGTGTTGACTTCTATTCTCCACACTCAATCACAAAAATCCTTTTGACATATTACCATAACATATCGAAAATAAAGTGACTATCAAAAATATTAAAATGGAGCAAGCCAAAATGATGAGGTATAATTAGGGTTTGTTCAACAAATTAGGGTTTTGTATATTTTTCTGCAAATGAGGTGAACTGTTCATTTCTCCATAGCTTCTGCAACCTAATCAAGGAGGTATAAATTTTCTTAGCTTCTTTTCATCCTTCTGGTAACTTTCTCTATGGTTTTTCTAGCCTTTAGGGTTTCTTTCCCTTTTCTGTCTGAATACTGTTTTTTTCCTTTGTTTGGTGGCCTTATTTTTTCTCTTTGAAACTTGCATAGTGTTACAGCATCATTTTTCATCCTCATGTGAATAATGATTGTCTCTTTGGCCTTGGGCACCCTTTCCCCCCAGACTTGAACAAATTCATAAAAAAACAGTGTTAAAAATCCCATACGCGGTTATGCCTAGACTTTTCTGCGTATATACGTGAGTCCGTTCATACTTTTTTGCGTATGTCATTTAAATAATTAAAAATATATATAAATTCCTTATTTTCGAGGCAGGGTGATGGTTATTCCTATAATTCAACCACCCTAGCCCGTGGCCCAACTATTTCCAACTGTTGAAACTACTTTGAGGGAGTATAAAAGACCTCATGTGTATGGCCTAAGGGGGAGATAAAATTATAGACATTATACTCTGTTGGATCCCTATTTCAAGTCTGATGTTTTCGTGCCTCCTACACTTCCCAGGTATATTCAGGAAACCCTTGTTTCCTTGAAGATAATCATCATCTTATATGACATCTAGTGTGCACACATATTGGAATAATCCTAGCGAGGTGAGGGATAGACGGATCCAGGGGATGGTCTACTCGAAGGCTGTGGAAGGATTCAGGTGATCTCTCCACTTTCTATTCTTGTACATGCCATTTATAATGAGAAGAACCATCTTGTTCCCTAATATTCACGTGTTTATATCTCTTTATATATGTGTAAATATTGTTATTTGACCATTCAGTATTGTTTATATGATATTATACATGAGTTACACTGACATTTAGGAACAATATATGTTGTACAACTAGTGTTTCGTGTTCGTTCTTTCTTGATTTTCAGGTTACGAAGCACGAGGAGTTGCTGGGGGTTTGAACCCCACGGGATCTACATCAAACATAGGACTTTCAGGTAAGTTCTGCAACTGATTAAATCTAGTTTTCAGCATAAAAGATAGGTTAAGTGAGTCCATATTGAATGGTATGCCCCTAATCTGTGAAGGTTGCCGACCCAAAAACCTTTAGGGAGTTATTTCCCGAAACAGAAATGGCGACTCCACTGGGGATCGAACCCATAATCTTTGGTTTCACATGAGTTTTCGGTCTATGAGATGATGGTGATTTTTTTTTATCTACTTTGGCAAGCTGTATTGGATATCATGAGTCATTATGGTTTCATCGATGGTGCTAGTAGACACACCCGGAACTTAGCTTTCGTGGCTTGGGTACTTTATTATCCATCTGGTCAGCTATTAGTTTCAAGAGGGGTCTGCATTGGTCCTGCTTCCAATAACGTAGCAGAATACATTGCAGTCATTTATCTACTCTCATAAGCAATATCTTTGGGTGTTGATTCGTTGGTAGTATTCTTGGACTCCTAGCTGGTAGTGTCATAGTTGTACAATATATATCGGGTCTGGAATCCTTTCTTGTTTCGATTTTTTTTTAGGGCACGTTTATTGCAAAGATCATTTCAATTTATAACATTTATTCATATTCCTCGAGCTAACAATCACATGGTAGATTCATTAGCTAATCAAGCAATTGAATGGCATATTATTCATTAAATACTTTAAAATCAAATCATCAAAATCATGATACATTTTCACACATTTTTTTTCATCGCATCATAAATTGTTGTATATATGTATATATCATCAGAGTGTACAAAAAAATATACAAAATTTTGGACCCATATGTCCTACAAAATTAGGGCTTATGCCCGATCATGTTCAGTCTCAAAAATATAATACAGTCATCCAATAAAATTTATGATCCCTGTCCAATGTTCGTGTTCCTATAGAACACGATCGTAGTAGCCACACAGCGGAATAATCGCACCGAGTCTCATGGTACCCCGACTACCCATCTCTGGATAGCCTCTGGTAAGTCTTCTACTGCAGACATAGGCACTTGGCAAGTTAAACTCTCCAAGTTTCTCTGAACGGCGTGTAGTGTCCTACCAGGGTCTTTAGCATCCGCTTCGCCTCTACGACGTTTGTGCCGTGGATATCCTTCCAGATGAACTGGTCCCATATTTGGGTCATGGTCATATAATTTTGTAATTCATTTGGAATCCAATAAAAAACATGTTTGTTTTTTCATTTTTCACATATATTGAAAAAATCAAAAAATCAATCAAATATTGCAGTCTTACCAATAACACCCCATGCTGCGTTGAGTGGAAGGACTAAGTCTGGATCACTGCGAAAATCCATCCCAGCATAGGGATAGTCATCCACTGCAATAATCTGGTCTTCCCACCATTGGACGGACTCATCGTCCCATGTCGTTCGGGGAACTTCGCTTCCCTCCAGCCTCTTCATCAGATCATCCCATCAGGCTATTCTTGGATCTCTAGGGCTGCTAATGGAAGAGATAACTTTGGGTCAAAGCCCAGGAATCTTCTCAAAGAAGAATGTCATCAAAATGGTTCCATACCCGAAATGCTTTTTTTTAGTTTTCCAGATGGAGGATAGTTGTTTTTTCATGTTTATCAGAATATTTGTACACCAATCAAAGAGGTGCACTAAGCATTCCACAGCTATACTCATATGTGTTCTCGATGCCTGGTGCAAGGAAGCAGATCCTGCCACCCTGCAAGTGGTAAAGAGGAAAATTTCCATATGCAACTCTGATAAATATTTGATTTCGCTTTGAGTCCCTACTTTTTGAGACCCCTCTACACAATAGATGTGGACATAATCCTCAACTATAAGCCCTCCCAAAGGCTTTCCATGTAAATCTACCAGATCTCCTCGTCAGGAGAGTCCAGTAATAAAATAAATGTCTTCCACTTCTATGTGTATGTATATTTGATCAATCATGAAGCAATCTTCCTCTGGTTCCCAATGATTCACTAGAATTTCAAGTAACCGGACATTACTTTTCATATTTGGCATTTTGAAGAATTTGAGTAAACCACAATTTCGAAGGATATTGAGCGAATTTTGATCCCCCGTGACCTCTTGGTCAATGGCACTATGCTCATGTTCTCTCCAAGAGATATTCATCCTGCAAAAAATCATTCAATTTTTCATTAGGTTCATTTTTTACAATTACAGTCTGCGCATACGTGACTTCCCTTGTGGACAGTCGCGTATCATATGTGGGTTCGTTCACATGAACCCGCGTATGCGCAGAATGATAAATCAAAACAAATCTTTGCAATGGTGAAAAATCAAAAATTTTAATCCATTAATGGATGAAATTAATCATAAAGATGAATTTAAGGCTTACCTGACTAATCCGACGACGTTTGATGGTTGTTTGCTCCTGATTTGAGGAAAGAGGGTTTTTCTCCAGAGCTCTTCTCTCCAATTCAGCAAAGTAACAATGAACCAAATATGAGGTAAAATGTGTATTTATGCCCAGAAATCGAAAAAAATTTGCAAAATTTCATTATGCTTATTTTTCACATCTGTATTAAGCTGCATAACCCTGTTGCTTGTAAGTGTTGGGATGGGTATATTTTCAAGTACATTTTGTTGACTTTGAGATTTTTTCCGGTTTTAGAATCCATGACCACTGACCTATCATGGCAAGTATATGTTCTTAACTGGCATATAGGTTAGGGAATCCAATTTATGTTGCATTCTGCATTCTAGCCTCCATTCTGAACACTTTCCATAGGGTCGATCCCATCATTTCATGAGTACTTAACCCATTTCACTCGCCGATTATTTAATCATGACTTGGTGGTAGAGCCTTCCTTTACATGGGCTTCCTAGTTAGTTTCTCGCTAGCACTTGTTGCCCATGCTGCACTTTATATAGGCTCGGGAGTCCTCTTTAGTCCTGCCATGACTTATATGTTGAAGCTTCATTATTCTTCTTATTCATTATCATTTTTCTGGCTATTACCCTAGAGGCTCCCTGGTGTTCTTAAGTTGCATTACTACATTGCATATTGACTACTTGTTTATCTTGGCCTTTAGCCAGATTTGAACTCAATGTTTAAGCCATATTTTGAACTTGATTCTCTGTACAAAGTTAGCCATTGCAAAGCACTTAGCTATCACGAATTGACACCCTTGTTACCCATGGATGGAACACTCCTTTGAGTATCGCTTACCAATTTATGCCACCTTGCATTGAGCATAGGATTGTTCCTATCCCAGGAACTAGTGCATCTGTTTCCTGATACTCGTTCTATCCATTGTACCATAGCATTATTTTATTCTTTTTCAGGCTTACTATATGAAAAAGACAAAAAAATCAAATATGTTAAAAAAGAGCAGGAACGGGATGTTACTTCATATTTTTATGGCAGTTACAATATCACTTTGTTGCCCTTGAACAAAGCACATAACACTATGTCTTTTCCTCATTTGGGTTGGTTTTAGTTGTTGGCCTAGGCGATGCCATAACCTTGTTTTACGAGTCCGTTCTCCTCTGATTGGTTATCTCTTCCAATCATATGGAGAGTTTTTTTTTGCCTCCTGCATAACAGACTTATACAGTGTCATTATTTACTGCCATGGTCATCGTGAGTCCTGCTTTTGTTCAAAGGAAGTTAACCCTAAGTCGGCCATTCTGCGGTGTCTCTTGACTTATTGTTCAAGCCTTCCCGGTTTTGTCAGTATCTTGTACTATCACATCAGATGTTTGGTCTTCTACTCGTTCTGGTTTTAGAAGGTCTCCATTGACTTCTTGCCAGTGGGTTTTTCTCTTATCGACTACGACATCTTTCTCTAAAAGTAAACCTAGAGCCGCACCCTGGCCCTATTTACATCATAGATAGGTGACCTTGTGCTCAGCATTTGATCATCATTATGGGTCTTTGACTGAGTGGTTTTCCTTGTGTTCAACGTCATCATACATTATCACACTTGGGATTCATGCAGTACCTTGATTTCCATTTGACCCTATTAGTGGATATCTCGCCTCTTTGTCAGCTTTCATTATTGGTTGGTTCAGAGGGTTTCTTCCATGCGCTAGCTTCATCTTTTTCATGTCGAAAACATACTTCGGGTTGGTTCTTTCACTCTAATTCATCTGATTCCTTCCAAATCTTGGCCTGCGGGTTACACTTGTGCTAGACTGATGACAGATGCCTTAATGCCTTCCTTCCAGCAGATCTTTTCCCATCGACTCCGACTCATTGCTCTGGGAATAAGGTCTAGAGTCTTTTGTCAGTACCTTAGGGTTTGCATTCATTAGTGGCAGACTCTTTGTTGTCAATAGTTAGGATTCATTATTGCCTCCTAATTGATATACTCTTACAAGTGTTCGACTTCAAGTCAAGTTACGAAGCACGAGGAGTTGCTGGGGGTTTGAACCCCACGGGATCTACATCAAACATAGGACTTTCAGGAAGTTCTGCAACTGATTAAATCTAGTTTTCAGCATAAAATATAGGTTAAGTGAGTCCTTATTGAATGGTATGCCCCTGATCTGTGAAGGTTGCCGACCCAAAAACCTTTAGGGAGTTATTTCTCGAAACACATAGTCTCTTCATCTTCATCAAGAATCATTGTTTCCTTTAGATTAGGGCTGATTTTTTCCTTTAAACTCACTCTTACTTTATTTTTAGGGTGAGTGTGAGGTTTTCTATAGTAAACCCTAGGCTCTGTTCCTATTTCCTCATCCCTTGTTTCCATTTTATGTTTACCTTTTTCATTTTTTATTTGTTGTATGTTTTGTCTCCTCTTCCTCTAGCATTATATTTTGTTATATTCTTGTTCTCCTTTACAAGATTCTCAATATGTTCTTCAATAAGGATATGGCTAGGCTTTCCCTTTGTTTCCTGAGCTAGGGTTTGGACAGTGTCTTTAGTTTGACCTCTCCTTGGCCTTATGGGCGCAGGTTGTCTCTTGTTTCTCTATCTCAGTTGTTCCACCTACTTGTTCGACTCATGATTATATAGTATTTTTATCAGGTCGTGATGAAAAATGTCATGAGGTTGCAACTCATATCTGGTTCTAGCTTTGGTAGACGTCTTTAGCAAAATTTAATGAAGAAAATAGGGAAAATGAACCTTACTAAAACCCGTTAAATGACATAAAAACCTCATGTGATACAAATAATATTTACAGTACCTTCCTTCGTAAGTGAAGAAGAGTTGCACAGTCTTGAGACCGTTATACCATTCAGGTTTCAGCATGTTCTGGAGGAATCCTAGGTGAGCTAGTCCAAATTCCACTAGAAAAATCAAAATTTTAAATCAAGAGTTTCATTTACAAATGTTGCAAATAAGTGTGCAGCTTGTTTAAATGCCACTTAGAATTGATTGTTATTTTGTCAAATATATTAGGTTAGGATAATAAATAAACCATCTAGTTTAATCTTGGCTGAAATGGTTAGTTAGATTAGAGAAAATGGGGATGCAAGCTTAAATGCACCATTAGGTCAAGTTAATTTTTAGTTTAGTGCTAAAAATAATTAAGATTAGGCCTAATTACGCTTTATAACACATGTAAATAAAGTAGGGAATAAAAAATGTTTCATAAAGTTTGAATTTTGGTTAAAAACCAATGTCTTAGATTAAATTGTGTCTCGATCAACTACGTAATTGTATACCAAACCCCCCCCCCCCCCCCCCCCCCCCCCCCCCCCCGAGCTCCATAGTGCTTTGCTCGCAGGGGGGGTCTGAAACAGTTGGACCCACAATGTTACTTGGCGCACTCACAACAATTCACACCCCCCCCTCCGAAAATTCCACACCATTGACCATTCTTCCATCCACCAATATTACCATGCCATGTTAACGGTTTGACCCCACTCCTAGTCAGTCTGCCTAATCCACTCATCCTCTCCCATTTCACTCTTGCGGACCCCAATCCCTCTAATCATTTAACCATTTGATTCACCCCCCTTGTATCTGTTACATCCACAATTAACCGTTGCCACCTGCCACTCCTTTCCCACGTCAACCAATTGTTTCTACCATTAATAACTCTCGCTCCTACACAACCGATCCGCTCCCTTCGCAACGGTAAACTGGTAATGGCATACCAAACTAATATTCTATTTAATCCCTATACATTGTAAAGTTAGTTTCTCTTGCTAATTATTTCTCCTACCAGTTAATTATTGCAGGTTTCAAACTGTGACAAGAATTGATAAATCCCCCTGTCATTGTAATTCAAGCACAAACTCGAATTAGCTCCATATTACAAGCAGTGTCCCCACCTCTGTACCTACCAATCAACTTTCTGATCCAGGTAATTCAAACTCTCCTTCATCCATTTCTAATCTACAGTATATTAATGGCCCCAAAACGAAAATCCCCCAAGAATAAAGGGAAGAAACCCGATGAGAACCTAATGCTTCCCCCTACAATATAAAATTGCAGATATCATCTGTGAATTCGATTTGCTCAAACTTCACAATTGGTTAAAACAAAAACACCTCGACCAGCGAGATGATTTTAGGATATGGGAATCTTCCCTTCCACAGTTTTTATTTCCCCAAACTCACTTATTCCCTGAACTTATTTCCTAGTATCATGCTATTTATGTACCATCTAAGAGAGCCATAGTAAGTCGTAATGGTGAAGCTCTCCTCACCATTACAGCTGAAACCATACTCAAAATTATTCAAGTCAATTATTATGAGTCTGCCGTGCCTTTTTCCACAGGTTATTTCACTGAATTATATAAAAAATTTACTTTCCTACAGATAGCAAAGATCTTTGAGATATTTCTCCCTCGGGATGCCCAGCTTCTTGAAACTAATCCTCCTTATTCCTCCTCGATGTTTCCAAAAGCAGCCAAGAAAATCATCAACATTATTTCATATTTCCACAGCTACTATTCAAACCAATGGGTTGATGAAGCCATTATTGGCTTCCTCTAAATCTTTTCCATATATGATAATCCCATAGTTTTTAATTAGATTCAATATATTGCAGATTCCCTGCATGATTAGTTGGATAATTTTCCCACAGAGGGATCCTTTAAGTATTTTGTTGTATTGGTATACTTATTCATATATAATCAGGCAGATAGGTTTCCTTTCGCTCTACAGAGGATGAATGATCAGGGTGAAGCCAAGTCAGTAATACATTGGACATCCTTGGTAAGAAGGAATTCCACAGAATTTTCCTTCACCAAATATGTAGATCAATTCCTGTACACAATAGTTTTCCTTCTAAACAATGAATTGGAGCCCCGAATAGGAGCATATTTTCAGAATATTTTTCACTTAAGTGATCAAGTAAAGACACGTGACTAGTATTTTTACCAAAATTACACAGAAATTGAGTTGTATGGGTGTGAATTTCCACCATATAGGCTACCAAAATATGTACCTATGAGACTTTTCTCATTATAGTACATAAGACAAATGATACATATGGATGACATGCACTTTTTGGTTGCCAAGAAGAAAGCTCAGTTTAAGATTAAATCATGTGGTGTAGGGCCCTTTGTCTGCAATGCCAAAATAGTTGGACGAGAAGCTGATTTGTAGCTAAAACAAATGAATTTCAACCTAAGTTTCACATGGTCCTATGACCCTTTTGGTTTAATTTCAAAGTTAAGGGTGGAGCAGAAAACAACACCATATACACATACTCCTCTGCCAGAAATCGAGTAGTATATGAACCAAACCCAATGGGAAGAGAACACCCTGCAAGAGGCAGAGGAACAAGTTATATCCACCACAACCTATTAGACTCCTACAAACAAGGAGAAATGATCAATTTGTCAAAAATGTCTTATAGACCTGTTTAAAAAATCCATTTATGCTAATGTGTGCAACAGATCGTTAAGATTGTGAATTAACATAAATAAAACAATATAAATCCAAATCTGAGCAAACATAAAAAAATAACACAATATTTTATTACAGAGTTCAACAGAACCTCCCTGGCTACCTCTTTGGGTCGCTTCTTAATCAGCAAACAGCTCTTATTATGCTTCAAATGTACACTTACAACAATGACCTCAAAATCAGAGTTTCAGATGCAGAAAAGGACCGCAGAATCGAAATAAGCACTAAAAATTGTGAAATTTGAGTATAAACTTGACCATATTTAGACCAAACGACCTTCGGACCTCCCAAAATTCAATCTCCGCCTGCAACTCTGCCAAATTTGGAGAAAATCCGCCAAACTGGGTAATTCTTCAATATGTAGTGGAGGTCCACTAACTCTGGTTAGCGTTCTCGGTTCCTGCAACTTCAAATATTAAAATTTTGCTCCACTCTACCATGAATGTGCTCTGGCGCATTGGTTAAATAGCATTGTGGGGGAGGGAGGTCAGAGGTTCGACTCCCCTCGACCACAGTACACGGCACATTTCTGGAGATATAACGATTTGATATTATATTAAGGTTTTGACTTACCTTATCCCGCGGCCCATATTAATGTGTCGTTGTGTGTACGATATGTTTGGTGGTAGGGGTGGCGGAGCCGCCAATTATGGTGGGCTTCGTCGCCCATTTAATTTCGCCTCCAACACATTGCATTATATACAACCAAATCCGCCATTTATTCAAAATTTTCCGCTGGATTTGTTGGTTAGCTGGATTTGGTGAATTCTTCGCCTGATTTGGAGGTTAATGGATCAATTCCCATGGATTCTCGTTGCAATATTTTTTTTGAATTCCCTGTGCCATATGGCCTCAATTGGAGCTTCCACATAGCGACTCTGGATTGGGCCATGTTGTCCACTATGTGCCCAGTCACTACTAAATCAAAGGTTCATGTGACACTCCCGGGTGGCGCCATGTGGCCCTTTTTTTTTTTGCAAAAACTGGACAAACTTTAACTGAGCATATAATTTGCATACGATGTCCATTTTATGTGTCGTTCGTGGCGTTGGGTGTGTACCGTAGAGCACATAAACATATGTGCCAACAAATTTGAAGCCTTTTTAAGATGAGTTTGCATTGATCCACCTAGATCACTCCTTCCCACTAAGAAGATTTTGGACCACCAAAAGTTGGTTTTATTTTGAAAACAAGTGAGGATATAATTCCTTCACTCTCCATGTTTCTATCCATTGGGCCTTGCTAGGATTTGTGCCTTTGATTTTGATGCATGTGTATTCAACATCTCTGCATCTTGAAGTTCTGTCACTTTTGTCCAAAATTACATCCTCCTAAAGTTCATTTGTGTATTCTGGAGCGAAATCTTCTATGGATAGTACTTGACTTCATTCTTCTTGATCATCGATCATAGAAGGCTTATAAAGGTGCAAATTTTCCACATTTATGATGGAATAAATTTGCATGTAAGGTGGAAACTCGAAACGAAAAGCGTTTTTACCAATCTTGTCCAATATTTTGAAAGGATCATATCTGATTGGTTTTAACTTTTTACCTTCACATTTAATTCTTTCCTTGTTGATGTGTAACCAAACTTGATCACCCACCTTGAATTTATGATCCACCTTGTGTTTATCGTGTCTTCCTTTGTACTTTTCCTGACACTTCTCAAGTTGTTCTTGAACTGATTGTGGTATCAACTGAATCTGTTCGGTGAAGTGACTAGCTTTTTCCTTCTCACTTCGCCCATTTGTTACAACATATTTGCCAAAAATAAATTCCAAATGAGACTTAGGTAAATACCCAAAACAAGTCTCGAAAGGAGACCACTGAGTAGAAGAGTGCTTTTCTTAATTGTATGCATGTTGTATGTAAGGTAGGTGTTCATCCCAAAGTTTTGGATGCTTGTTGTTGTATCCTCGAAGCAATTGAACCACTGTTGTGTTGACTACCTATGTTTTTCCATCTATCTATGAATGAAATGTTGTGCTCTTCTTCAATTTTGTGTCCATGAAATCCCACAAATTTGACCAAAACTGACCAACAAATCTAGTGTCTCGATCAGATCCAATTGATGTGGGCAATCCAAAATGAACCCATATATTTTCAAAGAACAACTTAGTTGTTTGTTCATCTGTGACCTATTTAGTACATGGTATGAAAATACACATTTTATTGAACCTATCCACTACTAAATACAAGTATTCATGACTATTCCTAGACATAGGTAATCCTCCTACAAATTCCATTGAAATGTTTTCCCATGGATGAGACGGAATAGGCAATGGAGTATACAATCCAAAAATTTTGTTACTAGGTTTGCTAATAGCACACATAGAACATCCCTTTACATATTTTGATATAGTATCAATCATTCTTGGCTAGTAGAAAAATCTTCGAAGATGTGCAACTGTCTTGTTGACGCCAAAATGTCTTGCAATTACAGAAGTATGTGCTTCTATTATGACATGAACTCTTTCATTCATTGGAATGCACAATTTTCAAAGATGATATAAAATTTTGTCATGGATATGATAATTAAATGCTTCAATTTTCTTGCCTTTTGTTAAATTTGCATAAATTTCCTTAAATTCATCATCATTAGCATATTTTTCAATATATCCTTCATGTGATATTGCATTGTGCTTAAGAATTGTTGGTGCATTGATGATTGGTCTTGATAATAAATCAGAAACTTTATTATGTATGTGTTTCTTATATCTGACTACTAAATGAAATTGTTATAGAAAACCCATCCAACGATAGTGCCTTGATTGTTGAAAATTAGTTTGTAAACGCAAATATTTAAGTGGTTGATGATTTGTGTGAAATATTGTTTCTTTACCAAGCAAATAATATGTCCACTTCTTTACACTTTGAACTAGTGCATATAATTATTTATCGTATATAGGATAGTTAGCTACTGATGAAGTAAAAGTTTCAAAATGAAAGCATATAGGTCTTTTGTGTTGGAGCAACACAGCTCATAGTTACTTGCATCTGTTTCTATCTCAAATGATTGCTACAAATCTGGCAATGCCAATACTGGTGCAGTACTTATCTTTCCTTTCAGTGTGTCGAAGGCTTTCTGTTGTTTGCCTCCCCACTGAAACTCTTTTTTAATACTTGTTAAAGCATGCAAAGTTGTTGAAATAAGGGAGAATTTTGCAATAAACTTTCTTCAATAATGCGTTGCACCTAAAAAGATCCTAACTTTTGTAGCAGTTCTTGGGCGTGGCCAATTTACAATAGACTCAACCTTTGAAGGGTCAATCTTTAACTCACCATTCCCTCCAATATATCCTAAGTAAACTAATGAAGTTCAGCCAAATTCACATTTGGAAAGTTTGACATATAATTGTTCTTTTCTTAGGATATATAATACCTTATTTACATATTTACATGATCATTTAAAGTCCTACTAAACACAAGAATATCATCTAAGTAAACTATTACAAAATTATCTATGAATGGTCAAAATACATCACTCATGATGCGCATAAATATAGTTGGTGCATTTGTCAAGCCAAAAGGCATGACCATCCACTCGAGGAGTCCCTGCTTGGTCTTGAAATTTGTCTTCCAAATATCTTGTTCAGCGACTATGATCTAATGATATCCACTACACAAATCTAACTTATTAAAATGCATGGCATCCTTCAACTGATCTAACAAGTCATCAATACATGGAAGCGGATAACAGCTCTTTGTTGTGATCTTGCTCAAGGCTCTGAAGTCGACACACATCCTCCATTAATTGTCCTTCTTTCGAACCAAAACGATAGGTGAACCACACAGAGAAGTGCTTGGACGAGTCATACCTTGATAAAGCAATTTTTGAACCTGCTTCTTTATTTCTTCATTCTCTAATGTTGATAACCTATACATTCCAATGTTAGGTAGAGAAACATCCTTCTGAAACTGAACTTCATGTTCAGTTTATTGGTTAGGAGGAAGACCTTTAGGTTCCTTAAACAAATCATTGTAATCAGAAATAACTTTAACAAGATCTTCTTTCAATTCGGGCTGACATCCTTCGAAGGCATTGGAAACTGTAATGTCCTTTATTTTTACAACCATAAGCATGAACTATTTGCTAGAATTTATTATTGTCTTCATTTGTCCTGAGTTGATGAGTGAAAAATTATCTTTGAACTTATGAGCTCTGGTGATGTAATTTACTCCATCTTTAGTTAACTGATATTTGTTTTCTTCTTGATAGAAAATATTCTTTCTATCATACAAAAATGGAATACCAAGTACAATTCCACATATATCAAGTGGGACTATATCTAATTCTACCTCATCCATGTATTGTGAGCCTATGGCAAAATGAATTTTACATTATTTAGATAATTTAAGTCTTGTTTTGTCACAAACCCATCCTAATGGATATGATTTTGGATAAGAAGTAGTTAGAATGACCAACTTTTTAACGATAGTTTCAGAAATCAAATTGACTTGTGATCCATTATGAAACAAAATATCAATTTTGTTATGTTTAGCAATAATTACTCTAATATGAAATAGCTCACTTCTTTTCCTTTCATCATTTACCTCATTATTAAATTTAGAAGAACTGGTATTAGAATTAGGATTTTTACCTTTAATGCCCATGGCTATCACCTTTGTTTCATCTCCCGAATCTGATCCCAAGTCTTTGAATGTAGATGCAACATTCTTTCACTCATTTAATTTCTTTGGTTTCAGCTCCGGATGAAGCTTCCATAGTGACTTTCATCGTGACCCTCTTTCTTGAAATATGAGCAAATCACTTTTTCCTTTTTAATTGTCGATGTATTTTTTGTTTTCCACTTTTGCTTTCTTTTCCCTTTATCTTTACTTACTGTAGATTTGGATGAAGGTAAAATTCTAAATTCTTTCCTCTAGCTTCTATGTGAGTGGCTTGTACTGAAATATCATCTAAGCTAGTAGGATTTAACATCAAAATATTATGTCGTAAACAACTATTTAGACCTCCAGCATATTTCAACAAAGTTTCTAGAGAGTCTAATTCTATACCTAACATTAAGGTGCGCTTTCGAAATTCTTGTGTATAGCTCTGAATTGACCTTTGAGTTGAAGAAAAGTTTACCAACTCATCATAGCCTATTGAACATAGGCTAAAGGATAAAATTGCTTCCTTAAAGAAAAAATAAAATCACTCCATGATGAAATAGTTTTACCATATCTTTGAAGGTCAGTTTGAGTTTTTCCTTCCCACCATACGAGTGAAGTTCCTCCAAGTCTTAAATTTTCCAATTGAATCTTTTGTCGGTTCTTCACTATATTCTGTATCTTGCAATAGAATTCAACTACTCTGATCCAGTTATCTAATTTTTTAACATTTAATCCACCATCATAAATTGGCAAATCAAATTTTACATCAAGCTTAATTAAAGAAGAAACTTTCTTTTTTCCTTTCTTTTTAGAAGACACAGAAGATGAGGATGAAGAAGGAGGGGATTTTTTTGAAGAAGAAGAATATGATGGAGGAGAAGGTGGAGGAGTAGGCTTTGATGTTTTTTTCGCTTCTGCCTTTGATGAAGTCTCCTTGCCTTTTCCTTTTTTAATTTCATTGTACATCTCCTCAACCATGGCTTTGATTGTCATAAATGAGTCCACGAATTGAGCTTCTGTTCCCAACGGTCCTCCTTCTTCAGCCATCTTTTTCTTCTGCAATATCCTTCCAATATATGATTTTGGTGAAGCAAGTTCTCCTTTTCCTTGCTTTAGTTTCAGTCGTGTAATCGTTCAACACTGTCAAGCCTCATAAAATTGTGCGCTCTAATACCAAAACTTGATCAATTTGTCAAAAAGGTCTTATAAAGATGTTTAAAAATTCCATTTATGTTAATGTGTGCAACAGACCCATAATATTGTGAATTAACATAAATAAAAGAACATAAAGCCAAATTTGAGCAAACATAAACAAATAACACAGTATTTGATTATGGAGTTCACCAGAACCTCCCTAGCTACCTCTCCAGGCCACTTCTCAATCAGAAAACTGCTCTTATTAGGCTTCAAATGTGCACTTACAGCAATGACCTTAAAATCAGAGGTTCAGATGCAGAAAAGGACTGCAGAATTGAAATCAGCACAAAAAATCATGAAATTTGAGTATAAACTTGACCATATTTGGACCAGGTGACCTCCGGACCTCCCAAAAGTCAATCTCCACCTGCAACTTTGCCAAAATGGGTAATTTCGCTATCTATAGCAAAGGTCCACTAACTCTGGCTAGCGCTCCTGATTCCTGCAACTTCAAATTTTAAAATTTCGTTCCACTCTACCATGAACGTACTCTGGTGCATTGGTTATATAGCATTGTGGGGAAGGGGAGGTCTGAGGTTCGACTCCCCTCGACCCCATTACACGGCGCGCTTCCAGAGATATAACAATTTGATATTATGTTAAGGTTTTGACTTACCTTATCCTGCTACCCATACTAATGCATCGTTATGTGTAGGCTATGTTTAGTGGTGGGGGTAGTAGAGCCGCCAGTTAAGGCGGGCTTTGTCCCCCATTTAATTTCGCCTCCAACACATTGCATTAAACACAACCAAATCCAACACTTATTCAAAACTATCCACTGGATTTTTTGGTTAGCCGGATTTGGTAAAATCTTTGCCTAATTTGGAGGTTAATGGATTGATTCCCATAGAGTCTCATGGCAACCTTTTTTCTGAATTCCTTGTGTCATATGGCCTCAATCCAAGCTACCATGTGGTGACTCTAGATTTGACCGTGATGTCCACTGTGCACCCAGTCACTGTTGAATGTCATGTGGCGCTCCCAGGTGGCACCATGTGGCCCTTTTTTTTCAAAAACTGGAAAAACTTCAATTGAGCATAGAATTCGCATACGATGTCCATTTGAAATGTCGTTCACATCGTTGGGTTTGTAACGTCAAGCACTTCAACATAGTACTATGTGCCGATGAATTTGAATCCTTTTAAGGATGAGAATTTTCATTGATCCATCTGGATCAAGAAACAAGAAAAACCATAGAAAATGATAAGAGAGGAGTCCCCAATCAGAGAAATTGAAGCCAAATAATTTGTAATTTATAAGAAGAAACAAACAAAAAAATCAGCACCAGCATTTTAGACAGGAAACAAAGAGCAGGAAACCACTGAGCTAACAGGTCTCCATGCATCCACCAAGGATGATGATATTATCACAAGCTCCCCCTCTTCTTCAACTACAAAATATCCTCATGAAACTTCATAGTCAACAGATTTGACTCAAGACACTGTTGAGCCCAACATCTTTGAAAGTACAAGGATATTAAGCAAATAAATGAAATGTTGAAGGCCTCCACATATTCACCCTTTTGGAAGAAGACTGCAACATCACAGCATAGGCTGCTTTCAGCCTTTGATACTAAGAAGGGAAATATGTAGATTGCCTTCATGGAAGCCAACCTGCCATCTCTAAAGACATCAGCAAATTATAAGGAGCATGTATTTTCATTTGATTTCAAGAAAATCCATCCCATTGATCAAATGGAAATGCATAAGCAGTCTAGTGAAATGATGTATTCTTCATTTGACAATGCAACTATGTCAGCTTCAAGGTTGCAGGCCTCAGTGAATAATATGCAGACTCAGCTCAAATTGGAAATGATTTCATCCTTTGCCAAAGACACCAAAATTATGTCATTGGAGGACTTAATAATCAAATTGGGATACAATCCAAATGATGTGAAGGATGCATAAGAGATAATAAATAGGGAAAATGTTGATATTGCGGCACTAAGAAAACATTTGAAACTGCCTGCCACTGATACCCACAAGCTAAGGAATTTGGAGAAATAGAGAAGGAGAAAGAAGAGATGTTTAAGATTATTATTGAGCAGAACATTCAGATTAAGGATATGGGGTAGAGTTGGAGAAATTTCTCAAAGAAAAAGAGAAGACAACACAGTTAGCCATAGTCCCTCTTACAGCAGTTCACATTGCAGTAGCTACAACACGAGGTGCATCCACATCGACATATAAACCAACACAGAAAGTAGATGAATTAGTCAAAGCTATGGAAAACCTGAATCTTCACCAGCAAGAGATTGCAAGATTAAAAGCTCAGTTGAAACTAATGTGAGAACAAAATTTGAAGATTGATAGCTCTTGTGTTGCAGAGTTGCAGAAAATCCATAATCTAACATTAAAGGTTTAGCAATTGCAGAGTGATTCAGTAATGGCTCATACTCTGGCCCAAGCCAGAGAAAAAATATGGACAGGAATAAATGAGGCAATCACACAGTTATAGACTTCCATTAAAATTTTATTTGAGCAGTAAGAGCTGATAAAAATATCAATAGAGGTGATAAAACAAATCAAGGAAAATTTAAGACAGAAGCCTGGGGAAGCTACAGCTATTATCAAGCTCTTAAATTCCAAAAAAAGAGTGAAATTGGAAGAGTTGAGGATCCAAGACAGAACAAAGACAATTCTAGAGGTAAAGAAAGTGCACACCAAAAGAATCCTTATGCTTCAACTAAAGAATAAATTCCAGATTTGGGATATCTGTATTCAGATATTTAACAAAAAAATGCAAGTGTTGAACAAGAAAGGTCTACCAAGACTAGTAAATGAAGAAGAAAATCTAATCAATTTGCATGACTACCAAGAAAAGATGGAGAAATTTTCCAAAGACACATCCATATTTGCAGGCATCAAAGGCCACCTCACAGGGAAGGCCTTCGTGGAGGCTTTGGAGTTTGATTTATTTATTAGTCATGAGCTCGAGCATTTTTTCATCAACAAGCCACTTTCCATAAATACACATAGGTTGATGAAGCGTATAAAAAAATAATCAAGTTTTCTATTCCAATCGAAGATAGATGGGAGAAATTATGTGAGTTACTGGAGTATAAACATTTTTTCATCTCAGAAATCACAAAAAAAATGCAACAGGATTCCAAGCACAGTCAGCAACAACAACCTTGAGAATAGTGCCAACAAGTCAAACTGTTCAGAAAATTCGTACAATTTTGTGATATTTTTGTAATTTTGTTCTAGATATTTTAGGAATTATCTCTTAATCCTTATAGCAAAATATTTTGTAATAAACTTATAAATACTTCTCATTTCGAAGTAAGAAGGGTTTATTTTTGTGTCCAAGAAATCTATTGTAATCTATGTTTCAAGTTTCAGAGGACTTTCAGTAATATAGGAAACTCTTTCACGGGATTCTTGTGTCAAACTATTGGTGAAGTGCATCTATCTTAGTAAATGTGTATAATTTTCTTGTGTATCATTCATATGTGTTTTCATAATCTAAATTATTCAATAGAAAATTAAGGATGGAATTTTTTTTTAAGGCACACTCTGATTCTGGCTTTGAGTAATTTCAATGTTTTCAAACTGAAGTTAAGTAAAAGAATTCTTAATTGCTCTTTACTTAATGGAAATTCCTACATTTATTCTTGTTCACTTCATTTAAATTACAGAATCCAATTAGTTTGGCTACCTTGCCTTGTAAAACCTACCTGTAAAAGGTGAAACAGATCCATGTTTTAAGTAATAGACTCCATAGCCCAATGGTAATTTAAGACATAAATCAATTAAACATTTCAAAATCATTCAACAAACGTTGAACTTTCATAACTAGCCTAATATCTCAATTTTAAAAAAATCTAAATCTTACAGAGAGATCCCTCCCTGAAGCTAGAAGGGCTAGATCCCAACTTCAAAAGTGGTTTTGTGGTTACCTCTGTAATTTTCTTTGCAACCTAAAAATTACGGAGTGATAACATAGTGGTGACCATACTGGGGAATGAACAAATATTGATTTCAAAAATTCATTTCCTTATCTCATAACTATATTTCAAAGAAAATTAAAGAGTTAAAATTTTAGAAATAAATGTTCGGAGGTTGTAAACTCTGTACATAGTTAAATTGTGTGTGTAATACTATTTATATCTGGCTCCTAAAATAATTCACACTATATCACATCCAGATCTTGAACCTCCAAAGATTATAGATAATCCTGAGAAGCTAATTAGGAAAAGAAGTTTAGCTGGGATTCAAGGAAGTAGTAGTCCACCACCAAGGGAAAATTCTCTCCCAGAGAGTTTTGTCACTATTCAGGATATTCAGTTTGATCTATCATTTGAACATAGCCTGTTTAGAACCAAGTCTGAATTTTTTTGTGGATGAGATGATGTTTGATCAATCTCTATTTAAACCTTATTCATCTGAAGGTAAATCTATAGAACCATACTTAAGTCAACAAACACTCCAAAAATTGGACAAGTTACAGGATTTAGTATCAGACCTTAATCTAGCTGTCCACGAGGCTTATATCCAACAATATGTTGAACTTTATGCCCTAACAATTTCACCATCTTTTGCTACTTCTCAATATGTTCATCCTATATCAACCAGTCCAAATTCCTCTTTAATCTCCACTTCTTCTCCAACATTATTACAGCCAAAAACTCAACCTATTGTAGGAACTCCTACACCTACACCCCTCATAAGTTCATCTATTGTTCATCCCCATATACCAATCATGGCAGCTAGGTACGCTCCCCTGGTTTTGGTTGCTCCTCTACATAATATGCCACAAAACTATAAAACTAGGATTCCTTAGTTTGATGGTATTGGACCCGTCATTGCATAGCAACATGTTGATAAAATGAATGATTATTTTTATCTTCAGGAGGTAGATGAGGAAGATGTAAAAATGATACTTTTTTCTCAAATCTTAAATGGGGAATTTAGGAAATTGTTTAAATCCTTACTAGCTTCTACCATAAATGATATTACTGCCTTCCATCAATCTTTTCTCGATAGATGGGAAATCAAGAAAAATATTCTTCATATTTTAACAAAGTATGAAAATGTTAGGAGAGCTGCTACAGAAAGTGTGCAAGATTATTGCAATAGATTTAACAACATTTACAATGCCATCCCAACGAACATTAAGCCTCCCCAAGGATTAGTCTTGATTAAGTTTCCAGATGGTTTTAATGTCGACATGTATTATCAACTTAGGGAAAGAAATCCTACTACCTTGGAAGAAATGCAGAGAGATGTTGTAAGTGTGGAAGCCAATCTGTTAGCTAAAAGAGCTAGACATAGATCTGAAAGGAGAGTAACCATAAAATAAGAACCATCTACTTCTTCTATTGATGCCAAAATACATACCCTGGTTAAAACAATGGAAAGAATGATGGAAATAATAAGCATAATTGATAGGGCTCACCCTAGAGAAAATCAACCTAGTCCTCATATCAGAAATCCTAACTTTAGGATACACCCACCCCAGATCAAACAAAGAGAACAGAAGGGTCTAGATCAACAGATCAAGCCACCATTTCAAGAAAACTATGCAGATGAAGAGGGAGAATTAATTGAAGACCTTGATGAAAATCAGATAAATTTAATGGGAGTGAATGATGGTGAATCCATTTCCTCAACTCAAGAAGAAAAAGATCTTGTTTTTCTTTCACAACCTAAAGTAAATTCTGAGGAATCAGAAGATTACAAACAAGGTTTTGAGAATGCAATAATGGAATTCCATAAACAGTATAACCCAAGGAGTAGGAAAACAATCGATAATCCTACTAAAAAGACTGTTGATACTCCTAATAAAAAGACAACTAACACCCCTCCTACGAAAAATCCTGATGTATCTCCCAAAAGGAGTGCATAGGTTCCTGCCAGGAAAGTATTTGATATTATTTCTAAAACAACCCAAACTGATATTCCCTCTACCAGCCAACTGAAGTATAGTTCCCAAAAAGATGTTGTTAAGAAACAAGATGTTGTTAATATAGACAAAACTCAAACATCATTTAGTATCGAAAATGAATTGGCCAAACTCAAAATACCCATTCCCCTGATAGAACTCATGAACAAGAATGCTTACAGATCACAAGTAATGAAATATTTGAAAATAGGGGAATGTGTAGATACAGTAAATTTAAGTGATGATCAACCAGAATTACTATTTTGACCCGAAGTTAATGGAAAACAATGTGAGGGAGGTGTACCTCCATTTTATTTCAATTTAAACATTCATGATAAAATCCTACATAATGCAATGCTTGACTCAGGTGCTTCACACAATCTTATGCCCAAGGTTTTTATGGAAAAATTAGTACTTGATATCACTAGACCATACAAATACTTGTATTCTTTTGATTTAGGTAAAGTAAATGCCTGGGTATGATTAAGGATTTATGTGACACTTTAGCCCAGATACAAGCTAAGAGTGTGGTAATGGATATTATTGTTGCTAACATACCTCCTAAATATGCCATATTGTTTTCTCACTCATGGGGAGCTAAAATACAAGGTACCCTTCAAATGGATATGACCTATGCTACCATTCCAGTATTTGGTTAGCAAAGGAGATTATATAGGGAAACATTGATGAAGCTCATGGTCAGTAGTCAAGAAAAGACACACAATTATCCCTTATATTCAGTCCAGTCAAACCTTGATTCTTTCATTTTGTACAATGATGGAGGCATGGAAGAACAAATTGAAAATGTAGAAACTTATTTGTGTGAAATTAAAGAAAAAAAACAGATATCCTAGGACATGATACACAAAATGAACCTTTATGGAATATGGATTTTGATGGGGTTGTCAGTAAGGAATGGTCTAGAGCAGGTATATGGATTTAAAATTCACAAACTAATAAATCTGAAGGTCATTCATATAAGTTGAATTTTCAATGTACCAACAACATAGCAGAATATGAAGCCTTGATATTAGGATTGCAGCTTTTGAAAATACTGGGTGCCAAGAGAATTTCAGTTCATGGAGATTCATAATTGATAATAAAACAAATCAAAGGGGAATACTTAGCCAAACACACAATATTAAGGGATTATAGGAATGTTGTTTTGGATTTTCTTAAATGTTTTATTGAGTATGACTTGTCTGTAGTCCCTAGAAGTCAAAACATCCTAACTAATGGTTTGGCTACTTCAACTAGTACCTGCAAAATGCCTTACTATCCAAGTCACCATTACGTCGTTGAAGTTAAAAACGGACCAGTAGTCCCAGATAACATCATATACTGGCAAGTCTTTGGAAACGATGAACAAATTGAAAACTTTTTAAAATCAAAAGATGAATTTTAGTGTGCCAATATAGATATGGATTGTGATATGGAAAATAATGTAGATAAGAGTGTGAATAGCATAGAGTTAAATGAAATAGATCAAGAACAAGAAGAATTATAAATTTTACAATTAAAATATACTTTTTTTCCTAGAGGTTTAGTCACATTAGAGGAGTTATTTGACTTTAATGATGTGGCCAAAAAGCCTAAAATTGAACCGACTAGAGCTGAAGTTGAAGACTGCAATTTATGAACTGAACAAGAACCAAAAATGGTTAAACTATCTAAGTCTTTACCCCCTGCTGAAAAGCAGAAATACACAAACTTGTTCAAATAATTCATAAATGTATTTGCATGGAGTTATGAGGATTTGAAATCTTATGACACCAGCATTATATAGCATAAGGTTCCTATAAAAAAAAGACCAAAATTTGTTTTAAACATAAACTTAGGAGAATCAACCCAGTGTTAGTGTTGATGCCCCTAATTGAAAAGGAATTCAAAAAGATGTATGATGCAAATATTATTATGCCATTAAGGTATTCTAAATGGGTGTCAAACTTAGTTCAAACTAGGAAAAATACTGGAGAAATTAGACTATGTGTTGACTTTAGAAATCTCAATAAAGTTTCTCTGAAAGATAACTACCTTGTCCCTAAAATGGATCACATTTTGCAGAAGGTGGTGGGATCTAGCAGAATTTATTTAATAGATGGTTTTTTTGGTTATAATCAAGTCTTAATGCATCCTGAAGACCAAGAAAGGATAGCATTTACAACACCCTGGGGCACTTTCATGTATGTTAAGATGCCCTTTGTCTTAATGAATGTTGGTGCCAAATTCCAAAGAACAATGGAAATTTCCTTTGAAAATGAAATAGGCAGGTCTATAGTCATATATCTCGATGATATCACTATTTTTTTTTAAATAGATGAGGAACATTTGCTTCACCTAAGAAGAGTCTTTGAGAAATGCAGAAAATTTGGTATTTCCTTATACCCAAAGAAAACATTATTCAGTTTGGAAGAAGGAAAACTGTCAGGACACATTATTTCAAAACATGGAATCATAATTGATCCTAGTAGAATTGAAGCTATTTTGAAAATAGGTCCTCCTAGAAATGTAAAAGAACTCCAATATTTCATTGGAAAAATCAATTTTCTGAGGAGATTTATCCCCAATTCGGCAGAACTTCTAAGAAACATAAAAAACATGTTGAGGAAAGGCATTGGGGTAAAATGGAATATAGAGTCAAAAAAATTATTTGATCAGGTAAAACAAGCCTAAACTCAAGCTCCTTTGTTAATTAGTCATGATTTCACCAAATAATATCTCATATTTTCATTTGCATCTGAATATACTATTGCAACAGTTCTCTTACAGAAGAATAATGAAGGACATGAACAAGTTATTACTTTCTTTAGCAAAGCCTTAAGAGATGATGCATTAAAATACAACATCATGGAAAAGCAAACATTTTAGTGAAAGCAATTAAATTTTTGATATTTTATATTCTTCATTCACATATAATTTCTTTTGTCCCAAACACTACGGTGAAAGACATATTGACCCAAAAATGTCTTGATGGGAAAAGGGGTAAATGGATTGACATTATCTTAGAATTTGACATTAGAATCAAACCTACCAAACTCATTAAGGGACAAGGATTAGCTAAATTAATGGTTGAATCAAATTTTCATGCTTTGGATATAAATTTTGTAGTTGCACTTGATGAACAAGGAGAGCAGGATACTCCACAATTAACAGAGGCTTTTGCAACCTCTCCCTGGTATGCAGACCTTATTTTTGTCTTACATAATTTACAATATCCTCCTGGTTTGACCAAGACTAAGGCTAGATTTCTTAAACTCAAAGCTATGAAATTTTGTATTTTAGATAATAATTTGTATTGGAAGGATGTTGGAGGAATGCTACTAAACTGCTTAATGAAAGATCAAGCAGATAAAGTAATGCAGGAATTTCATGAAGGAGATTGTGGAGGATGTTAGGGTCCCGTGATTTGGCAGATTGGTATACCAAATGATAGGGTAACATGGAACCAGTCTTTGGAGTCCTAGGACCTAGCCTTCCTGTACTCAGAGAGGGATCTCTCTATTGGATGCAAAGGATATTTCCTGGTTGCTTTAGGTAGTTGATTTTAGGCTAGTTGTTAAGTGTAGGGTTTGTTGATTGTTTTGGTTAGGTAAGATGATCAAGTAGGATAGGTGGAGTGAGAGTCTTTCAAAGCCATTGGGCTATGGAGTCAATGAAATTCATGAGTGTCTCAATGATGAATCAGAGTGTGTTGCAGGGCCAATCTAGCAAGGTAAATGGATCCTTAAGGTAATGTGCGAGGTGGGGTGGACATCAAGTTTGGGAAAAACAAGGTAGGGCAAAGGGCAGTGAAGTATCCTTTGTCATTTACCTATGAATAAGGAGGTATTTAAATATAATTAGCACAAGATACTAAGCATGAGCTGGGGTAAACCATTTACTCTATGATAATACATTAAACCAATAAATATCCAAGATAAAAATTCCAGTGAAACATAGAAAGCATAAGAGCTTCTAACTTTAGTAAATTCACCTTCAGAATTTGGGAAAACATATAAGATAGCACAATAACTTAATATATGAAGAGGGAACTCCTAAACATCATAAATCAGGCTATGAAGAACTCTGGAACAAGTTGGTAGATATGGACAAAGGGAAAGATCGAACGAGACCTCTTTGACTTAACCTAGCAAACAATATTCCAAAGAGAGTTTTCAAGACAGAGTTTGGATAGCTTCAAGTAAGCAGGGCATACCGTGAATCATACTTGTAAACTAGCATACTAATCCATATATGAAACAAAACAATTTTAGGTGGACCTAAGGAGCAATCAAGAATTCCTTAAGATGACCAAACAGAGGAAAACATCAAGGCTATAACAAACAGGAGGACTGAGGTGCCTCAAAGAGCATGTCTCAACCTATACTTTTCTGATTTATAGCAACCAAGAAGGATGAAACATAATGATAATAAGAAAACATAAAAAAATTAAGAAGACATCACAATTCACCAAGCTAAGGAATCCTGCAAACAAGCTTCTCCATCATCAAGCCAAACAAGCCATTCATCAACTTCACAAAACCAATTTCTTCTCCAAGCTCATAGAAACCATGTATTTCTCTCCAATTTCATCAAAAGCCAACATTTACAATGAAGCCCTCATGCTCTATTTATCTTAGCAAGAGAGGGAAAAAAACCTAAATAAGGTAGGAAAATGTCAAAATCATCCATAAATGTCATTTATGGCCAAGAGACCGTGCAAGGCCCAAGGCACATAATATCCTAAGAAATAAATGCCATAATATCTATTTACACCTAATTTTAGAGTTTTTTGCCTCAAAAAACTCAAAAATATCATTTTTCAATAAATGAGTGTGTTTTGTTGACTTTTGGTCCAAAACACACTTAGACAGTCCATTTGCGCAGCGCCACTTCAGCAGAAAATAGGGTCTTTTGTGATTAAGTTTTGGATCCCTTCCCGATGTCGGATTTGGCTCTGTAATGGCTCGTTGGAAAGCCTAATGAGTCTAATTTAAAGAAATACTTGATTTTTCATAAATTAGTGCCATTTGACTGTCCAAAAATCCATTCTCCCAACATTTATTTGTGTGCAGCATCTTGCCTGAAAATGAGGCAGAATGGTCAAAATTTAGGTGTTTTTTGACCTTTTGAGGGGTCAAAACTGCTCCAAATGATTTGAAATTTTGTGAGCAGACTGCTGATGATGAAAGGAATCCAAAAATTTCAATTTTTCAAGCTAAGGATGCATCATGTGTTTGCGTAGTGCCAAGGGTGCTATGCACAGAGGCCTCAAAATTTCAAAAAAAAAAACAAAATCTTGTTCAAATTTGCCCAAAATTGGTGGAGTGGTCCCTCAAGAGGTCTTGGACACCTATAGGGAAGATTTAGCTAGAAATCCAAGGCTGTAATGCTCTTTTTCTTCTTTTAGGGTTTGGGCCTCATGGGGGGCTTCCTTCAGTTTGGCACAAACAAGCTTGTGTTTCTTGGCATAATACTTTGTCATGTTTCTTTACAGCCCCAAGCCTTCATTTGCCTTCATCAACTTGGCCTCTAGGTGTATACTTTCCCTCTCAAGCCTTGGATTTTATGTAGCTGGAAAGGTCCCTTGCCTTTTGGAGGCAGCAAACTCTTGCCTTGGCCCTCTTTAGTATGTGCATGAAAGAGGTGTGATGGTAATTTTGGTAGGGCTTTCATCATGGCTGTGATCCTTGGGGTTTTCATTAGCTTCTTCATTTCTACCATGCTCAGTTTGATCATTTTCCTTTTGGCCTTTAACACCATCATCATCACTAACTTCCTTATTGCCTTCTATACTGTCCTTTTGGTCTTCAAATGGGCTATCAGCTTATGCACTTTCCCCACTTTCATTTTATTCATCATTATGACTCATTTCCTCTTCATTCTCTACACTGTTATCATCTAGATTATCATTAGGAGGCTGACTAATTTCATGACTGTATTCTTGGTTGTCTTGTCTTTCACTTGCTGCACTATCAAAGTTACCTTTTCTGTCACTGTCTTCCTCTTGAAATTCTACCTCTACCTCATCAATTTCCCTTTCATCATCAGTTGCTTCTTCATGTTCATCATCTTCTTCCATGTAGTTACCATATTCATCATGACTTTGCTCATTGTTTTCATACTCAAACATATTTTCCTCTTGACTGCTATGCTCACTGTCCTTTCTTTATCATTACTCCCTTCCAGCTCTTCCTCATCATCATCTTGTTCATTGGGAGAGCTGTGAGCCTCACTGCTACCTTCAACACTCTAATTTTTACCATTGTCATGATTGTTGTCATGACATTCAAGGTCATTTTTGAGCTTTGTTTTGTCCTCATGGTCACTTGGCAAGTTTACTTCAACATTTAATGATGTGTCATCAACCTCCATATCTCTGTTTTACTGTTTAGCTTGGTCATCAGTTTGTGGTGCATCCATGTCAACATCACTTCCATTTTGATTCTTCATTTCATACTCATTGTGACTATGATCCTCTTGACTATCTTCTCCTCCTTTACTTTCTGCCTCACTGTCCTCTTACATGCTTTGTGCCTCAATGCTTCTTTCTTGTGCATCAATATCAAGGGCATCGTTGTTTTCTTGCTCCTCAGACTCATCATCATCATTACTAACTTCACTGTCCTCTATTTCTATTTTCTCTGCCTCCTCTTGACTTGTTTCATTATCACTGTTTTCCCCATTTGTTGCTTCAGGAGAAGAAGAAAGAGGTAAGTCTCCTTGTCGAGAAGGCATGGGTGGAGGTGATGGAACATGATCTCTGGGGGGTGATGGAGGAGTGGAAGTAAGTGGGTGTGAAGTGGTTTCAATTTGAGCAGGAGCCTAGGGCAAATTTTAGGAGGAAAGGACTGATTTTGACAATTTTTTTGGCAATTCTGGCCAAACTTCACCTGTGCCCAGCGCCAGTCTATCTGTGTGTGGCGCAGTGTTATTTAACATTGTCTTTTCTCCCCTGTGCGCAACGCCACCATCTACGCGCAACATCGGGAAATTTTACCAAAAATGACTAGAAAACCTCTCTTTCTCTTCCTTAAGATTTTTTCTCTCTTCCAAGGGCTAAGTGAATTTGAAATAAAAATGAAAAGACCTTTATACTCTTTGAGATAAATAAATCAAATTTTAAAACCCACTTTACTATGTCTTCAACCCCCTTTTGTCATTTGATCGATAAATTTATCTTTTGCAAGATTTTTGGAGGTTCTCTTCAAGGTATTTTTTCTTCATTGTGGTGATGGTTGGCTGAGGGGGTGTAAAGGCCTCTTTCATCTCATTTAACTTTTAAAACCTGGGCATTTATTCAAATTGATTTAGGCATGATGTTGACATAGAAAACACAGTTTTTGTCCTCTTTTAGCATTTTTGAATGTAGGTGACCTGAACATGTCCCCTATCTCCTTACTAATTTTTCAGGTAGGAACATACCTATTTTTTCACAAAGTTTAAAAAAATTATACCATGCCATGGTTTCACTTGGCCACTTCTGATTTTCTGCAGGTGCCTATAGTATATTTTCCTTTGATCCCTTAGTGCCTTTTTGGAGTTTGATACCTCATTTTTTGAATAGTAAACTCATGTTTCAACTTGATTTATCTCTTTGATACTCAACCCTATGCTTTCCTTCTTTTGCATACTTTGAAGACCTTTGACTGTATTTGGGAAGTTAGCCTCTTAAACTGATATCCATTTCCATTTTCTTCCTTTGGTGTAGTGAAGTGATGTTGCTTTGAAAAACCCTAGAGAGTACCTTGGATGTCCTTTGGATTCCATTTGATGTTAAGAAGGAGGCCTTATCATCTGTCTTGGACCTGTTCTGTCCATCTTTCCAAAATCCTAGGTTTCAGGGCTGTTAGAGAAAAATAAACAGTGTTGTCTTCTAAGTCCTCTATAGCCCTTTCAAGTTCATTTATTTCTATTTAGTTCACCTCATATTTTTCCCTTATTCATTCATGATTTTTGAAGGTATTAAATGTTTCCTTGGTTGCGTTGAGGTGTCTTCTATCCTTGTGGTCTTTGTGATGTTCCTTTTCTTGGCAACACTATCTTGTCAAGCAATCACAAAACCCTGATTCTCTTTGAACACAGGCCTGCTACCTTTCTCCTCTTGTGGATTCCTTCTGGTGATGATCATACCCCATTACCTTACCTCTTCTCATGTTGATAGCAATATTTATCATTCTCACAAATATGTGAACAAGGACAGTTGTTTCCCTTGCAAATTTTGTGCGTTGGCCAAGGAGGCCTTTCTTGAATGGCTTTTGATCAGTCTAGATCAAGTTGCTTGACCTTATTATTATTTGATTATGGATGCAAAAATAAAACTTGGAGGGAAAATAAAAGTGACCACCAACCATTTTCAACTTGTGTAGGAGCCTGGGGCAAATTTGAGGAGGAAAAGAGTGATTTTGACCATTTTTTGGCAATTCTGGCCAAACTTCTCCTGTGCGAAGCGCCAAAAAGGTTCAACTTGAAGATAATTTTTGAGGACCTTCCCGAAGTCGGATTTGGGCCCGTGATATCTCGTTGGAAAAATTAACCTGTCTAATTTTCAAATATACCATTTTTTCCCTGATTGGAGTTGATTTGACCTGTAAAAAATTGATTTTCCCAAGACCGTTTAGAAAGTGTTGAGTGATGGTGCAGAAATGTAGAGTGTCGGTGCAGAAAAATTTTGGAGGCCTTACTTAACTCCAAATTGAGCTCATGATAGCTCATTTGAAATATTTTCAAGTCTAATTTTCATTTGACTCATCAAAAAAGTCATTTGGACACTCCAGATGTGAGACAACCTGATTTTCCCAAGGTCACTCCAGCAGTGCATAAATTCTCCCGTGATATCGGTATTTTTGACATTGCTCCAAAACCATGATACCTGTGTAAAAACTGAATGAGGTTTTTATTATTGGCACTATTATGGACACAAAATTCTCTCACTTTTTCCAAATTCATATTTTTTTGGTTAGAAACATATTTTTAATAAAAACTGGCCCTAGGTGTGGCAAATGACTACGCCCTTGGAATGAATTCTTGGAAAATGATGGAAGCATGATGTTTATGAGTTGGTATGGCTTCATGATTGCTGATATTACCTATCAAATGGATCATTTGATCTTATGCCTCCTTTCCATAGCAAACCCTAGCTTAGTTGGAAGAGGAAATTAGGGTTTGGTGTAGGGGATTTAGGACTACCTTATAGAGGGAGGGGAATTAAGAGGTTAAGGGTTGTCTAAATTCTTGGGGAAATTTTTGGGGATAGGGATAGAAGTTACAGAGTAGGGGAAAGTGGAAATTCAATAATTGAGTGAGGGGAAAGGGTCTAAAAGGGAAAAACACAGGCCTAGTCTCGAAAGAGTATCAAATTGTAGCAATAGGCTAGGTTTTGTAGAAAAATGATGAGTTCGAGGGATAGGAGTTATGGGAAGTGTTTATGAAGGTATATTAAGGATAGGAGAAGGTGTAGGAGAATCAAGATATAAGATTTGATGATTTTTAACCATGGAGGTCATGAAACCAATAAACAATGCCCTTAAAAGCCCTAGATGGACAATGGGGGAGTTAGGCAAAACAAAATAGAGGGTTGAGGCCAAAGGTGACACAACAAAGACAAACTAAGTGACATGAGCCCATGATGGGTCTTCTGGGATGGGTGAGCTGAGCTTGACATGATGGGATGATGAAATAGTGAAAAAATTATCTTAAGGATAATCAAGGTAGTGAGATTTCTAGAACTCACAATGTTCATGAACTTTGTTTCTAGAAATCTAGAACCGATACTTAGTCATCTTCAGATAGTGAAAATTATGGACGACTAACAGAGGACACATGTGCTGTAAATATATTGCTAACAAGATTTTAAGAGTTGTTTTTTACTAGCCAACCTTATTTCCAGATGTCCATAAGAAAGTCACCTCATGCCACCAATTTCAGATATTTGAAGGCAAAAGAAAAGTAATGCCCCTACCCTTAAAGCCCATATCAGCTGAAACTCATTTTCAGGAATGGGGTTTGGATTTAATTTTATAAATTCATCCCTCTTCCTCAACCCAACACAAATGGATCCTTTCAGCCACTGATTATGTTACCAAATATATCGAATCTATACCCACAAAGCAAGCTACTGATGTAGTGATTATTATATTTTTTGAAACTAATATTATTTCAGGATTTGGATGTCCAAAGAAAATCATTACTGATAATGCAGCATCATTCAAATCAAAAAAGATGGTGGAATTTTGCAACAAGTATCAAACAATTTTAGGACATTCCACTGCCTATTACCCTTAGGGGAATGGATTAGCAAACTCTTCCAATAAAATTTGAGTTAATATCATCAAGAAATTATTGCATGATAACAAGAAATCATGGCATAACAACATAGTCAATGCATTATGGGCTGACATAATCACCACTAAAAAATCAATTGGCATGTCTCCATACCAATTGGTTTATGGGATGGATGTTGTTTTTCCCACTTCTTTAGGTATCCCTATTTTGAAAATGCTGCAAGAGTTAAAAGTGGAGCCTAATGACCTTCAGAGGAGAATAAATTAGACAATACAACTTCAGCATTCAAGAGAGGAAGTTTACAACAAAACTCAAGTTATCCAGGAAAACATCAAGAAGATCTATGATAGAAGAACTAAAGTTGATAATTTTTAGATATGAGACAACGTGTTAAAATGATATTCCATAAATGAAGATAAATGTAACCATGGAAAATTTGATAATTTATGTAAGGGACCTTACACAGTTCATGCTTTCAGAGGTAATAATGCATATTTCCTAAAAGACCTGACTAGAGTAGAACTGTCTGGTGCACCTGCCAATGGCGGAATGCTCAAACATTATGTCCCTTAAGCACAGAAGAATTTTTTATTCAAACCATTGTGAATATATTTTTTTATTGTCATGAGTGGGTGGCTCATATTAGAAGGTGAAGCCCAAAGAGAAGGCCCTCAGCTCCCGATGAATTTGCAACCATAACTACAATAACAACAAAAAAATTCAGATGCAGAACAAATATTGAAGAAGATGATTCAAGGCTACTGATATACAATTATTGACACCTCATAGGGAGAGTGTCATCCCCAGTTGGAACCATTGTTAGGGTCCTATAATTCACAAGATCAAATGGTGATTGAACATTTTTTTTTCAGTTCATGATAAATTGTAAATAATATTGCATTCTGCAATTGATTTCCAAAAAAAAAAATTTACAAAAAAAAAAAAATATATATATATATATATATATATAATAAATGAAAAATAGTATATGAAAGAAAGAAAAGATAGTATATGAAATAAAGAAAAGAAAAAACAAAAACAAAAATTGTAGGGGACAGAAAAAATATAGAAAAAAAGGAAATCAAAGAAAAATTATATGAAAAAATGTCCCCCAATGTGAGCTAGTTGGTCCAAATGCCACCAAAAAAATCAAAAATTTAAATCAAGAGTTTCATTTACAAATTTTGCAAATAAGTGTGCAGCTTGTTTAAATGCCACTTAGAATTGATTGTTATTTTTCCAAATAGATTAGGTTAGGATAATAAATCAACCATCTAGTTTAATATTCGTTGAAATGGTTAGTTAGATTAGAGAAAATGGGGTTGCAAGCTTAAATGCATCATTAGATCAAGTTAATTTTTAGTTTACTACTAAAAATCATTAAGATTCCTAATTATGCTTTAGACTACATGTAAATAAAGTAGGGATTATAAAATGTTTCATCAAGTTCAAAGTTTGTTTAAAAACCAATGGCTCATATTAAACCACGCCCGAATCAACGGCGGTAAGTGTATTTCGCACCCCCCAAGCTCCACAGCGCTTTGGTCGCAAGGGGGGTCCGAAATAGCCGAACCCACAATGCTACGTGGTTCTCTCACAACACTTCGCACCCCCCACCCCCCCCCCCCCAAATTCCACACCATTGACCATTATTCCATATGCCAATATTACCATGGCACGTCATCAGCTTGACCCCACTCCCAGTCAACCCGCCTCCTCCACTCATACTCTACCATTTCACCCTTGCGTACCCCACTCCCTCTGATCACTTAACCATTTGATTCCCCCTCCTAGAACATATCCGTTACATCACCAATTAACCGTTGCAACCTAGCACTCCTTTGCCACGTCAACCAACCGTTGCTACCATTAATAACTCTCGCTCCTATGCAACGAATCTAATTCCTTCACAATGGTAAACGAGTAACATCATACCAAAATAATATTCTATTTAATCTTGGTACACTGTAAAGTTAGTTTCTCTTGCTAATTCTTTCTCCTACTAGTTAATTGTTGCAGGTTTCACACTGTGACAAGAACCAGTAAATACCCCTATCACTATAATTCAAGAAAAAACCCGAATTAGCTTTATATTGCAGGCAGCATCCCCACCTTTGTACCTTCCATTCAACTTCCTGATCCAGGTAATTCAAGCTGTCCTTCATCCCTTTTTAATATATAGTTTATTAATGGCCCCAAAAAGCAAATCCCCCAAGAATAAATGGAATAAACCCGATGAGAACCCGATGTTTCCCCCTCCCATTGACCTAGACCATTTGCGTCTTGTTGATCTGCAATATAAAATTACAGATACCATCTATGAATTCGATTTGCTCGAACTTCACAGTTGGTTAAAACAAAATCACCTCGACCAGCAAGATGATATATATATGGGAGTCTTCCCTTCCGCAGTTTATGTTTCCCCAAACTCACTTTTTCCCTGAAATTATTTCCTAGTGTCATGCTAGTTATGTACCATCTCACAAATTCATAGTAAGCCGTAATGGTGAAGTTCTCCTCACCATTATAGCTGAAACCATATCCCAAATGCTTCAAGTCAATTATTCTGAGTTTGTCATGCCTTTGTCCACAGGTTATCCAACCAAATTATATAAAAATATGACTTTCCCAAAGAGAGAAAAGATCTTTGATATATTTCTCCCTGAGGATGCCCAGTTTCCTAAAACTAATCCTCCTTATTCCTCCTCAATGTTTTTAGAAGCAGCCAAGAAAATCATCACCATTATTTCATATATCCTTGGCTACTATTCAAACCAATGGGTTGATGAAGCCATTATTGATTTCCTCTCAATATTTTCCATATATGAGAAGCCCATAATTTTTAATTACAGTCAATATATTGCAGATGACATGCATGATCAGTTGGATAAGTTACCCACTGAGGGATACTTTAAGTATTATGTTGTATTGGTATAATTATTCATCTACAATAAGGCATATAGGTTTCCTTTCACTCTACAGAGGATGAATGAGTAGGGTGAAGCCTAGTCAATAATACATTGGACATCCTTGGTAAGAAGTAATTCCATAGAATTTCCCTTCACAGAATATGTAGATCAATTCTTGTACATAGTAGTTTTCCTTCTAAACAGTGAATTGGATCTCCGAATAGGAGCATATGTTCAGAATATTTTTCACTTAAGTGATCAAGTAAATACAAGTGACTGTTATTTATACCAAAATTATACAAAAATCAAGGTGTATGGGTGTGAATTTCCACCCTATAGGATACCAAAAATATGTACCTATGAGAATTTTCTCTTTAGGGTACATAATATAGATGATACATATGGATGCCATGCACTTTTTGGTTGCCAAGAAGAAAGCTCAGTTTAAGATCAAAGCACATGTAGGGCCCTTTGTCTGCAATGCCAAAATAGTTGGACGAGAAGATGATTTGCAGCTAAAAAAATGAATTTCAAGCTAAGTTTCACATGGTCCTATGACCCTTTTGGTTTAATTTTGAAGTTAAGGGTGGAGCATAAAACAACACCATATACACATACTCCTCAGCCATAAATCGAGCAATATATGAACCAAACCCAATGGGAAGAGAACACCCTGCAAGAGGCAGAGGAACAGGCTATCTCTGCCACAACCTCTTAGACTCCTACACCTCAGGAGAAATGGAAAATACCAGAGAAAAGGATAAGAGAGGAGTCCCCAATCAGATAAATTGAAGCCAAAGAATTTGTAATTTATAAGAAGAAACAAAAAGCAAATTCAGCACCAGCACTTCAAACGGGAAACAAAGAGCATGAAACCATTATGTTGATGGGTCTTCATGCATCCACCAGGGATGATGATATTATCACAGGCTCCCCGTCTTCTTCAACTACAAAAGATCCTCCTGAAACTTCACAGTCAACAAATTTGGCTCAAGACATTGTTGAGCCCAACATATTTGCAAAGTACAAGGCTATTAAGCAAAGAAATGAAATGTTGAAGGTCTCCACATATTCACAATTTTGGAAGCAAACTGCAACATCACAACATAGGTTGCTTTCAGCCTTTAATACTGAGAAGGGAAAAATGCAGATTGCCTTCCTTGAAGCCAAAGTGCTAGCTCCAAAGACATCAAAAGATTATGATGAGCATGCTTTTTCATTTGATGCCAAGCAAATCCATCCTATTGATCAAATGGAAATGCATAAGCAGTCTAGTGAAATGATGTATTCTTCACTCACAAATGCAGCTATGCAATATTCAAGGTTGCAAGCCTCATTGAATAATACGTAGACTTGGCTCAAATTTGAAAGGATTTCATCGTTAGCCAAAGACACCAAAATTAATTCATCGGAGGACTTAATAATCAAATTGGGATACAATCCAAATGAATTGAAGACTGTATAAGACATAATAAAGAGGGAAAATGTTGATATTGTTGCACTAAGAAGTGAAATTCCCTGCCACTGAAGACCCACAAGCCAAGAAATTTGGAGAAATAGAGAAGGAGAAAGAGATGTTTAAGACTATTATTAAGCAGAATAGTCAGATTAGGGATATGGAGGTAGATTTAGAGAATTTTCTCAAAGAAAAAGAGAAAATAGCACAGTTAACCATAGTCCCTCTTACAGCAGTTCCCATTGCAGTAGCTAAAACAACAGGTGCATCCACGTTGACATCTGAACCAACACAAACAGAAGATGAATTAGTCAAAGTTATGGACAAACTGAATCTTCACCAGCAAGATATTGCAAGATTAAAAGCTAAGTTGAAATTAATTTTAGAACAAAAGCTAAAGATTGATAGCTCTTATGTTGCAGCCACGGAAAATCCATCAGCTAACATTAAAGGTTCGGTTGTTGCAGAGTGAATCAGTAATGGCCCATACTCTGGCCCAAGCCAGAGAAAACATATGGAAAGAAATAAATTAGGCAAACACACAGTTATGGCCTTCCATTCAAATTGTATTTGAGCAACAGGAGCTGATTAAAAGATCAACAGAGGTGATAAAACAAATCAAGGAAAATTTAGGACAGAATTCTAGGGAAGCTACAGCTATTATCAAGCTCTTAAATTCCAAAAACGAAGTGGAATTGGAAGATTGGGGATCCAAGATAGAACATAGACAATTCTAGAGGTCAATAAAATGCACACCAAAAGAATCCTTATGCTTCAACTAGAGAATAAATGCCAGATTTTGGATATCAGTATTCAGATATTTCGTAAAAATATGCAGGTGCTAAACAGAAAAGGTCTATCAAGACTAGTAAATGAAGAAGAAAATTTAATCAATTTCCATGATTACCAAGAAAAGTTGGAGAAAATTTCCCAAGCCACATCTAGATTTGCAAGCATCAAAGGAAACCTCACAGGGAAGGCCTTCATGGAGGCTTTGGAGTTTGATTTATTTATTAGTCATGAGCTCAGGAAATTTTTCATAGACAAGCCCACTTTCCATAAATATGCAGAGGTTGATGAAGCCTATAGAAAATCAATTAAGTTTTCTATTCCAACAGAAGATAGATGGGAGAAATTATGTGAGATACTAGAGTAAAATCATTTTTTCATCTCAGACAGCAAAACAACATCCCAGCAGGATTCCAGGCAGATTCAGTAACAGTCAGCAACAATAGCCTTGAGAATAGTGCCAACAAGTCTAGTTGTTCATAAAATTCCTATAATTCTATGACATTTTTGTAATTTTGTTCTAGATATTTTAGGAATTGTATCTTGATACTTATATCAGGATATTTTGTAATAAACTTATAAATAATTCTCATTTTGAAGTAAGAAGGGTTGATTTTTGTGTCCAAGAAACCTATTGTAATATGTGTTTCAAGTTTCAGACGACTTGCAGTAATACAGGAAGTTATTTCATAATATTCTTGTGTCAAAATATTGGTGAAGTGGATATATCTTAGTAATTGTGTTTACTTTTCTTGTGTATCATTCATATGTGTTTTCATAATATAAATTACTCAACAGAAAATTAAGAACATAATTTGTTTTAAGGCACACTCTGATTCTGGCTTTGAGTAATTTCAATGTTTTGAAATTGAAGATAAGTAAAAGAATTCTTGATTTCTCTTTAATTAATGGAAATTCGTACATTTCTTCTTGTTCACTTCATTTAAATTACAGAATCCAATTAGTTTGGCTACATTTCCCTGTAAAACCTACCTGTAAAAGTTGAAATGGATCCATGTTTTAAGTAATAGACTCCATAGCCCAATGGTAATTTAAGAGATCAATCAACCAAAAAATTCAAAATCATTCAAAAAACACTGAACTTTCATAACTAGCCTAATATCTCAATATAAACAAATTTAAATATTACAGATAGATCCCTCTCTGAAGCTGGCAGGATTAGATCCCAACTTTCAAAGTGGTTTTGTGGTTACCTCTGTAATTTTATTTGCAACCTCAAAATCACAGAGTGATAACATAATTTATGCTTTACTTCCATTAAAATAGTATATGAATTCATGATGACAACTCAGGTTATGCCCATTGAAGCGATAGAATATTGATTCTCATCCTACATTTCGAAACAGAGCCAACATTTCTGGATAAACTTCAAAGTACATTCCATCGAGCTCAAAACACTTCACATGGACCAATATTCCCATATTTCAAATGTTTATAATGCTAAAAATACTTTCACAACCTTTAATCACCCTAGTCGAATGTTGCAAACGATTCTAGAACCTCCCTGTGCACTGTCAACAAATTTTTGGGTTTACTGGAAATTATTGTTTTAGGGCAAACTGGGTATTTTAGGGTTTGAGTTTACAATTCCTTCTTAGGCTTTAAAATGTTGCTAGTTGTCACATCAAGGATGAAAAGGCATATGGATTTGTTAAAACCCTCTTAGGGAGTTGAAATGATAGTTTTTGTGGCTCGAAAACCTAACTTTTAATTTTTTCAGTGATCGCCACAAAAATATTTCATAGTGCAGTGCTACAAAAATATTTTGTAGTGCTAACTGTAGGATTGTGATAGGCCAATTTCACTGCAAAAAACTTAGGGAAAGCTTAGGGTTATTTGAAATGACTTGATTTGACATGTCCCTAGGATTATATATAAATTTACACAAAAATTATTATAAGCCCTTTTCGTAACCATGACTCTACATAATGAATTGATAAATATAGCCTTTGGATATTTTAGGGAAAGGTGCAAACCTGATGCTAACAGAACCTCCCCACAACCTCAATTTTATGATAATGGAGGAGTTATGATTGATGTAGTAATATTTTAGCTGCTTATCCTCTTGCAGGGATTTACCCTCACAAATCAAGTTTTGTAGATTCATTGAAATGCCTATAACATTATGAATGTTCTAATTCAAATATTTTACAAGATTTGAGGCCCGAACCCTAAAGAGGACGGACTCCCCGCATGGGGTTTTCACAAAGGTTTGGAAAGACTTCTAGGTATCCAGATTTGTTTTCGAGAAACCCATATTTGGATTAAAAATGCATATAGAAGGAAAGACCCCAATGGGACTCTGATCAAATGAATATTCCTCCTTTGCAAAACAGAGTAACAAAAACTCAGAATTTTGAAATAGGAGAAATAGTGAATCTACTTGATAAGTTTATTTTCTGGCGTATATGAAGCCAATTTATCATATCTCTAGTTGCATAGATACGTGAGGCCAGAGACCCTCATGGATCTGGTCATCTCTGGCATTCCACCCACGTACCTTGTAACAATATTTTCGTTCAACACTGTAGCCGCGTTTTTTAGCTCCATAAATCCCATACGAAGCTATCGATGAATGAATCTGACAATGAGGGATTGATCCACCACATATTTATAAACCAGAAGAGTTCCTCTACACTTTCCATGTTATATATGACTGTGCAGTTTTTTGTACAGTATGGATGCGGTCATACCCACTTCAAAATCACTCTAGAGCATCCTTGACCATGGTTATACTCACGAATACACAAAAATTCACCAGGGTTATGATCGTCATTTGCTTCATAGACAATCAGTGAGTACCTATAGCTTAATAACAAGAGGTATTATAGTGACTATCTATAGCTTTCAACACTCCAAAAGGGCTATATGTTGGAAATGTAACTAGCTTCAGTCTTCATAATTGTTGTTGTACATATTTCAATATGTATATTATTTAACAAAAAAAGAAGAAAAGGAAAAAGCTATTACTTTAAAGCATGGGTTTCATGTTCTTTATTGATGGTCTTTTATGTAAAATCATGTTCTTCATGCTTCTATGGTTTGCTAGGTTATATGACTTATTGTCATTAGTCAAAGGAGTAAACGTCATGTTTATAAAACCCATCCAGTCAAGATGTAATTTGAATAAAGTAATCTATCAAATGAAAATTGTAACTTCAAAACGAGAATTATAGCCAAAACAACCCCAAAAAAAATGAAAAAATAAACCAAAAAGGAAAAGTGTGTATGTTGGAACGACGTTTTTTTTTTCCCCCAAGTAATTTTTCAACATTTTTAAAAAATGACAGTAAAACCAATTTTTTTGTGCAAAAAACACCCTGAAAACAAAAAGTGTTGATGCTAGAATACTGTCTTTTTTTCTTTCAAGGTAAATTTTCAACATTTTTTAGTAGTGATGTTAAAGATAAAATATCATGACTCTGAAAAACTTTAAAGTTCCAACGATTTTCAGGCATGTCATTAAATATCTCATCTCTGAAAAGCCTTAAAATTTCAACAATTTTTTGTCATGTTGTTAAAGTTAAAATACTTATAAATATTTTCAATCATAGCATTAAAGATAAAATATCATGATTCAGAAAAACCTTAACATTTTGACAAATTTTGAACCATGAAATTAAAACCAAATATCATGATTGCAGAAAATCTTAAGTTTCCAACATATTTCAACCATGGCATTATGGAAAAAATATATGAATAATTTCTTTTTAATAAACACCCAAATGAAAGAGTCATTATACAAAAAATAATTTCTTTTTTAAATACTAAATGTATAGCTATTTTAAAAGAGCTTGACACATTGCAACAAAAATTTAAAAATCAACCATCAAATTGACACACAATGTGGCCGAACTCGGCCCATTTTATTGAAAACTTAAAAATCAACCATGAAATTGACACATTGTGGGGGCGGACTTGATTCATTATAATGATTTAAAATCAGCCATCAAATTCACAAAGGGTCGAATTTCTAATCAAAGATCAACACAGACCTTGTAGAAAAGAATAAAATTTAAAATATATATATATATATATATATATATATATATATATATATATATATATATAAATGCAAAATACAAAATTAAAATTAAAACATTGAAAAAAGCAACCCAAAAAAACAAAAATTTAACGAATAATAATAAGAAGTAATTAAAAAATATATTAAAACATACAAAATATAAAAAGAATATATATATAATAAAAACACAAAATTAACTCATAAAATACAAATTTTAAAAATATATATAAAAAAGTAAATGAAAACAAGTTGAAAAAAATTTTAAAAATTAAAAACAAAATAAATAAATAAATAAAACCAAATTAAATAATTAAATAAAACATATATATATATATATATATATATATATATATATATATATATATATATATATATATATATATATAGATTGGTCTCAGTGGACGTTAACTACCACCACCATCATCATCATCATTAAAAAAAAAAAAAAAAAAAAAAAAAAAAAATATAAAAAAAACAACAAAAACTTTAAAATGAATAAAAAACAATAAAACAAAATTTGAAAAAAAAAAAAAACATATTTTTTTATAAAATAATTAAAAATAAAAATAAATAAAATGGCTTCCCACCCAACCGCTCGAGGGGTTGTAGGAGCTCCAGCAGTTGGACAGGGTTGGCTGCCCAGCCGCCCGAAAGGTTGCGGGCCAAGGCCGCAGGAACCTTCGCAGCCCCTCAAGCACTTAGGTGGGGAGCCATATTAATTTGCTTTTTTAAATTGTTTTTAATGAATTTTAGTTTTTATTTAATGCTTTTTTTTCAATTTGATTTTATAATGGTTTTTTTAATATTTTTATGTTTTATTATTATTATTATTATTATTATTATTATTATTTTATTTTTTTTAATTTAATTGTTTTTTTTTTAAGGATTTTTTTTTATGGGATGTTTTAATTTTTTTAAACCATTTTTTTTTTTTAATTTGAAATTTTATCTAAATCATTTTTGTTTGGAAAAAAACTTCAAGCGTCATCCTCTTAGGAAATAAAATTTATTATTTTTCTAATTTTTGTATTCAATTTTTCATAAAAATCGGTTATTTAACATGTCATTTTTAGTGAAAAGGTTTCAAAATACACATTTTTTTAATTATATGTGTATGCAAAATGTGTATTTTTTGTCGAGTGATTAAAAGTTTTTTTTTTAGTGACAATTATTTTATGTGTATTGAAGTATTAATTAACGATATATAATCTTAACTTCAAAATATTAATTTTATTATTTTTTTTAACTTTCCCAAAAAAATTTAAAAAAAAATAAAAATAAAATCATTATAAAAAAAACATTACAAAGAAAAACAAAAACACAAGTTTGGAAAACCCTTAAAAAATGAACATCTTAGGATTAAAAACAAGAAGATGAATAACACAACTTGAAAAATGGTTAAATAATCAACATTCTACAAAAAAAAGTGCATACTTAAGACATAAGAAAATATGCCTTAAAAAAAAGGTTGGTGTTTTTCAAAATCCACATGAAAGACACCAACATTTTAAAAAAATTATCCACTTAATTCATCAAAAAATTGAAGTGTCAAAAGTAAGCCCCCCCCCCCAAAAAATGAGTTGATGTTGCATCAACGATTTTTAGCATCAACATTTTTCAAAATCAACATGAAAATCACTAACATTTAAAAAAATTGTTTATATTTGATACATTAGCAAAATTTAAAATGTCAAAAATATGCTCCAAAAAAAAGGTGTACTTTGAATCAGCACTTTTCAAAATCAGATGATTTTTTTCTACCTATAAAAAATGAGAACTTAGTATAGTTCCCATTTGATAGGTTACTTTGTTTTTTTAAAAGAATTTATTTTTGAGTCTAGAAGGTCCTGGAGACCTCAAGAGCAGAATTCGGCCCTTGTAAAGATAAGCCATCCTAGAGAGGGGTTAACCTCAAGAGCAGAATTCGGCCCTTGTAAAGATAAGCCATCCTAGAGAGGGGTTATTCAGCGTCTTGAAAAGGATATATATAGAGACATATTTGACCTCATTTGACACACATCACATGACAAGTTTGATCTGTAATAGAAGGATGAATAAAGAAGAGCAAAGGACAAGGATTCAAGAAGAAAACCCTAGCGAAGTAAAGAGTATGAGTTTTTGGGATTTTTCTCTCACACGTGCGAGTTTCTGGAGTAGTTGCAGGAGCCGAAATTTCGTCAATGACTGCAGGTCCAAAATTTTTGCAGGGGGGTTGAAATTTGGATATTGGTGCAGTTTTGGAAGGGTTTGCCTTTGGTTGACTCGGTTTGACTTTGACCTAATTAGAATGTCTCTTTGGAGGGATGAGTTGGTGCTTAGAGGAGGAGTTGGTCCATGGTTTGGGTCATGATTGTCACATCTGAAGCAGATTCTATAAGAAGAGAATATATTTTTCGGCTTTTCCCCTTGGAGGGGTTTTGCCCTAGCTTGGAGCCTAATTTGTGTGTACATTATCTTTATTTATTTTTCTCTTGATTATTGTTTGACAAAGAATATCTAATAAAGAAGCATATGAATATAAATAAAGTTCACGAGCAATTATTAGGGTTAAGGAAAATCTGAATTACTAGCCACCATACTTCATTTTCCAACATGGTTTCAGAGCTAAGGTGAACAAGAAAAGGCAGCTGGAAGGATCATCTTTTGGACACAAAGAAGGGTTTTTTTGTCAAGGGGAAGGAAAAAGAAGATGTATTTATCTAGAAGAATGGTTGCTATATCAAGCCTTCGTTGAAAAGAAATACATCAAGATCTCATCAAAGAAAAGCTTGAATAAAGGTTGTTGTCATCTCTTGGGAAAAGATCTATTTTAAGGCTCATTAAAAGACATCCTTGAAGGACGCATCAAAGGATTTTGGTATCATCAATTTTAGAAGTTGTTATTTAAGTCTCCCTCGAGATCGTGAAAGCCTCGAGATATTTGGATACATCATCAGATAAGGGGAGATTCTTGGTTAACAAGAAATTATCTCCATGTATGAATCTACAGGTCATATGGGTTCTTTTTGTAAGGAAAGCAATAAGCTCATTGGCTCAGCAAATTTCCTAGCATGGAAGAAAATGATTGATCTGGCACTTACAGGGAATGAAGTAATCAAATACGTTCTTGGTGAAATTACTGAACCTAGCAAAGACAACCCTCAAGAACTATCAAAATAAAAGAAGGGGGAATTAAGGGCACAAAGTATCATTGTTAAGTCTATTAAGGATTATTTGGTTCCATTTGTTGCAGATTTGAAGACTTCTAAGGCTACGTATGACAAGCTAGTGAATTTGTATGCTATAAGTACATCGAGGCACAATATGTCGTTGAGAAATAAACTATATTAGATGAATAAATTGAAGGATAAGGACATGGCCTCCTTTCTAATGAAGATTTATCAAATAAGAGATTAGTTGCGAGGGCTTGGTGAGACAATTTATAACTCTGAAATGACCATATGTGCACTAAATTTTTTGCCACCATAATGGAGTATTTTTGCAATGAGCATCTACTCTAAGAAAGACTCAACTCCTTTTAATGAGTTGTGGGCTCAATGCATTTTGGAAGAAACCGGGATCAAGGCAAAGGATGACATTGAATCAAATGAAAAATCTCAAGTCTTCATTGCTAGAATCAAGAAGTTGAAGAAGGGAAAGTTTCGAAAGTACAAGAATAATCTTGATATGTTTGAGGTTTAATGATTTGGATGCAATGAATATTGACACTTTAAGAGGGATTATCCAAACAATCAAAATAAAAAAAGAAAGGAAAGAAGTGAAGCTCACATAACCAAAGAAATGGGAGAACTTGAGAAGGAGTCGAAGAAATAAGATGTCAAAGATCTTTATTATTAAGCAAGACATCCTCTCTACGAGGTTTTTTGTGAAGTTCGTATTTCCTTTAGGATATAATGCATTATTGTTTTTGTTTTATGGAAACATAGATAGAAGCATGGGATAGTAGAATATTTAGAGTCTAAAGTAAGTTTCTTAAGTAGGAATCATCTAGTCTTGCTAGAATGAGAATCTTGGGACCATTTTGCATAATGTTCATCCATACATTGTCTAACATTATGTTAGAGGCAGTCATTTTTCTAAGAGGTATCATTAAGATCCTATAATAGCCATCACTTTGGAAGGCTCTTGGAAGAAGCATTATGGCAAGGTTAGTATATATTCCATATGGTATGGAAACAATACTGAAGGATGAAGGAATGTGGTTGGTCAGGTTGCAATCTCTTAAGAAAAGAAATCTATTTTTTATTTAAGTATAAGATGCAGACTCAGTTAAGGTTTAATATCTAGATGATTGTATGAAAGTATAGGAATGCATATTTGAAGTAAATTTTCCTTTTGGGTAAGAAGCATATGTACATAACCTTGAAAAAGAAGGTGGGCATAGAAATATGCTTGGTTATATTATGCTTAAAGGAAGAATTTGACTTACTCTAGAATGAATAGATTATATAGAATAATGACTAACATCTTGTATAGTCTCTAGAATAAAAAATGTAACTCGGTAATCAAGTTCGATCCTTGGGAACTTTGATGCATGAAGGAAGACTCGTGTGGAGATGGCCCATGAGGGTGTTGATGATTTGATGAAAGGTCATCATGATGAGTTAAGTCTAATATTTTTGTTATTGATTATCTGGTTAACATATTGTCTTGCTACTTGGAAGAATATTGCATGAATATATGAAGGATGTCGAGACAAGCTCAACATATGATACCTGGAAATTATGAATTCAAGATGTCTCCATCTTTGGATTGAAAGGTAGCAGTGCAAGAAAAAAACCTGAAGGTCAATTTAGTACAACAACAAGGAGATCACTTTCATAAGAAATTTATGATCAGCTTTAAGTTTGAAAAAAGGCTCAATATAATGCCTTCATTGATGATGACACAACAAACAACCCCTTTAGTAGAGGGGGGGGGGTGAACCGCCAATGCCATCTATGGACTTTTAAAATTTTTCACTGTTTACACCTTCATTTCATTTTCAAATTAACATGTGAGTAATCTTAGAATGTGAGCAGCAAGCATTAATATAATATAATAGTAGAATTAATATGAGAGTAGCAAGTATTAAGCAGATGATATAAACTAGATCAACACATAAAAATCATATACAGAGACACCAGATATAAGTGGAAACCCATAAAGGGAGAAAACCACATCTTATTATTGTTGTGATGCAAATGCAAGCTCCAACTCCTTCTCACCAATGATTTTCTGTAGGCACCAACCTACAGGAGGCTCCAACCTCAACTGTACAAGCTAAAACTTGCAAGGAAGCTCCAACTCCCATCAATTTTCTGCAGGCACCAACCTACAGGAGGCTCCAACCTCAGTCAGCTACAACTGACAGCTATCAAGCTGCAACTTGATGTGGAAGCACCAAACCCCATATTTTCCAGGCACCAACCTACAGATTCAACCTCAGCTACAACTGACATCTATCAAGCTACAACTTGATAGGGAAGCTCCAACTTCCTTACTCCTTTAAAAGAAAACCACTTGCTGATTTACCTTAGTTATCAGCTTTGTTCTGTACCTTCTCTTCTGCTATTCATCAGTCCTCATATCAGGCCTGCATCATCTCTGCTCAGCCCCTCCTTCTTCTCTGCTCAGCTCCTCCGTCTTCATGTATTTTCTCCTCAATTCTTCATACTCTGCATTCTTCTATATTCACACTCTCTGACCTCTTGCAGCTTTCTTATTTTCTTCAACTCTCTTCAATTCTGCTGCACACTCTCTTCTTCTTTCACTCTGTTTTTGTCAACCTTCTCCCCTTGAATATTACCCTGTTTTATACAAAATAGCTTCATGGTTGTTTGTATTCTACTGGGAATTCGAAATGGACAGCCATGTCTCTTTGCCTTCTGCCTTCTCATCTTTTTTATTTTTTATTTTTTATCCGCTCATTCAGAAAATATAACGGTAGGTGCTTATTTTAATATTACAGTGGGATATTTTTTCTCTTCCAGAGACTTTCCAATGCATCACAAACAATAAAAATCAATTAAAACATTTACATTCAAATCATAATGAGAACTCCAGCTCAACTCATTTAGTCTTTTGGCTCACTGCGCGTTTGTCTTTTCTTTGACTATGTGTGTCTTTTCTGTGACTGTGTTTTATCTCTTTTCAGCTCTGTTTGCTCCTCTGTCCTCTGTTGTGGTGTAATTGTTGCATACGTATAACTGTGCTTTTCATATCAGTGTATTTTATATAAATATGTAACAGTTGGCGTTAAGTCTGGGAAAATTCCAGCCCTTTACACACAGCAAGTGTCTTGTTGATGTGGCGAGTTCCGCAAGCGGAACATACATACATCTCAATCGTTTTATATAAAGAATCGCCCTCCACCTTCAACTGAAATAAGGTCCACGTACCTCAATGACACTTTTCAATACAATCGCAACATTCGTTTTATATTACCAATAGCCCTCCACCTTAAGCCGAGGCCCGTGGGTCCATAGACCACGCGGCACTTTTCAATACAATCGCAACAACTTTATATATATATGTATATATAACAGCGCCTTCACAAATTTCCGATTGCGATTGATATGCGGACCCGATCATGTTTTATATGGCGGAGTTTATATGACTATCGCGTCCGGCTTTGCCAATCGCAATCGCAAGCTGCCTTGCTCCGATGCGATTGATATGCTCCACAAATTTCCGATTGCGATTAGAACTGGAACTCAAACACTTGTTAATCATAGTTAATAAGCCCATCGGGTCCGGGCTTCAATCGCAATCGCAACTTTTAGTTGCAAGTGATCCGCTGCCAGATTTTCTCCGATGCGATTGGGTTGTTCCGATGCGATCATGTCAGACTTGAAAAACTTGTTACTCATGGTTTATAAGCCCATCGGGTCCAGGCTTCAATCGCAATCGCAACTTTTAGTTTCATGTCTCGATGCTCCGCTTTAACTCCGATTGCGATTGGTCACTGTTCATTGTATTTTTCCGATGCTATTAGAACTGGAACTCAAGCTATATATGAGTTGTAGTTTATATAACAATCGGGTCCGGACTTCCAATCGCAATCACAACTCTTATATTCTCCGATGCGATTGACCAGTGCCGATGTGATTAGACCTGGAACTCAAGCTGTATTTGTTAATCATAATTTATAAGCCCATCGGGTCCGGGCTTCAATCGCAAACGCAATTTTTGGTTTATACATTCCGCTGCCCTTATAATCTCCGATGCGATTGGGTAAGGGGTCCCACCATACAGTACTTTGGTTATTTTTTTAACATAAAGCGCTCCAAAATATATACATTGGACCTTTGGTTATATGCTCCGGGCTTCATCGCACTCGCAGATTCTTTGTTTATTTAAGTTTCGAGACTTATCAATTGCAGTTTATAGACCCATCGGGTCTGGACTCACATCACAATCGCAACTTTCTGTTGGTTACATGTTCCGCTGCCCTTGCGATCTCCGATTTCGATTGGGGAGGGGTCCCACCGTATAAAGCTTGGTTCTTATAATAAAGCGCTCCACTTATATAACTGATATATATGTATACTTTGCCAATGGGTTATGTGATTCCTGGAATAATATTTGTGTTATATTAAATGTATACCGCCGGTTGGAGTGTGCGATTCTTGGAATATGGTTATGTATTATATGCATTACATTGCCGCCGGAGTTAAGCGATTCCCGGAATTATTTGTAATTATATATATCCCCCGGCTGAGGTAGTGATTCTCGGAATGACAACTGTGTCTTTGTATTCGACTGTTATAATTTTGGCCTGTCTCCTTTGCCTGTTTCTGCTTCAGCGCTGCTCGACCTCTTTTGCTGCCTCTGTTACTTCTTTGTCTCTTCCTTTCTACTATATCTGTTGTCTTTGTTTCTTTGTGCTCCTTTCTCTGTTGCGTATATAGAATCCACTCCACATGTTATACTTGTAGCAAATCCTATGAGGCTCCGATCTTCTACACCTTCAATTCAACAGTTCTTTTCCTCAAATTCGAACTCCGCTACGTTACTAGCGTTCTGTTCCTCATCTTGATTTAATTCTGCAGAATGAATTGATGTATTCTCCCCAACAGTGCTTCACAGTCTTCCCAGTTGAATAATTGTTCCTCATCACTGTCTCATTCCTCAGCTACTTGTCTTATGCTCTCTTTGTTTCATCTACTCCTTGACTGATGCTACTCCTTAATTCTCCTTTTGCTGCCTCTGCTTCTTTAAATGACCATGTCTCTGCTGCTCGACCCTCTCTCCATCTTGCTGCTATGCTGCTCTCTTTGTCTTGTTGCTGCCTCAGGTGGTCCTCCTTTGCCATCTCCTTTGCCATCAATGACAACATTTCCAACAGTCTCCCCCTTTGGCATTGATGGAAACACCTCCTCCAATAATCCAATGCTTCCTCTGCCTATCTGCTTTTCCTCCCCCTTTGACATTAATGGCAAAGGGTTGCTTATTTCCTAGTGTGCATTCTATCTGTTCATTTCCTTTCTCTGAGATGTGTTTAGGCCCTCTTCTGCTGACTTTGTACCATGCTACTCCAGCCTGATGTACAAGACTTGTTGGGAGAACACTTTGAGGATTATTGATCTTGAATGTACACTACTAGTTGATACAATCCCAAAGCACTGACTCCTTTCACTTGTATAAAGCAAAAAGTGAGGATACTGACACTTCATAGAACACATTGTACCAGCTTTATCTAATCAGAGATGCATCACTGGATTAAACCTAAAATACTGAGAATGCTTCAAATATACTTAAGTCTCTATCTGATGTAGTGCGCCAATACATTTCTGTTGAGGAAGATTGTGGATGGAATATGTCTTCTTCTGCTATACACATCTGCAGTGCCACACTTGTTCAATTGTGATGATGTCAATATGTATTTTATAGCTGTGGTACACCTTTCCTTCCTATTGGTGATGATATGAGCTAGGATGTTGATATTATCCTTAATAGCTGAAGGTTCTTATTACAGTTGTGATCAATGAATTAACCAGAATTTGATCTACGAGATCAAATGCCTTTACTGCTTGCATAATGTACTTTCAAAACAAAACCTTGAGGTAGGATGCATTCAATGTATTTGTCAATCACTTATCAACCATGCAATTCATTTATGACATAAGGAGGTATGTATGTCTATGCTCAATCTCTCATTTAAAGGTGAATTACCAGCAAATCCTTTGTGCTGAAGTAGTATTTAGATGAAAAAGAAATTTTGAGCTTCAGATGGTAATCACAGCTAGTCCTTTATTCTTCAGATACTTTGACTGTTCTATCAGGATGACCTTCCACACGAGCATATTCAAGATGTTTAATTGAAAACTTAGCAAACAGACTTCACACTGTTTTGTAACTGATCTTAAGAAAGAGGCCTTGAAGATATACATGTACCAAATTCAGGAAGGCATGCAATTATATATATAGAAGAAGATATTGCTTCAGTGCTCAATATACTACTTCAAGTGTAAGCAAGATATTGTTATTTTTTCTCTGCTACCGACCTTTTCATGCTGAATGCAGATAATACTGAGAATATTACCTTGAGTTTCTTCTGCCATAGTTCTTTGATCCTGTGGACCTGTATCATACTGTTTCTCTACTGATAATGCTTGGTAATCTGTTGATAAGCATGCTTCTTGTACCTAAACACCAATTTATATTACTTTGATAAACCATGCAGAGATTTCACTTTAGCTAGCACATGTACCCTTAGTTTCTACTATTGATCTTTTCACTGTTCACACCAACCACCATCAATATATTGAATTAGACCTTGGCATCATTAAGCTGCTACTTATTCTGTCATCCTAATTTGAAAGAATGTCACTGCATTTTATTTTCTATGACAGTTCCAGAATCACTGCTGCTTTATATATTGCTTTATATACCAATTCAACTGTTCTGATATGATGATCTTCAGGAAGACATTTTCAATTTCTTTGCTTGGAGTCTTTAAGGGCAGATCACTCTCTTAACTGTACTCCTCCAAGGGACATTTTCATAGATGAAGGAAGTAGGTATACAATGAAGATAGGCTCTTTTCTTACTTATCATTCTGAAGGTGAATCATTGTTCATACTAGCATAATGTTGCACACTATGATCATAACTTAATGTGCTGATGTCTTCTTAACTTAGATGTTCATAGCTGATGTTCTCTCTACCACCAAGGCTTCTTACTGTCTTCTCTTCTTTCATCAATCTGTCTGCTACTTAATACTTCAGATGATCTTCTTCCTCTATAGTCTTCTTTTAGAAAAAATTTCTTTCCCTTCCTGATCTTATAACTGTTTTTATTCGAAGGAGCTCTTCTTAGACTACTTTCATGGGGTCTACATATGAACTACTCTCCCCCTGAGATGCTGCTTCATATCTATAACTGGTTAGATATTTTCTTTGTTTCCTAGAGCAGCTCCCCCTGAGACTATGCTAGATCCATTATGTTATGGAGATAATAGGCTCCCCCTTTATCTTTTCTTTTCATACTTTATTGGGGTTCTTCACGATGACTGCTCTTCCTTTTGATTCATAGTTTTGATTGATCTATTTTGATTTCATCATATGTCTAGAGTTCTTTAAAATATATGGCAGATTACAGTCCTTTGCTTTGTGGCCAAGCTTGAGACATACATAACATCTTATTTGACCAAGGTGCATTTGAGCTGATGTATAATATTTTGTTCCTCTTCTTGAATACATTTTACAATCAGCAATTTTATTTCCAAAATTATTGCATGCATAACAGTAGCCATGGAAATGATTTGTGTACTTGGTGAATGATTGTTCTTTCCATTTGCTCGCTTGAGGGATTCTTCTCTTTTGTTGCATCCTTTGCTGATTGGAATGGATTGGCTTTGTCTTGCAATATGTTGCATTATGTCCTGGTTTATGACAAGAGAAACATGTGCTATTTTTCATAGGAGGAAAGAACCTCCTTTGACATCTTCCGAATTTGTTCAATACATCCTTAGGAGCATGTGAGCCTTTAGCAATTGATTGTTTCATCCTCTCATTCTATGTTCTTTCATGTTGCTGCTTGATTATGTTTATTTCTTTACAACTCATGTTCCTGCTGGCTTCTGCTTCTGTAGGAGTTTTCTGAGCTGCTTCACTGTTCTTTACAGCTTTTACAAAAATGATTTTCTTGTTGTCTTCAACCTTGGACTTACTGGTTTCACCTTCATATCCTATCCCAGTATTTATGATAGGTGACCTTTGTGCATTTAGAATCTGGTCCAACTGTTCAGACCTTTAATTAGAGGTGTATTCATTAATAGTTCTCTTTGGGATTTTTCTAAGTTCTTTCTTAGGCTTACTACTTCTTCTTCCAATCTTTCACATTCCTGAATTTTCTCTTTCATTTGTTGCAGCAGAGTGTCTTCTATTTTCTTTGCCTCTTCAAGTTGTGTCTTTAGGCCAATAATTTCTTTCCTATATTCATATTATTTCTCATCACATATTTGTACCAATCTCTTAAGGTCTTTGTTTTCATTCTTCAATTTTTCTATTTCAGTCAGAGCTGTGTCAAGTTTGGGTTTTTCTTCAGCTGCAATTTCTTCATGGCTCTTACTACCATTCACACTAGCAGGTACCTCATTTGATTGAACATCTTCTTTTTGACATGAATTTCTCTTTTTCTTAATTCTCTTCTCCTTCTTGAAAATGAAATCCTCAGTGTCTACTCCATGCATGAAATGCAGTCTGTCCCAGATTTCTTTTGTTGAAGTTAAATCCATTATTAACTCAAGATCCTTGTTATGAAGATTGTTATATATCACACATTTTTCCTTGGCATTTCTCTATTTTTCTTTCACCGTGGGGGAGTCTGTGCAGTAGCCATTACATACAAGCTTCCATATCTCAGGTTCATAAGCCAATAATCTTGTTTTAACCTTATCTCTCCATTCAGGAAAGTTTGTCGTACTTAACACAGGTACATTTTGAGAGTCCATGACTTAACCAAATCTCCTTCAAGCTATTGGGCTTGCACCAAAGGAACCTGCTCTGATACCAATTGTTGAACCCTTAGTTAAACTGAGAGGGGGGGAGTGAATCAGTTTTTAACACATTCATGGACTTTTAAACTTTTTCTTTAACACTTGTTTACACCTTCATTTCATGTCCAAATTAATATGTGAGTAATCTTAGAATGTGAGCAGCAAGTATTAATATAATGTAACAGTAGACTTAATATGAGAGTAGCAAGTATTAAGCAAATGATATAAACCAGATCAACACATAAACATCATGCACAGAGACACCCGATATAAGTGGAAACCCATAAAGGGAGAAAACCACATCTTATTATTGTTGTGATGCAAAGGCAAGCTCCAACTCCCTCTCACCACTGATTTTCTGTAGGCACCAACCTACAGGAGGCTCCTACCTCGATTCTACAAGCTACAACTTGCAAGGAAGCTCCAACTCCCATCAATTTTCTGTAGGCACCAACCTACAGGAGGCTCCAACCTCAGTCAGCTACAACTGACATTTTATCAAGCTACAACTTGATGTGGAAGCACCAACTCCCATCTATTTTCTGCAGGCACCAACCTACAGGAGGCTCCAACCTCAGTCAGCTACAACTGACATCTATCAAGCTACAAATTGATAGGGAAGCTCCAACTTCCTTACTCTTTCAAAAGAAAAACACTTGTTGATTTACCTTGGATATCAGCTCTGTTCTGTACCTTCTCTTCTACTATTCATCAGTCCTCATATCAGCCCTGCATCATCTCTTCTCAGCCCCTCCTTCTTCTCTCCTTAGCTCCTCCTTCTTCTCTATCTTTTCTCCTCAATTCTTCATACTCTGCATTCTCTATATTCACACTCTCTGACCTCTTGCAGCTTTCTTATTTTCTTCAACTCTCTTCAATTCTGCTGCACACTCTCTTCTTCTTTCACTCTGTTTTCGTCAACCTTCTCCCTTTGGATATTACCCTGTTTTATACAAAATAGCTTCATGGCTGTTTGTATTCTACTGGGAATTCGAAATGGACAGCCATGTCTCTTTGCCTTCTGCCTTCTCATCTCTTTTATCCACTCATTCAGAAAATATAACGGTAGGTGCTTATTTTAATATTACAGTGGGATATTTTTTCTCTTTCGGAGACTTGCCAATGCATCACAAACAATAAAAATCAATTAAAACATTTACATTAAAATCATAATGAGAACTCCAGCTCAACTCATTTAGTATTTTGGCACATTGCGCGTTTGTCTTTTCTTTGACTGTGTGTGTCTTTTCTGTGACTGTGTTTTATCTCTTTTCAGCTCCGTTTGCTTTTCTGTCCTCTGCTGTGGTGTAACTACTGCATACATGTAACTGAGCTTTTTATATCAGTGCATTTTATAAATATGTGTGACTCCTGACTGTAATTCTGGGTAAATTCCAACCCTTTACACACAGCAAGTGTCTTGTTGATGTGGCGAGTTCCGCAAGCGGAACATACATACATCGCAATTGTTTTATATAAAGAATCGCCCTCCACCTTGAGCCAAGGCCCATGGGTCCACAGACCACGTGGCATATTTTAATACCATTGCAACACCGCTTTATATTACCAATCGCCCTCTACCCAAGCCGAGGCCCGGGTCCAGCCACCACGCGGCACTTTTCTACAATTGCAAATAACCTTGAGGCAGGGAGAGGAGAGGCAGCAGGAGGTATATATATATATATATATATATATATATATATATATATATATATATATATATATATATATATATATATATAACAGCGCCTTCACAAATTTCCGATTGCGATTGATATGCGGACCCGATCATGTTTTATATGGCGGAGTTTATATGACTATCGCGTCCGGCTTTGCCAATCGCAATCGCAAGCTGCCTTGCTCCGATGCGATTGATATGCTCCACAAATTTCCGATTGCAATTAGAACTGGAACTCAAACACTTGTTAATCATAGTTAATAAGCCCATCGGGTCCGGGCTTCAATCGCAATCGCAACTTTTAGTTGCAAGTGATCCACTGCCAGATTTTCTCCGATGCGATTGGGTTGTTCCGATGCGATCATGTCGGACTTCAAAAACTTGTTACTCATGGTTTATAAGCCCATCGGGTCCGAACTCTTAATCACAATCGCAAGTCTTTTAATATGTGTTGCGATTGGCCACTGTTCATTGTATTTTGCCGATGCGATTGGGAAAGGACTTCAAACACGTTTGAATTATAATTCATACCTCCATCGGGTCCGAACTTCCAATCGCAATTGCAACTCATATGTTCTCCGATGCAATTGACCAATGCTGATGTGATTAGACCTGGAACTCAAATATATATTAACCATGATTTATACGCCCATCGGGTCTGGAACTTCCAATCGTAATCGCAAGATTTGGTTTATACATTCCGCCTTATAATCTCCGATGCGATTGGCAAGGGGTCCCACCATACAATACTTTGGTTATTTGTTTAACATAAAGCGCTCCATAATATATACATTGGACCTTTGGTTATATGCGGGCTTCATCGCACTCGCACATTCTCTCGTTTATTTAAGTTCCGAGACTCTATCAATTGCTGTTTATATGGGTCCGGACTCACATCGCACCGCAACTTTCTCGTTGGTTACATGTTCCACTACCCTGCGATCTCTCGATTGCGATTGGGAGGGGTCCCACCGTATAAAGCTTGGTTCTTATAAAGCGCTCCACTTATATAACTGATATATATGTATACTTTGCCAATGGGTTATGTGATTCCTGGAATAATATTTGTGTTATATTAAATGTATACCGCCGGTTGGAGTGTGCGATTCTTGGAATATGGTTATGTATTATATGCATTACATTGCCGCCGGAGTTAAGCGATTCCCGGAATTATTTGTAATTATATATATCCCCCGGCTGAGGTAGTGATTCTCGGAATGACAACTGTGTCTTTGTATTCGACTGTTATAATTTTGGCCTGTCTCCTTTGCCTGTTTCTGCTTCAGCGCTGCTCGACCTCTTTTGCTGCCTCTGTTACTTCTTTGTCTCTTCCTTTCTACTATATCTGTTGTCTTTGTTTCTTTGTGCTCCTTTCTCTGTTGCGTATATAGAATCCACTCCACATGTTATACTTGTAGCAAATCCTATGAGGCTCCGATCTTCTACACCTTCAATTCAACAGTTCTTTTCCTCAAATTCGAACTCCGCTACGTTACTAGCGTTCTGTTCCTCATCTTGATTTAATTCTGCAGAATGAATTGATGTATTCTCCCCAACAGTGCTTCACAGTCTTCCCAGTTGAATAATTGTTCCTCATCACTGTCTCATTCCTCAGCTACTTGTCTTATGCTCTCTTTGTTTCATCTACTCCTTGACTGATGCTACTCCTTAATTCTCCTTTTGCTGCCTCTGCTTCTTTAAATGACCATGTCTCTGCTGCTCGACCCTCTCTCCATCTTGCTGCTATGCTGCTCTCTTTGTCTTGTTGCTGCCTCAGGTGGTCCTCCTTTGCCATCTCCTTTGCCATCAATGACAACATTTCCACCGTACAAGACAAAAAGTGATGTGCAATATTGATGACCTAAATCTTGTCACAAAGGAAGAATATTTCTCCATGATACTAAGGAAGGAATCATGCATGATATAGTGAGATATAGGATAGAGGAAAGAGGGCCATGCAACTTAGAAGAGCTAGTAGATGGTAATACAATGAATACAAAAAGTGGATTTATGACTTCCTAATTAGAAAGGAAGTCAGAAATATTTTCTAGATTTAAGAGGAAGTAGAAGAATCTCCTTTGAATAGGAATGATCTATTCTCCAATCAAAAGGAATAGGGATATCCTCTCTAGTTGAGAGGGAGTGATGTTGGATATCACATGTGCATTCTCTTCTTCATGTGTCAAGCACTTGACTAGGACTAACAACCATAAGTCTAAGTGAAGGCCTTGAAGAGAATGGTGGAGGATTAGATAAGAATTGGTGGTTTCCTTGAAGATATAACATGGAAGAAAGGAAAGGGAACGACACTCATTGAGGATAGGAAAAGTGTGGTTGAATATGACCTATATTATTTGACAAGTCAGGTTTGGAAATCAAAGATAGGAATAGTCCTAAAATGACATACCTTGTGAACATTCGGATGGGGTATGTGCCTTGTAGAGGTAGTGTGGTATCACATGTATTCCTCCCAACATAAGACTCATGAATGAATATGAGTTTGTCTAGTTAGGCCTCAAATACAATGTTGATCATAATAATGATGCTTACATTTTGGATTATCAATCCGACTCTTCTTATGAGAACTCTTCTGTTTGAGAATGATGTTGTACTGGTTGTACAATTATGAATACCTTCCTAGTCAAGAGGGAGTATTGGAAATGTAACTAGTTTCGGTCTTCATAATTGTTGTTGTACTAAATTATTTCAATATGTATCCTATGTAAGGTGTCGTGGTTGTTTCCGCGTGTCTACTTAAATAAATTTCGAGCTCTCGGTACGTGTCGACCAAAACCTGTTTCTCAGCATGGAGGTCCCTCTCGGAAGCAATTCTGGATCTGGTGAGGGGGTTTTTGCGTTTAGGGCGACTGCAGGGAAGCGAGGTTTGACGGTTTCTTCAGTTTTCCTTAAGAGGGCGGTTATCTGTCTAAAATGGGTATTGACAGTTTCTCGGTTGAGTTAGAACCGTCGCCGGAGGATCTGCTCACCTGTTGGGGGGCAGAAGTCACGGACAAGAACATCTATCTCTATTTTCCCAATCGTTCTTCGCTCAATTTTGCAGCAAAACCAGCATGGGAAGGGTTCTCGACGCCAGTAACAATCTCCTTGCGCCAAGAAGTGGTTCCAGTCATGGTAATCCGCTCTTCTTCAACAACAACTACCCGCAGACCACAGAAGAGCTTTTCAAATCAGCTTTCAATCTCGATTCGGTTTCGCGGCCTTCGGCTTTTCACGGTAACCCTCTTTCCTTTGTTGTTTCTGGAGGTCTTGATGAAGGGTTAGGGTGTAGAGGGTTACCTTTGTCGCAGGGTCCCTCTGTGCCAAGGGCTGCACTTTCGGAAGGTCTGGTTTTACAGGGGACTCCTTTCCAAGCAGTTTTGAGAGGGCCTCATGAGCTTGAAGGAGAGACTGGGCTTCCTAAGGTAATATCCGAAGGTGCGGTGGGAGTTCTTTTGCCCTCTTTTCCTGCTGCAGGGGTCGCGGCTGAACTAGTCGAGGATGGGGGTCGAGGCCATGACCTCTTGTCAAGGGTTTCTTCCAGTAAGGCAGTGGAATTCATCCCTAAATCTGTTGCTTCTGACAATCAAGGGATTGCGCCAGATTGTGAAGCCGCTTCTGGGGTTGGCGCTAAACATCTCTCTCTTAACGATCTTGAGCCCTTACGCTCTATTGATGCACTGAAGCAATTTCTTTTGGAGACTATTCGTGCCGAAATCCCATCTAAGCCGGTAGCAGAGGAGGAAGTGATCAAGAAAGCTGTGGGAACAAAGACGAAGAAAGCTAAGCTCCTCAAGTCAAAGGAAGAATGTCTGAAATGCTTGCTTGGAGCGAACATTAGTATTGAAAACGTCATGGACTTATCTGAGATTATGATTGTAGGAAGGGTTCGGGGAAGAAAGTTTTCGTCAGAATACATTGTTGAGTGGGCTCGCTCAATGTGGAAGGATTCTCCAGGCCTTCCAGTCGACATAACCATCTTGGCGCGAGGATGGTACAGCATTACCTTCGGTAGCAAAGAACAAGTGGACAGAGTTCTAGAAAGGAACTGATTCTTCGGAAAGAGGCCAGCTCTTTTTAGGAGATGGACCCCCCTCTTTGATGCTCAAAAGGAGAAAATGGCGGAATCTCCTGTGTGGGTGAAGCTGCCTGGTCTTCCTCTCCAATTCTGGACTGATTCAGTCTTCATCTCTATAGGCAACACGCTCGGTACCTACCTCGAAGCTGACAAATTCTACCTGCAAACTAAGGATAAGAGCGTGGCCCGTATTCTGGTGAGCCTCAATCCCCGTGAGGGTCTGGCAGAGATAATGTTGCTACAATATAAGGATCTGGAGTTTATGCAGACCTTAGACTACGAGCACCTCCCCTTCAGGTGCAATAGATGCCATAAAACCAGTCATTTGGCTCGTGACTGCCCGTTGGGTCACCAACGCAAACACGGACAAAGAAGGCAGAATAGGGCGAAGAAATCGACTGTTTCAATCCAGGAAGAGGATCCTATGGAAGCAGTTCAGGGTCTATCTGCTCAGGATGATCCCTCTCCTTTCGAAGATGTCTTGGTCCGGAACCCGTCGGATGCTGCTGGTCCTTCCTCTCTGCCTCTCAACGACATGGCTGACCCACTGGCTCCCCTCTCAGAAGCTGATCCTGGCAGGGCGACTCAGGCAGGTATGTCTTCTTCTCCTACTTGTTTGTCTCTGTCATCTTCTGGTTTTCCTGTTTCTTTTTGCATGGAGCCTGGTCCCTCCAGGCAGCTGTTGAGTGACCTCAAGGCCTTAAATCTTTCCCCGCCCCCCTTGGATAGTGTCGTTGTCTCTGTTCCCGATGCCTTTGCTCTTCCTTCCTCTTCTTCTCAAGCTGACTCCTCTGTCGCTTGTCCTCGGCCGTCAGTTATTGCTCCTTACAACCTCAGATCTCGAGCTGATAAGAGGGGTTCGGGCTTTGTAGTGGGTGGTCTCGCTTCTAACCCTGTAGAAGTTGGGGCCAGAAAGACCAGAGGTCGTAAATCCAATATTTCCCATGCCCAGTCCAAAGTTGTTGTTGATATTGCTGATGGAAAACAGATGACTCTCTCCCGGGTGCTTAGAGCAGAGCGGCCACCCCCTGGTGATGTGCCATGGTAGTCCTCTCCTTTAATTGCAGGTGCTTAGCTAGCCAGGCCAAAAGGCTAGCCTTCAAAGAACTTATGCGTGCTTATAAACCGGATATCGTTTTGCTCCAAGAAACTCTGGGCAATGGGGATGAGGTCGTCTCTGTCTTATCGAAGATGTTGCCTGGTTGGTCTTTTTTTGGCCTTGATGCTGTGGGGAGATCTGGTGGTGTGGTCTCTGGCTACAATCCTTCTAAACTGAAGTTTGTTTCTTCTTGGGGTTCTCCGAATGTTAAAGCCATGGAACTGTTTTCCAATGAGATCAATCATTCCATTCTCTTTTTAAATATATATGGGCCTTGTGTGGAAAGGGAACGGTTCTGGTCTTCTTTTTTTCGCTCCTCCTGGGTAAATCACTAGTTCTTACTTATTGGAGGTGACCTCAATTTCTCGCTAGGGGAAGCAGAATCCTAGGGTGAGTCGGCCAGAGCTGACCCTTTATCTGATTTTTTCATCAACCACCTTGCTCTAGTCCATTTGGTGGACATGCCTCTTCTGAAACTAAAACCTACTTGGAGGAACAGAAGGGTTGGACAGGATTGGGTGGGGAAGAAGTTGGATCGATTTCTGCTCAGTGAGCATTTAGTTGAATCTCTCTCGAACTATCGTCACTGGATTGGTGATGGGGGCTTTTCGGATCACTTTCCTATCCTTCTTGAAATCAAAGGTGCAGGAAATAAACCTGGGGCGCCTTTCCGTTTCAACCCTGTCTGGCTCAAAGATGATTCATATCAGGAACTGTTTGCATCAACTTGGGAGGTCGACCCTGTCAGGCTGGATTCTTCTAGGAGTGCCTTCTTTTGGAAGAATTTGAAGATGATGAAAGAAGCCTCCAAGAAGTGGGCTGCTAACTTGAAGAAGAAGGAGGAGGAGGATCTTATTAAGGTCAATTTTGAATTAGCTCTTTTAGAAGACCCTGATGGAGGAGGCTATGTCTCCATTGATGCAAGGAATAGAATTTTGGAATTGGAGGCCTCTAGAAGAAAAATCCTTCAGCTAAGGGAGGAGAGTTGGAGGTTAAAAAGCAGGGAATTATGGCTCCAAGCAGGGGATGAAAACACCAAGTTCTTCCAAAACTACGCCAAAGGTCGAAAGGTGGGTAACACTATCTGGGAATTGCCTAAAGGGAATGGAGAAGTGGCCACCTCTTTCGAGGACTTGTCTACTTTGGGTACTTCTTATTTCAAAGATCTTTTCAAAGCCCCGGCTGAAGTGTCCATTGCAGAAGTGATCCGGGTGGCGCAGTTCTTTCCAAGGTTTGTGGAGGACGAGGGTAATGAGGCTATAATGGCACCCGTCTCCAAGCAGGAGGTCGAGGATATTCTTAAAGGTATGCAAAAGGACAAAAGTCCAGGGCAGGACGGTTGGACTGTTGAATTCTTTCTGCATTTCTTCGAGACGCTTGGTGACGATCTGGTTGCTGTTGTCGAAGAATCTAGAGTCACTGGTCAAATCTTTGGTCCTTTGAATTCCACTTTTCTTGCCTTGATACCCAAGTCTGACTGCCCTTCTTCTTTTGCTGATTTCCGGCCTATCTCTCTTTGTACTTGTGTCTATAAAGTCATAGCAAAAGTTATTGCCTCCAGGATTAAGCCTTTCCTCTCTTCGCATCTGTCTCCGGAGCAGTTTGGTTTCCTTAGTGGCCGCCAAATCCATGAAGCTGTAGGTGTGGCTCAAGAATCACTGCATAGTCTTAAAAAGAATGGCAGGAAAGGGCTTATAGTCAAACTGGATTTATCTAAAGCTTATGATAGATTTAGTTGGTTATATTTAAGGCTTTTACTTACTCATCTTGGTTTCAGGTATGATTTTGTTAGATGGATCATGAGCTGTGTTTCTTCTACAGAAATTGCTCTTCTGATCAATGGTGCTGCTACCTCATTTTTTTCTCATGAACGAGGCCTCAGGCAGGGCTGCCCTCTGTCGCATTTTCTTTTCTTACTGGCAGCCGAAGGTCTCAGTCTACTGATTCATAAGGATAAAAGACAGGGTAAAATAAAATGGATTGAAGTGGCCACTGATCTCTGGATCACGCATTTATTGTTTGTCGATGACATCCTGTTATTTCTCAATGGATCTTTGGAAGATAGTCGAGCCTTAAAGTCTTTGCTGGAGCTTTTTCTTAAGGCTATTGGGCTTCAAATCAACACTCTTATGTCAACAATCACTCCTTCAGGTCTGTCTGCAGATGAGATCAGTAGAACTCGAAGACTGCTGAACTATGATGTCTGCTCCTTACAGGCAAATTTTAAATACTTGGGGTTTCTGCTAAAACCTGACTCCTACAGAAACTGGGACTGGAATTGGCTTCTGGCTAAGATTGAAAAAATACTAAATCATTGGAGCTTCAGGTGGCTTTCGAGGGCAGGTCGCCTGGTCTTAATAAAGTCTGTTCTGATGGCCATCCCAGTTTATTGGGCTAGTCTGGCCTGGGTACCTAAAGGTATTTTGTTTTCCATTGACAAATTATGCAGAACTTTTCTGTGGTCTGGGTAAAAACAGGATTCGATCAACCCTTGGGTGGCTTGGGACAAAATCTCTAAGCCAAAGGAGTGGGGAGGTTGGGGAATTAAAAATCTTTTTTCCTTTGCTAAATCTTTGGCTGCCAAATTAGCATGGAGACTAATCTCTACGGAGTCCCTCTCGGTCTCGGTCATCAAACGCAAATATATTAGTCAAGGCTCTGTTCTGGACTGGGTTCGGTCCCCAGGCAAATCCTCCAAAAATGCCTCAATTGTTTGGAAAGCAATTGTGGTTTCTATTCCGATAATTGAGAAAGGTCTGGCTTGGCAGGTCAGTGATGGATCTCAGGTGCGGGTAGGACGTGATCCTTGGGTTGGGTGCTCGCCTAACTATTCTCTGTCCCAGGAGTTGGTCACTCATATTAATTCGGAAGGTTATTATTTTTTGAATCAGGTGGCGGATCCCAGGAATAATTCCCTTTTTAAGCAAGGCTGGATGTCAGGCACGGATCTGCATCTTGAAAATAGATGGATGGGCAAATGGAATAGCTATATTGCTGATCTTTCACATTCTGCTATTCGAATATCGGACTCCGCAAATAAATTGCGCTGGGTGAATGCACAAACCGGATCCTACTCCCCAAATTTTGGGTATAAATGGCTGATGTCGCAAGAAGATTGGGGGGATCCCAGTTGGTGGTCTAAATCTCTCTGGAAACTCAAAATCCCAGCCAAGACCAGACTTTTTTTCTGGTGCATCTTGCATAATAAGGTTCCAACTTGTGACTTTCTGAGAAAACGAGGTAAGCAGGGGCCGAGCTGGTGTGTTCTCTGCAAGTCCGATGAAGAAACTCTTCAACATCTCTTCCTCTTTTGTCCTTTCAATTCCAGCCTGTGGACAGAATCTTTGCGGCTGACGAATATCCCTTTGAGATGGCATGGAGAGTACCTTTCTCAGGCTTCGAATTCTTGGTGGCAGGAGGCTTCAGATGATAAGATAAGGGCCTTTCCTCTCATTATTGCGTGGGGAACCTGGATTGCGCGCAACAAGATGCTCTTTAATGACTCTCCCTTTCCTTTAGCCAAGCTCGCAGCAGAAGGAGCTGCAATTTATGATAGTATTCCTCCACCTGCAGCTGTAGTTTCCTCTCGCAACATTCAGCCGGAGTCTATTAATCAGTCAGTTCCTTGGGCTTATTTTGATGGGGCTTCTGGTGAAAATGATCTTTGTGGTGCTGGTTTGGTCATCCATCTTTCCACTGAAAACACTCTCCAGGCTTCTGTTGGCCTTGGGCAAGGGACAAATAATTTCGCTGAACTCAAAGCACTCCACCATCTTCTCTGTTGGCTTACTTCTATTCATATCAGAAAGATTCAGATCTTTGGTGACTCTAGAAATGTAGTAAACTGGTTCAATGGGACTCAGCATTGCAGGAATTTTATTTTACTACCATTACTTAAGGAGGTTCTTCGCATTAAATCTTTTTTCTCAGAAATTTCTGTTGTTCATATCTACAGGGAAAGAAACCATCAAGCAGATCTTTTATCTAAAGAAGGTGCTCAACTCGCTCTGGGGACCTGGGCAGTAGCTGAAGTGATTAATGGGACTGTTCTTGTCTGTGAACAACCTTCTTTTGTGTAATTATGCTGTTTATTTATGTTCTGTTTTTTTTTGGACTTATAAAAACTCGAAACATGCTACTATATTGAGTCCAGAACTGTTTTCCTTATGTAAGGAGGTTCTGGGCTCCCTTTTTGTTCTCTGATGTTCATGTATATAGGGCTGGGATAGTTCCTACTGCCAGCTCTCTTATGATTGATAGTACAGCTATGGCTATTGTGCACCCTCTCTTTTTGCTCTCATCCTCTTTTCGGGTGATGATGAGCTAAAAGAGACGCACTGTTGTCTGCTATGGGTCTTTTTTATGGTTTTAGAGGTGCTAACATCTTCTCAGGTGTTTTAGCAGCCTTGATTCCACTCCCTCGTGTAAAAGGGAATGGCTCTATGTTAGAAATGTTATGCATATGCTCTGAAACTATCTATTTATAATAGAAAGTTCGTTTTTTTTCTGTGGAAACAAACAAAAGAAGAAAAGGAAAAATTTATTATTTTAAAGTATGGGTTTCATGCTCTTTATTGATGGTCTTGTAAGTAAAAGCATGTTATTCTTGATTCTAGGGTTTGTTAGGTCATAGGATTTATTTTCATGAGTTAAAGGAGTCAACATCATTTTTATAAGACCCATCCGGTCAAGATGTAATTTGTAAAATAATTTATTTTTGAGTCTATAAGGTCCTTGAAATATCAAGAGCAGAAGTTAGCCCTGGCAGAGACAAGTTGGCCTAGAGAGGGGCTATTCAACCTCTTGTAAAGGCTATATATAGAGACATCTTTGACCTCATTTGACACACATCACATAACAAGTTTGATCTGCAATAGAAGGACAAATAATGAAGAGAAAAGGACAAGGATTCAAGAAGAAAACCCTAGCAAAGGAAAGAGGATGAATTTATGGGATTTTTCTCTCACGAGTTCGAGTTTATGGAGCAATTACAAGGGCTAAAATTTATAAAGAGACTGCAAGTCCGAAATTTTGTTTCAGGGGGGGCGTAATTTTGAGATTGGTGCAGTTATCGTATGGTTTGTCTCTAGTTGACTTGGTTTGACTTTTACCTAATTGGAAGGTCTCTTTGGATGGCTGACTTAGTGCTTGCAGGAGGACTTGGTCTAAGGTTTGGGTCTTGATTATCTCCTTTGAAGTAGATTCTATAAGAAGAGAAGATATTTTCAGTTTTTCCCCTTGGAGGGGTTTTGACATGGCTTGGATCCTAATTTCTATGTCCACTATATTTAATGTTTTTGTTCTTGAAAATATTTTGATAAATAATATCTAATAAAGAAACATGAGAAGATAAATAATGTTCACAAACAATTATTAAGGTTAAGGAAAATCTAAATTAATAGTTGTCATACTTCATTTTCCAACATTATCCTGGGAGAGCATACCTAAAACCAGGTGAGATAGGAAGAGCACCATTTATACCTAATCAAACTTGAAAACTGAGGCACTACTGAGACAAAGGACAAAAGGAAGAACAAACCATATCAACCAAATATATCCATGCCCACCACCATTGTACATTACAAAATTCAAATGAGGATGACAATAGAAGAACCATGCACTTTTAGACTTTGAAGACACTTAATACTTAGGAAAGTGACATCGATAGAGGAACCATCATAAGCCATCCATGTGTAAACAAAACAAAAACTCATGCAACAGGAAAACACCATAATGTTGACCACTAATATGCCAGAGAGAATGTCTATAGCCTTCAAGAGTTCCAATGTATGCGACCACCTGACAAAAAAAAAAAAAAAAAACCCGCTTCAATATGATATGATGGTTGGAGAAAGAGGAGAGAAATTTACATGAGGAGAGGTAATGGAAGGAGCAGTTGTAATGGTTGGAGGAGCATTTATGACTATAGGGGAGTCAATGAGCTCCTTCATCTTAGACTTCGAGTCAGAAACTATTATTTTTTGTACCATTAGATGTGTTCTAGACTTGAGATTTGGAAGAGAGGTTAGAATACATGTATTCTCCAATACCCAGAAATAATTTCTGGAAATTCCACCTAGAGAGGACTTAATTAAATTAATTAGTCAGTTTTTAATATTTCCTAAGTCTAAACTTAGGAAATATGATTTATTAAAAGGAACTAATTAAGTCATGGTGAGAATATTCTTGAAAACTACATGGATCGAGTTATAGTTAATCTTAGCCATCGATTAATTTTTAATCATGATCGTTAAAGTCTCGACATGAGATTATAAGAAGAAACTCTATGGGGATTGGAGAACACAATTTTTAGTAGTTAAATTTCACTGGCACATCAATTTCCAGAGTAGGAGAATTTTTGTTGCCAAAGAGAGAACTAGTGAGCTTGAAGCAATGAGAGAGGGGCAGGATAATAAGGTCGGAGGAAACTTTTCCAGTTCTGCTGAGTGCAATGCAGAGAGGAAGCGCAAATCCATGTAGAGGTAGTGCAAAGCTTCAGTGGGTGATTCCATTTTTGTTGGGGAGGAGGAGACTTTCTGAGTAGGAAGCTGGGTAGAGGGTCTAGAGGTGAAGGAGATAAGTCTTCCAGGCAGCAGTTGTAGAGACAGCAAGAGGAAGCAGTTCCGAGCTTGTGGGACATAGTATTGTGTAGTCTGACACAGTGTCTGCGCAGAGGGACCAAGGAGCAGCTCCAATCAAGTTGAGTTGAGTGTCAGATTGCCTGTGGAAGTGGAAAAAGTTCTCACTAGTTTTACTACCATTCATTTCTCTGTATTGGTTTGCTAGATTAAGAAACCATAGTTTTGTACTCAGGTTTACTACTGCATAATAATCAAACCCTAAAATATTGCACCAGTTTTCCCGAGTTGGGTTTTTCTAGGGACTTAAAATAAATTTGCATTTTGTTTATGTGCATCTATTCTTCCACTGTTTATTTTTATTCCAAAGTATTTGTTTTGTGAAGTTTGCAGTGTATTAGTTTTGATATTTATTGTAGCACAGTAAATAATTTGATTAAATTATTTAACAAATAGAAGAAACTATATCATTTTTTTCCGTAGGATTCCGGGTGATGAAATTTTCACATAGTATCAGAGCGTAGATAGAAATCCAGAGAGCTCAATTGCAGAAGGAAGAGGAGCTTCGTAGCACTACGTAAGTTGCTCGAAACCCCAGAGGCAATGTAGTCTCGTTGGCCAAGAGGGTCATTTTTTTTTAGAAAAAATCTATTTCTCTGAGAGAACCAACAGAGAAAGTAGATTTTCCAGATCGAATATTACTAGAGGCAGAGGGAGCAACAGTATTTTTCCTTGAAGAGTATATCTTCGTCTAGATGTAGTATTTTATGGTAGTTGCTAGTGAAAAATAGTGTCAAGAGGAAGAAATATAACACACTGAGGGAAATATTTCCTCAGGGACTTCTAGTTCATAAGTTTTTTTTCTTATTGCAGAGCAACAGTCATTGTGATCAGATTTTCCCACTCCATCAAGGAGTGTATAGAACCTAGTAGCAACTACGCAGAGGAGAAAAGGATGATTTCAACCTATTTGCAGAGATGGCATCAACAAGGTTGAGAGATCAAGATCGGTTGGGTGGAGTGTTATGAAGGTAAATCCTCTCTGCGGACAGAGACGATCCCTCTAGCCCTAGGGTGGGTCTAGTAACAAAAGGACACGCTAAAATGTTGCTTCCTAGTTAATGGATGAAAAAAATACATGGTAGATTGACCTACCTTGAATCCAACGTTGTCGCTGTTGCGGAAAGAGTAGTGGTCTCTCGCTCCTGCCTTGGCAAGTCACGATCCGTTCATTGTCACGCTCAGATACCTGCACATAGGACAAAGAACAAGAACAACATATGACAGAATAGTTTCACTCACAAATATTAGTCAGTCAAAGAGGACTAAACATATCGCATCAAATAAACATCATAACACAATAGTGGAACCAAACAGTAGTCATGTATATTAATGAGTAGAAGGAAGAGTACAACCAATGCTTTGACGTCGCAATCTCCTCCAGCGGGGTTCAGACGAAATGCGTCTCAACTGTTGGTCAGGGAATTCGAACTCAATCTCTCTTAGAAGTCATCGACTCGAGCTCTCTCAACACAATATTTCTTACTCTATCTCCTCTAGCAGCTTAGCTATAGTATAATTCTCTTACTTCAGCTATTCAATTGTTCATCTATTTTGCTATAATGTGTTTAGCTAGCTTCTACCAAAGGAGATAGTTTCTTATATAGAGGGAAGAGAGGAGGTTGGGATCCCTACAAAGGTGGGAGGGAGTCCTATCCTTTAGGAGATTTCCAAGGGAGGTGGAAACTACTAACTAAAGAAAGGAGTTCATGGTTGTTTCAGTTCAACCACTCCCAATGACTCATCCTCGAGGTGGTTGGAATGGAACCTCCACTTCTATTTTTTTTTTAAATTCCATAAACAGCTTGGCGCGAGTGAAGGTTCAAATTATGAGATCAAGAGAAAGACTCGACTGGGATTTTAAGAGATCATATCAAAGAATCGAATTGAAAAGGAACGTGTTTCATTGTTTTAACGAGGTTGACACATTAAAAGAACTATCCTCATGACACCTTGTTTCATTTTTTAAGGAGCTTGACACAAGAAAACGAACTATGCTTTGAAGACAACTCATCATGTCGAATAAGAAGTCAGGGATTCCAAGAGGTGAACAACATATTGGAAATCAGGACCCAATGCCCCCAGCACACGATGCACAACAGTATTATCACTAGATGCAGGCACGGGAAAGGTAGCCACATAATGAACCTGCGGCAGGGAAGGTACAAGCGGCGAATAAAGATCCGAAAGAGATGACGGTGGACTATATTGCATGCTAGGACCAAAGAATGAAAGTTGATCAATGGTCACAATCCGACCTTCATGTGAAAAACAGATCACATGAAAGAGGGAGGAGACAAGTGCACCCATGACATAAGAATAGTCGCGCCCCAAGAGTAAATTGAAATCCAAGGGACCTGTAACAACCATCACGTCTATATAGATAGTTTTCCTTCCCAAAGTAACAAGAAACTTCGGAAGGATCCCTAACGGTTGACTGGTTCTTCTATTAAAAGCCAACAGATTCTGAGTAACAGGCACAAGCTGTGGAGAACTCAAAGCTTGCCAAGTAGTTGAAGATAGAATACTAACAGGCGCACCTTCATCTATAGTTGTGTTAGGTACGGCCACAACATAGGCATGTACCGCAATCTGAAAAGGCACATAAGAAGGAAGGCGGTATCCCGCAAATTGACTCCAATCAATGAAAGCGACCAAACTACTTGGAGGGGGTACCATTGAACTGAGATGGTCATCCCTTGGTGTTACCGGTACAAGAGGAGCATCCTCCGGGACTTCCATCACGGGAGTAGGAGGAGTAGCTTCTTGAACTACAAGGACAGAAGAATCTTTATCCAAATCCAAGGAATCTGAAGAAACAAGAAAAACATGAGGGGGATGAGATCCACTCTCAATGGAAAAAACCTGATGAACCACAGATGGGGTCAGATCGACTGATTCCTTGACCAATGGTTGGTTGGGAATGGATTCGTGAATTTTAATTTCCAGGGGAGCGAGATCGACCAAAGATGAATCTTGATCAATTGTTGAATCAATTAGCGGAGGACTCGAAGAAAGTTTCTGGTAACCAGCTGGAAGGCAGGGTGCAGAAACAGTATGGTTGTCCAATACTCTCATGGCTTCATCCATGTACGAACAAAGTTGAATAGGATGATGCCCTTCACACAAATTACAGGGATTGGTAATCTTACCCTGTTTCTTATGAGTCTTATCATGGCTAGTCGAAGATGTGCCACCAATATGACTTCCAAAAGCCAAAGGAAACGATGAATAGTCATTGGACCATGCTTCAAGTACCTTGGGAATTCCAGGGTAGTCTCAAAGAAGATGGTCACCTTTGCACAACATGTAAGGGAATTTGACTTTCCGTGGGAGGTTGGATGGTTTATCATGGGAAGGTTTCTTAGGTGCAATAGCTGCAACATTAGCCTCTCGCTTATCTGACTTCTTCTTCTTCGTCTTCTTCTTCTTCTTCTTAGCCACCTGGTTACTAGAATCTAGAATTTCACCAGGTGAAGTAGAAGAGGAGAATGAAGAAATAGGCAAAGAAGGGGAGAGGCCCACTTTAGAATCAACATGATGTTGTTCAGGTGGAGGAGATGGTCGAACATAGGTTGGAACACTAGGGACCACCGAGGTTGAGAATAACCACACGGGTAAACCAACACTTAACCCAGGCAGGGACAACGTTGCCATATAAGGAGCACCAACATTTCCAAAAGCAAGAAAAGGACAAATATTCCCTTCAGAGGGGATTCCTTGGTTAGTGAACTCTGAAAATGTTGCCATCAGAAACAACCTTGAAACAACACACTAAGGATGATAACTTTAACCAGGAATATTTCGTGGATAGTTAATTTTTAAGACATTGAAACAAAACTCTATCGTTTCATATTTTAAGAGTCGAGAAACAGGCAAAAGGTGACTCTATCACTTTCAGGTTGAAACGAGCATGAAATGACAAGTGCTCGATGATCTCTTCTCTTGTTTAAAGGGTCACGAAAGGATAGAAATGACTTCTCAGGAATTCTAAGCAAGAGGGTATACCAGGTTTCCGTGAACTTCCATATACACCTTGGTGATCAAATTAAAGAGAAATGACCAAGGACTTAACATATGTGCAGGTAGTCTCCCCGAATGTTGTGTTCCATGTATCATGGTTACAAGGCGGCAGACTCAGGTTCCTATGGATAAAATGATTGTAACCTAGAGGGGTCTCCCTTTATATATGCGATGGTACGGGGAGCACAAGTCCGTACTAACGCTGTCTGAAGCCAGAAGGCGAGCGACAGCTACTAGGTTTAACGATGTCGGAACACGTCACTAGCCTAGACCTCTAAATGTGAGTGTTAAGTTTCAATGCTTCCTTAGGTTGATTGAATAAATTTTATGGTTGATCTTCAATTATGTCTCAATTTCAGGCCCTATTGAATGTGGAGCTCAACTTCCTAAATGCAAGCTATATGCAACTGAATTCATTTCAATTCGATGAATGCTAGCTCGAAGAAGGACAGAAATCTTTTAAGCAAGCAAGAAAGAAAAATATGTGAAGAAACTTCTAATGCCTTTAATGCAATCAAGCAAAAATGAAATTCCTTCCTAGATTGATAAATGCTAGTTATGTAAAGGAACGTTTCACTTTTCGATGCAACAAAAGAATGCAAAAATAGTTTTTGATTTTTGTTGAATTTTCAATGAAATGAAGCACACATTGTACTAATTCAATGGAAAACAAAATAAACACTCGTTTGAGTTTTGCGAATGTAAAGTTTTGAAATTTAATGACTCAACCAAAGCAGAACAGACACAAAAACATGCAATCCAATGGAGCAAACTTTCAATCAAAAAAGAGAGTTCTCAAGATGACTCAAACAAGAAAAGTAATAAATGCTCAAAGTATTGAAGAAGAAGGAAAATTTGAAAAACGAAAAGACCATTCAATCAGCAAAACCAAAAGGATCAAGAAAACTCAGTCTAAAAACCCGAAACGAGATTGATAACAATCAAAGAGACTTGTTCCTGAACAGAAGGCTCGGTGTGCAAGAACTCTTAGAAACCCTAAGGTCTTAACTAACACCGACAAGAAAACAAACAAACAACTGAGGGAAACAATTCTATAGTGGTCAACACAGTTTGCAAAGGCTTAAAGACACTCAAACATAACCCAGAGGCAAGAAAAAATGACCAAAAAACACATTAGGGAGGTCAAACCAAAACCTACAGGGATTGACGCAACTGTAAGGGTGTAATCCGTGCCCTACAGAGGTTGGCGCGAGTGCTAAAAGAGAAACCTACGCCAATCGGTACGACTATCCAAACAAAAAACATGCCTAGATGGATACCTATGGGAAAAAGAGGAAAAACCCTAACCTAATGAGCAGAAGTCAACCTTGACTTTCTGGAGCTGAACAGAGAATGGAAACTCAGCAAACAAATCAGAAAAAAGATAGATAACTAAACCAAGAATTGAAACTGACCCATCAGGATGACACGACAAACTCGCACTGATCCCCAGCGGAGTTGCCAATTTGTTAGAAGGTAAATCCTCTCTGCGGACAGAGACGATCCCTCTAGCCCTAGGGTGGGTCTAGTAACAAAAGGACACGCTAAAGTGTTGCTTCCTAGTTAATGAATGAAAAAAATACATGGTAGATTGACCTACCTTGAATCCAACACTGTCGATGTTGCAGAAAGAGTAGTGGTATCTTGCTCCTGCCTTGGCAAGTCACGATCCGTTCACTATCACACTTAGATACCTGCACATAGGACAAAGAACAAGAACAACATATGACAGAATAATTTCACTCACAACTATTAACCAGTCAAAGAGGGCTAAACGTATCGCATCAAATAAACATCATAACACAATAGTGGAACCAAACAATAGTCATGTATATTAATGAGTAGAAGGAAGAGTACAATTGATGCTTTGACGTCGCAATCTCCTCCGGTGGGGTTCAGATGAAACGCATCTCAACTGTTGGTCAAGGAATTCGGACTCCATCTCTCTTGGAAGTCATCGACTCGAGCTCTCTCAACACAATCTTTCTTACTCTATCTCCTCTAGCAGCTTAGCTATAGTATAATTCTCTTAGTTCAGTTATTCAACCATTCAGCTATTTTTCTATAATGTGTTCATCTAGCTTCTACCAAAGGAGATAGTTTCTTATATAGAGGGAAAAGAGGAGTTTTGGATCCCTACAAAGGTGGGAGGGAGTCCTATCCTTTAGGAGAGTTTCAAGGGAGGTGGAAACTACTAACTAAAGGAAGGAGTCAGTGGTTGTTTCAGTTCAACCACTCCCAATGACTCATCCCCGAGGTGGTTGGAATGGAACCTCCACCTCTATTTTTAAAAAACATTCCATAAACAGCTTGGCACGGGTGTCTAACTGGCACAAAGCACCAAGTGGCATGGGCTCAATGTTAAATTTCCTGGTCGGCGCGAGGATGTAACGGGCTACTCGCACCAAGGCAAAAATAGGGATTTTCACAGCTCTACTTAGAGAAATTTCAACAAGAAGAATGTTGTTTTCATCGAAAGGGATGCAAGGATGGTATTTGCAAAGCATCACATTGCGTATTGGTCACAGAAACGACCCTCCAATGTGCGAGTTGGGGATTACAGGGACAGTGACAAAATGTCGTGTAACACGGAGCATCCAACTATGTGATCTAGAAGGCAAATATTACTTGTCTTATATATGAATACGATATCAAGGCTTACATTGATAACATGGTGGATGTACCCACAGATCTAGATCAACTGAATTCCTATAAGAAGGATATGGAAAAGGTGAAGAGATTGATTCTCGATAGGGTTCGAGATCATGTGGTATCACACATAGCTGGCAAGGACACTACCAAGATGATGTGGGATGCTCTCAATACACAATATCAAGGATCTTCTGAGTAGCGGAAGATGTACCTTGAGGAGACTTTGAGATGTACCTGTATCTTGAGGGGAAGTTGAGAAGGAGAAGTTTTACATTGTAGGGACAATGCCCCAACCTAGAGAATTGGTGTGGTTATCTCTCAATAGTTTTTCCTAGGACTAGAAAGTCTTTGTCCAAAGTACCTTGGGCAGAGACAAGTTTCCAGAATGGGACAGAATGTGAGTTGATATGTACTAGAAGGAGGTAAGATGAGATTTGGTGAAGAGAACAATCAGTGGCAACAACAGCAGCAGTGAGACGAAGCAAGTCGGAAGGAAGAGGAGAATGTGGCCCTTGCATCAAAGGGGCAGCAAGAGCAACACAGGAAGAAGAAGGACCTTTAAAATTCCAAGTGCTTCAGGTGTGGCGAGCTAGGCCACTATAGCACTCAGTGTCCGCTCAGAAAGAAGGAAAAATAGGAGAAACAGGACCAGCAGGCTGCATCTGCGAAGATTGATAGGTTTGCGAAGATTGATAGGTTATCCTCCAAATTGGAGGAATATTTATCCATGATAACAGGCATCCCTCTAGAAGTGAGGTGGGGTGACTTGGTTTTGTAGCCCCATAGTGCTATAGGATGGGCAGGATTATTGAGGAGGTCCACCTCATAAATCAATACCTTCCAATGGGAGCCCACAATACACAGTAGCAGGATGGACCAGTGGCAGGTGGTGCAGTCAGATGCCAGAGTGACAGATGCAATGGCTAGTAGCGGTCAGATACCAGGCAGCGCAGTGCAGTTGGAATAGTGTAGAGTCAGCAGCAACGCAGAGGCTTTAGAGACAGCGCAGAGAATAGAAATAGTCAAGACTCAGGTGACAGATGCATCATAATGACCACAGTTGGTTCAGTATTTTGGACAGTTCTCAGTTGCAGATGTTGCAGTTGTAGCACCAACAGATGAGAGAGAGTTGTAGTTGTTGCAGTAGCAGCAACAACATAGTTGCAGTGCAGATGCAGTATTTCGCAACAGTTCAGCAGGGTCAGTAGCAGCACAGATGCAGTGCATATTAGATTTGTGCAGTATTTGGTGGGTAACAATAGCCAAACATCAACAACGTGACAGGAGATGGTGCGAAGGCAATGTATTGTAACAGCAGTTTCAGTTACAATACTAGAACACTTTCCTCACTAAAAGGGATTGTTATTTCTTGTAGCATCGGATGTGTTCTAGCCTTGATATTTGGCAGAGAGGTTATAATACATGTATTCTCCAATACCCAGAAAATCGTTTCTGGAAATTCCACCTAGATATGACTTAAATAAATTAATTAGTCAGATTTTAAAATTTCCCATTCTGAAATTAGGAAATATGATTAATTAAAAGGAATTAATTAATTCATGGTGAGAATATTCTAGAAAAATACATGGATCAAGTTCTAGTTAATATTAGCAATTGATTAATTTTTAAGCATGGTCGTTGAAGTCTCAATGGAATATTATAAGAAGAAAATTGATGGGGCTTGGAGAACACACTTTTCGGTAGTTTGATTTCATTGGTAGATCAATTTCCAGAGTAGCAGCGTTTTGTGGCCAGAGAGAGATCTAGTGAGCTCGAAGGAATGAGAGAGGTGCAGGGATAGTAATGTCGGAGGAAGCTTTTCCAGTTCCGGTGAGTGCATTACAGAGAGATAGTGAGTGTGATATGTATATGTATGTGCTTGAGGTGTATGTAAATTGCAAATGAATAAAATGAGTTTTTATGGATCTTAAGTTAAATTCATAAACACATTAAAACATGAATTTAAACTCATAATTTGCAGAAAATTGTAGACAATACAACCATAACAGTAACCACAAAACAACAAGAGATCAAGGAGTTCACCCCACATGGGCTATGTCTCCTGGTCCAACTTCCAATGCTTGGCCCTATTTCATTATGCTCAATAAAATGGTTATTACAATAAGTTACAGTGTTTAAATGGCTTCAAAACCTGCTCCAACAACTTCAAAGCTATCAAAAACACCTTTCTAGCCTCTTTTTGTTCCCAAAAAGACCAAAACATGAGAAAATTATGCCTCTTTCTCTATTTTTCCCAATTTCGCTGCTAAACTCCCCACAATTCGGCCCAAATCCAGCACAAGCGCCCCAAACATGAAAACTGCCCTCCAAACATGGCATGGTTCCCGCTTAGCGGGTGAAATTGTAGGACCAATAAGTTTCCCATCAAGGCCCCTGAACTTTGGCGTGCTCCTGGTCACATGGCCCCCATAAGACCTAGGGCTGGCACCCCGTCCATTGGCATTCAAGTTGGCGGTTAAGGATAATCGTTGGATTGTTCACATGGTGGAAAGGTAATGTTTGGGCTAGCGGTTATGGTTGGCCTGATGGGTGGCGACAATGGTTATAAGACCTAGTCACATTGTGGGGGATTAGGCAGTGGTTAATTTTATGGTTTGGTCGCGGCAGTTTGAAAATGGTGACATTAAACTCCGAGTGGGTCGTTCACATGGTGTGGGGGTAGCGCTGGTGGTTATGGTAAATGCCACGGCTTATGTGGCTTGTCACATGGGAGTATGGGCGAAGGTTACGGTTAACGCCATGGGGGCGGGCTAGGGCCTAGTCCCAAGCCCCCCCCAACTATGGTCTCGTGGCGCTGGGTTGGCCAGGGGTTAGGCCTTAGCCCGACCCCCCTTTCCATATGCGCCCACACTACACAATATGAAAAGGTTTTCTGCCAACATAAAATAAGGAAAATATGTGGCTCAACAGTTAATGGCTCAGTTTGTGCATATGAGGCCTATGGTTTGAAACCAGCGGAGGTTAATCTGACGCTAACCCAAAATTTTAGTGGTGATCGAGGTGCCATGTAGTAGCCTCTGGTTGGGCCACTAGACAACCTCTAGTTGGTCCACATCACCACCACTTCTAACCAATAAAAATTCGCCTAGTTAGCCCAATGAGAAAATGACACTTGTCACAGTGTGATTGGATCCTGAATCCAAGTCAACCTTGCACAGTTAATAGGCCTAGTCAGCCGTGCGGATTGCCCACTAGGCAGCTTGCACAACTTTTTTGCCAAAATTTTCTTGTTTGAGAAATCGACCAGAACTCATTTCCGAGAGCATACGACATTCGTTTTCCGTGAATCAAGTTGCATCGGATTCAGAATGATGAGCTCTATCTAGTCATTTAGTTTTCGAGCCATTCTAAAAAAATTTCATTTTTTAGCATCAGATCAGAGTGCCAGATAGAGGCAGCACGGAGCCACGTAGAGGTAGCGCAAATATTCAATGGGTGATTTTGTTTTTTTGGGGGAGCATGAGATTTTCTAAGCCGGAAGCTGGGCATAGGGTCCAGAAGTGAAGGAGATCATTCTTCTAGACAACGATTGCAGTGACAACAAGAGGAGAAGCAGTTTTGAGCTTGTGGGACACATTATTGCATAGACTGACGTAGTGACTGTGCAGAGGGAGAAAGGAGTAGCTCAAATCAAGCTGAGGTCAGTGTCAGATTGCCTGTGGAAGTGAGAAAATTTCTCACTAGTTTTATTGCTAGTCATTTATCTGTATTGGTTCGCTAGATTAAGCAACCATAGTTTTGTACTCAAATTTACTACTGCATAATAAACAAACCCTCAGCTGCTCCACTGCTTTTCCCGAGTTGGGTTTTTTTGGGGACTTAGTCCTAAAATAATTGTGCATTTTTTTGTGTGCATCTATTCTTCCAGCATTTATTTTTCTTCCACAATATTTATTTTGTGAAATTTGCAGGGTATTAGTTTCGACATTCACCGTAGCACACAGAAAATAATTTGCTTAATTTATTTAACAAATAGAAGAAACTATATCAGTTGTTGCAGTAGGATTATGGGTGACAAAATTTTCACAAAAACCACATACTTCTCCACCCTAGTTAATATTGACACAATATCAGCAAAGCATAAATGAATATTAAGAATAACTTTTTTTATATCTTCTTTCCCTACAAACAATTTATAATTGTCTACTTGCTTATCTCTAAGGACCATGCAGAAGAGGGAATCCATTTGTTGGTGCACTACAAGTGAATGAAGAAGGTCGATTCTTTGCTTTCTAGATTTCCCTGGGTCAGGGATCCATTTTAGGCTCTCACCTCCTACCTCAAAATTAGAGAAGTGTGATCGGTCTCCAAACTCCTTTAACTCCAGGTGGAGAATTTCCCTCCTAAATTCAGGAGGAATATAGTCAAAATAATTCACCACATACTCCCATCCAAACAGTCGACGATAATGATATGATGAGCCGCTCACACCCCCTTTGCATCATGGCATTCTCTGTCGAGGGGTGTTGGAAAGTGTAGCTAGGATCGATCTTCATGTTGACTATGTAATTATGTAAAGAAGAAGACAACGATAATAAAATTTGTTTTTGTTATACTTGTTTCATGGGTTTCATGAACAATATTTTATTATATAGGTTATGGACTTCTTCTTGATGTCTTCTAGGTTTTTGTCTTCTTCTATTAATTAAGTGTCGTATGAATCTTTCGTCGTAAAAGACCACTTTAGCTAACGCATAAAATAGCCCTAACATCGATTATGGCCGCCAAATATCTTTAAATCTACAATTAAAGGACATCCAAATAATGTTGCACAAATCTAGATCTAAGCATAAAAGACATTAAGGCATAAAGTAAAATGTGGCTCCATGCATTCAATAGACAAGACAAGAAAAATGTATTTGAAAGAATTTTTTATATTATATTAAAAGGGGGCACCCGGGAGAGGAAAAATAAGAAAGGTGTTTTATATCCCCCAATGGGATGGGTTCTTGAAAGTCCTCAGAAGTCAGATCTGTACCTCTCTCTTGTTGTTGTAGAAAACCTGCACAAACATAGAACTTAATGGGAGCTCATAAGGCAAAAATGGAGAATGTGACCTAGTATAGATCCCGAGTGATCTAATGCAATGCAAAAGCCTAATGAATGGGGAAACCTTCTATTTATAACAAAATATTAGGGCGGTCTAGAACTTGGTGCATGTGAATAAAATATTATTAATCGAATTCAGAACCACCCTTTAGGAATATTTTATTATATCTGTTGAGGAAAAGGATTTTTGACTTGGGTCAATTCCTTTATTTATAAATAATAAATAAATAAATGATTTATTTATCCATTTAGGGAATGATGGGAATATAATTAAATAAATAATGGTTTATTTAATTATTTATGGATGATTTAGTCAAATGTAACTAAGAATATTATTTTAAATAATGATTTAAATAACTTATTCTTAGGAAATAATTAAATAAATAAGGATTTATTTAATTAATTTTGTTTTGGGTTAAATATGACCTAGAAATATAAATAAATAAGTTATTTCACATGGTGAAAGCAATTTTACTTAGGTAAAATTGGTCTTACATGGTGTACTTGGGTTCATCTTAATAATAATAGGTTAGAGGACCAAAAAATGGTGTACTGCATTGCCCCCAACGTACGAGTGTTAGGAGCAAATCGTATGACCGAAGTACGTTGTAAGAACTCAATCACTAGATATCAAGAGGGAAGTGAGAGAGAGAAATGTAAGGTAGTCTAATGTGCTAAAGGACTAGGACCCTAAGGAGACGAGACTTGGCTGTGTGCAACAAGTCTCTAGTTTATGAAGTGGTATCTATAAAGTAAAGGCGACATGGGAGGCATACCCATGCCCGCCGAGACAAAGTACAAAGAATAGGAAGTCCAAGAAACAAGGAACCAACCATGAAGAATATGTTGGCGAAATAGGACAAGAAAATAGAATGATGGGATCCCACATACATGTTATGCCTAGAATAATCGTCAGACTCCGTAATAATAAAATTTTAGTACACGTAGATACAAATACGCCCAAATGCCCCCTACACACCTGGGAAGGGCTCGCAAAATCTGATCGATACATGCAAATCAAAGAGGCAACGTGCTTCGCCGAGGCAAATATCATCAAATGGGAAGAGCCGCATCATGGAGCAAAAATGAAGAAGTCATCCGGGCATGTGGGGGCTACCCGTAGGGCCACCCCTCATGAGGGCTGGAGACATTCACACACCCTAGGAATCACCAATAGTTGTTGCCGCATCACTAGACTATCATGTATAGAGAACATCATGTTTTAAAAGAGCTCAACCAAGGTACACCGCCCCTAGACCTCCGGCTTCCGGAGTAAATGAGTTCGATGTCATAGAAGTAGGTCCCAGGTGAGGTAATAAGGGAATCTCAACTAAGGCACGAGACGGAGAAAATAGTAGAGAGACTAAATCGTACGTACACTAATGATGATGATGAAATGGGGGAAGATCGAAAGGGGACCATAAAAACATGACTACAAGATGGTATCTCATGACGGAAATTGACACGAACAAGAATAAGTATGGAGGCAAAGTGGTGCCCCAAGGAAAAGTGTTGTAAGTGAGGAAATCTAATTTTCAGGAGGGTTATGGTTGAGGGGCATAGGTGCCCCCAAGCATGTTGTGGTCATGCCAAAATGTATGGGGCAAATCTAAACGCATGTTAATGTGGTGCGCCATTTGTTTTCTGTTGCGCATGAGAAAGGAAATGGAGGATTACCAATCTCTTTTAGTACCGCATATATGGAGCAAATGGACTTTAAGTTTTCGGGTTGGCATACCCGGTGTCACTATCCCGTAGAGAGGATTTGGAGATAATGAACTCGATGCTCTCTAGAAACCCATAGGTTGGTCAACAATGTCTAAGAGAGTGATCGGGTTGATGTAAGATGAAGGAACGATAAGGGGTATCATCCTCAGAGTGATTTGAAGTGATATGAGACTCTAGAGGTTTGTCTAAATGTGGAAGAATAATGGTACTAAAGTCGACTTGACTAGATATACTAGGAGAGTTGTGAGAATTGCTTCTCCCGGTCTCTCAAATATGGTGCCCCCTTACCCAAACATGGGTTTCAATGTAATGGCCACGAGGGTATGTGGTGCGAACGCATGGGTTCGATGTAAGGGGGAATAGGATAAAGTCGTGGGTGGGGATTTCTCTATAATGTCATCATCGTGATAGAAGATGGGGTGACCGTGGAAGAAAGACCACCAACGCGCGAAGCTACCCGACTCATCATCATGAGAAGAGAGGTTCACATGCACATCGACGTAAGAGGCAGATAAAGGATCTACCGATGTTGAGCCCGTGGTGATCGCCGAAAGAAGGTCAAGCGAAAACAACAGGAGGATTCAAAGGGAATGTTCCCCGAGGGTCTCATGGATGATGATAGGTAGAATATGGTGGACGAAGGCTCCATCATATCGACATTAGGAGGGGGAATTTCAATAAGAGCTATCATGTCTAGTAGTTTTGTTGAAGCAAAATGCGCAAATAGGGGAGAGGTGGACTCGTTGCGCCGGGCTCCGAATTGGCGGGGACGTTGGAGAGGTGCAGAAGTCCTTGAGGCAGAAAAAGGTGGGTGTAATGGCCATAGAGATCACACAAAGCATGTGGGTGGCTGTGTGAATAGTCTGCTCCCGCCGCCGCAAAGAACAGAGGCTTATGGGACCGTGGACTCGGGACGCAACATTAACCATGGGCTTGAGATGAGGCAATTCGAGACAGTATGGGTGGCATGATCGATTAACATCACACAAAGCACACCGGATGGTATGCTTTGGAGGCCGAGGAGGGGCATGGTTTATCAGCAGTGTACTTTGTCCTTTGATGCTCCCTTGCGAGCTTTGCCCTTCTTACTCGAGCGCCGCAACAGAGGTGGTTCTCATGGAGGTGACCGAGGTAATCGTTGCAAATGAGAGAAGTCATGGGGACCGCTGAACTGGGGTCAAAGCAAGATAAGGTTTGCTGAATCTCAAAGGGTAGTGGCCGGAGGGTCAAGGTACCAGACGGGTATGCTCAAGGTCAAATTGGTGAGGAGAGGGTGTGGCCATGATGGGAGCCGAATGTGACTCCGAGAGGGGGAGCAAGGAAAGGTATCTAACCTAAGGGGGTAATGGCCAAGAGGGATGGCTTCCACATGGTGGAGACTCCGGGGGACCGACTCAGAGGGTGGGGAGGCCTCGAGTGCTGTGTGGAGGGGGAAGGTCCAAGCAGAAGAGGTTCGCCTCGCTGAGGCGAAGGGCTAGGAGCAAAAGGCGGGCAGGCGAGATTGAGGTTGCCGATTAGCCGGCTGTGCCGCGAACGTCAACTTGAGACGATTGTATCATGCAAAAAAATTCGTTGAGCCGGGATCGTAGACAGCTAGGAGTGGGGAGGACCCGTAGTTGCCCCGAGCAAGGATGAGTCTTTGTAGACGCCGTGGGAAACACTAGTAAAAGAATCAATAGTTTGCTTATTGGTGACAAGAGAGATGGTGGACTCGTAGGGAGGTCCGAGATTTGGGTTCATGATATGTCAACTCGGTCGATGGTTACAATCTTTCATTATGAGGGAAAAACATCTTGCGTGGACCGTGGATGGGACAAGCGACATGGCATAGGTGTAACTACGCCCGAAAAGAATGTTATAGTCAAGAGGGGCGTCGATAACTTCAACGTCGACACAAATAGTCTTTCCCGCAAGGGTGATAGGACAGCTAGCGAATAGCCAATGGCCGGAGGCAATGGCCATCCCACGCACGAAGGGTGATTGTGAAGGCCAGCTCAAAGAGATCCGAGTTGTTTCCAAACCGAAGCAAACATCACACGTATAGATGCCCTCATCAATAATACACCGAGCGACGTTGGCGTTTCAGATTTTGACCGGGATTTGGAAAGAAATAGAAGAGGAAGGGGGGATGGTCCGACCGATGGGCATCGAAAACAATCAATCGGGTCACTTCCAGGGATCTACGCACTCCACGGCGTATAGTAGAGCCTTATTTTGAGAAGGACATGACTGAGGAGTTCCGTTGTTGAAATGGTGGCAGGAGATTGTGCCAGATCATCTACTATGCTATATGAATGGGCAAACAATTTCAGAGGCAGCATTTTTGCATAATGGGCCCTTAGGAATCTTGGTATGAACCTCAGACTTTGGGTGGTGGAGGGATTTTCAAGGGACCACGTGTCGACAGTAGGCCTCCGTAGGACCTTAAAGATGGGGACTCTGTGGATCGTGACGTAAGCGGGAGCGCGGAGTACCGACGAGACCGAGTTTGAAGGTTAAGGCCGCATTGTGCAAGGTTGGATCGTAGTTCATCATGCGTAACTCGCAATCGAAGGAGCCGTAAGGGGAAGGTTGAGTGGCCGCCATCTCATCGTGGTTGGGTAGCCACAAATCGCTATGCATCCACCTCGCTCTTGAGGGGGCGGTGACTCATCGTTGCGTTGAGAAGGCAAGGAAGGGAGGCAGAGGTGTTGATGTTGGAGGAGCCGGAGCACCAAGCCGTGGACACAGAGCACAAGGGGGTTTGGGTAACGTGCGGTGGTAAATAGGAGTTTGGGCCAAAAGAGGGGGCATGCCGTATCTTAGAGATGTACTACCGGGAGGGGAAAAAGTGTGGGAGGCGTCAGCCTCTCAAGAAAACCATAACCCATGGGAGGTTGGGCGTATGTATGAGAGATCGCTCCAATGATACCGTCGGGCGGCATGAGCCGCTTCGTGCATGGGAATCACCGGTCTCTGGGAGATCAGTAGTCACAAGATAAACATAACTTGTCCGAGCGTAGATCGTGTCATATTTTAACGCCATTTGGCAAGCCTGCTCTTCTGGCTTTCGAGGAAAAATGCGTATGCGACATCTTTCCCGATAGGGGGAAACGAGAGATCTAAGTAACCACCCATGTAGACCCTAGCCTTCGAAGGTAGGAGATTGACATAGGCTCTTTCTTCTCCTCCATTCCCCGGACATGATCGGATAGGCTGCGTCAGTATGATTGACAGAAGAAGTCAAAAGTTCGATACCGTTGTCATAACGAAGGGATAGCTGAAGTAACAGCCCGGGAAAGAGTTGCAAAGGTGGTATGGGAGGAAGTGGGTTACTGACTCAACATACCACTTAGAAGCTTCACCTCGTAAGCGTGCGTTGGAACAATCTAAGATGGATGGAATCATCAGTAATGGAATGGGATTAACACCACATGTGGAAAGATCGGATATGGTTGGAGGGATCCTCTCCAGCAAGGCCTTCGAACTTGGGAATGTTGGAGGGAGCTCGGTTGGCATAGCAGGCCAACTAACATCATGGTGGATAGGATCATTGATCAACCGATTGAAATTGGGGAGACCGAGGCCTGCCATGAAGGGGAGTAAGGGAGCAAGACCAAGGTAGTTCCCGTGGCGGTTCCGCCGGTAACGACCCCGCATTAGGGTCGGTTTCCACTAGCGTTAGGCCCCGACCGGACATGGTGAAGGTAACAAGGGGAGAACTGCGCAGAATCAGAAGATGCGTCAAAGTGCGGACTTGGGGGGAGGAAAAACTCAATGACGACAGAAGGAGCAAGTTGACCAACCGGAAACCGAGGGGTGAAGGCCAAGAAATATCCGGATAAACGCCTTTGGAGGTGCAATGATGATCGAAGGAAGAAAAAAGCTCGACAAAGGCAGGGAGGTGCAAGATCAAGTGAGGTCAATGTCGAAACAAGGGCGAAGAGGTGCGATGTCAATCGATTTTAAAGTCTTTTCCAGTGGTGTTAACCGAGGCTCTTCTTCACTTAGGGTCGGTGTGTAGGCGTGCGTTAATTTTAATTGGTTAAACCTAGATGTTTTGAGAGTAAAAAGAAAAAGTGTGTTGTGTGACCGAAAATAGATCGCAGAGTAAATAAGAGTGAAAGAATGGAAAATTAACAGACTAACAATGCATCAATCTAGCAACAAAGGCGGGTCTCTCAAAAACCCGAGCGTATAAGAGGGAAAAACTAAGCAAAGCACATGAAAAAGAGGCCAATAGATCTAAGGTTGGGAGGGATGGGGATCTAAAGGAGAAATCTGCGAAAAGAGGTGCGTAAGAGACGATCAAAGAGGCGGAGGCAAGGTTCGCTTGCTAAAAAAATGAGGAGATCAGCTAAAAATAGAAGGGACGAGGAGGTGGCCCTAGAAAAGAACCCAAACAAAACTAGATGAGGTGATTTGAAAGGAGAAGAGCTGATCGAAAGGGATGCGAAAATGAGGTATCGGATCCGGAAAGAAATAAGGCCGAAACTCCGGAAATTCGGACTTCGACAACACAGAAAAAACTCTCCCACAAAAAGTGGAGGGTACTAGAGCCCTACGGGGCAAGATTCCAACTCTAGTTGAGTGAAACGAGAACGAGAAACAGGTCTAAACGGGTGGAGACGGAGGGCCGGAAAACCCCGACTGCAGCGCGTGACAAACCCGCAAAAAGTGCCGGAAAATTGCGTAGAAAGAGTGCGGGTCGCAGGGTTCTCGACTGTTTTCCTTCCGAGTCGCAGGTTTGGGGGCGAGAAAAAGTGCGACCTCAAGGCGCAGTCGTAGTTTTTGGGCCGATAAGTGCGACCCTACGCATCCCAGGGTCTCTCGGCCGCGATTTCATTGTCGTCTCGGTACATGGGCTCGATGCTCGGTCACTCGCGCAATAGGGCCGAAGCACACGGAAGTTAAAAAATTTAATGTTTGAGGGTTTTAGAGGTGAAAAGAACCATAAAAATAGGAAAAAATAGAAAACGGAAGAGAAACCCTAGGATCCGAAACATTTCGGATATGCGAGGAATGTGTAAAACGACGGTGGCCGTAAAAGAAAACCCGTGTGGAGTCACCAATTGTTAGTATGAATATTTCTGTCGTAAAAGACCACTTTAGCTACGCATATCAAATAGCCCTAACATCGATTATGGCTGCACAAATATCTTTAAATCTACAATTAGGTGATCCAAATAATGTTGCACAAATCCAGCATCTAAGCATAAAAGACATTAAGCGAGATAAAGTAAAATGTGGCTCCATGCATCCAATAGACAAGACAAGAACAATGTATTTGAAAGAATTTTTTATATTATATTGAAAAGGGGGACTCGAGAGGAAAACAAGAAAAGGTGTTTTCCCTGGTTCTCCTCAATGGGATGGGTTTTTGAAAGTCCTCGTCGTTTCGGATCTAAAATTCCTCTCCCCGTTGTTGTAGAAAACCCCAGACAAACATAGAACTCAATGGGAGCTCATAAGGCAAAAATGGAGAATGTGACCTAGTATAGATCCCGAGTGATCTAATGCAATGGAGGTGCCTAATGAATGGGGAAAACCCTTCTATTTATAACAAAATATTAGGCGAGTCTAGAACTCAATTGCATGAATAAAATATTATTAATCGAATTCTAGAACCACCCTTTAGGAATATTTTATTATATGTGTTGGAGGGAAAAGGATTTTTGACTTGGGTCAATTCCTTTATTTATAAATAATAAATAAATAAATGATTTATTTATCATTTTAGGGAAATGATGGGAATACAATTAAATAAATAATGGTTTATTTAATTATTTATGGATGATTTAGTCAAATTTAACTAATAATATTATTTAAATAATGATTTAAATAACTTATTCTTAGGAAATAATTAAATAAATAAGGATTTATTTAATTAATTTCCTTGTTTTGGGTTAAATATGACTGGGATTTTTTTTTATTCTAAATTTTTGTTGCGCGCGCTCGCTCCCCCCGTGCTCGAGTAGCTAGGGTTCTTGGAGCTCCTCTACGCCGCTCCCGGGCCGCCGCGCCCGCGCACGGCCCGCATCCCTCTCTCTGCTACTCGATGGGGTCGCCCGGGGGCCCGCCCCTCCCTCGTTCCGCCCGAAGTCTCGACAGATTTCGTACTCGATCGCTGCCGATCAAAACGCCCCCTACCGCTATTCAAAATGAAATTCATAAAAAAAAAATGGATTCGATCCCTGCTGTGGCTTTGCCTGAGGAGGAAACTTGTAAAGCGGCGCTAAATCTGGCAGATAGGGGCCTCATTGGTCAGTTTACGGGCCTTTGTCCGTCCCCCAAATCCGTGGAGGAGTGGTCTCAAAGAAACTGGAAACCACTGATAAAAGACGACGTCAAGAGCTACTTCGTGGGCAAAGGGTTCTTCGTTTTCGTCTTCGAAAATCCGGAAGACAGAAGCTTAATCTTCAGAAATGGTCCCTACTTCATGGGGCCGCAAGGCTTGTACTTAAACAAATGGACGCCGGATTTCGATCCCACTCAAGACGTTCCTTCAGCTGTGCCGGTGTGGGTGAGACTCCCCCATCTGCCTCTACACTGCTGGAATCATAAATCGCTTCAAGTTATTGGGAATGCGCTAGGTAAATACATTGACCAAGGAGTTAGAAAAGATCAGTACTCTTGTGCCCGAATCTGTGTTGAAGTCGACCCCGAAGAAGGTCTCCCTGAAGCGATCAAGCTCACGGAAGCAGGATGGACGCATGTCCAAGAGCTCGACTACGAACAACTTCCCTTTAAATGTCGACATTGCCACGGGCATGGACACTTTGCAAAGCACTGTAAGAAGCGCACAGAGGAGCAATCGGATAAACAAAACAAGGATCAATGGACTCTAGTCCAGAGAGCTGGCCATGCAAAAAAGGATACAGGAAGAAGCGCCGCATCAGGAGCTAGGAACATTCCTACACCCACCCAGGAGGCGGAAGAAACCTTAAAAGAAGCTGACGGTGCACAGATTGACCCAACGAACACTGCTACAGAAAATGAGATTCAAATAGAAGCCTCTCCTCCAAGCAACGAGGGAGGCGCTGCCACCCAAGCTGAAGTTCCCCATGGCAGCCCCCCCAACCCTACTTATGCAGAAGTCACAAAGAAAAAGGCAGCAGAAAGCTCAGATTCCTGAGAAGAAGAAATCTATGAACGCCCATAAAAAAGAGTTGGAAGGAAATCCCGCAAGGAGCAGAGAGAAGAAGAAGCTGAAAGGCTCAAAACACAAGGAAGCCAGTCCACGATCGAAATGTCGATCGGAAGAAACAGCAGGTCCAGGTCACACAAGGGTGGCACCACTCCGCTATCAGGTAAATAATGAAGCTAGTCTCTTGGAATTGCAGAGGACTGGGGAACCATGCAAAAATAGATGCAGTAAAGGATTTATTGAAAATGGAACCTGCAGACATCCTCTTGCTCCAAGAGACAAAGATAGCAGGGCAAGCTCTGCTTGAAATCAGTAAGTCAAAATGGAAAAAAAGTGCAGGCATAGCGGTCAGTGCGAGGGGCTCATCGGGAGGTCTGGCAACTCTTTGGTCCGAAGATAAACACCAGCTGATCAAAACTCATGAGACCCAACACTGGATCTACACAGAAATCCGTCATCTTGCAAGTAAGTTGAAAATATCACTTGTCAATCTTTATGTCCCTGTCATTTATTCAGAAAAAAGAGAATGTTGGAACTCTTTGGCAGCCTTTTTAGAGCAAGAATCCCCCAACAATATCATTCTCGCTGGGGATCTCAACATTGTTCTGAAAGCCAAAGAGAAAAGAGGTGGCTCCAATTCCAAAGACCATATGGTTGCCATAGTTGAAGAGCTTGCTCAGCAGTGGGATTTATTGGACCTTAACCCAACTCAAGGACTCTTCACATGGTCAAATAATCGAACCGGGGCAGAGCACATTTCTGCCCGGCTAGATCGTTTTCTTGTTCAATCATCTCTTCTCATGAATAAGAAGATCTTAACAACTAAGATCCTACCCAAGCTCACCTCTGACCATAAGCCTATTCTGCTCTGTCTAGAGGACGAAGAGGACCTGGGCCCCATCCCATTTCGCTTTTCCCCACTGTGGATTGAGAGGGCTGGCTTCTCTGAAACGGTGACTGCTGCTTGGGCCTCCTCCATCAATGGTTCTCCCAGCTATGTTTGGGAGAAAAAACTGAAGTCCACCAAAAAAGCGTTGAAGGAATGGATTAAAAACCCAGCCCCCAACCCTACCACTGAAAGAGCTGAAGCAGTACTGACTTTGCATACCCTTCAACATGAAATGGAAAGCAAAACCATAAACGAAGATCTGCTGGACAAGGAAACAAAAGCCCAGAGAGCTGCCTTTCAAACCTTTAGAAAAGAGGAGGAATACTGGAGATTAAAGTCCAGAAGCTTATGGTTAAAAGCTGGGGACCGTAATACTTCTTTCTTTCACAGACAGTATCGTGCTAGACTGTCAAGGAACCATATTGCAGAAATAAAGAATGCTGATGGTCATATCTGTAAAGGCCTCCAACAAGTCAAAGAAGCTGCAGAAATGCACTTTAAAAATCTTTACAGTTTGGACACCCAATGTGAAGAAGAAGAAGAAGCAGATTTCCTCAGTAACATCCCTTCCCTCATCTCTCCGGAGGACAATTCTGATCTTTGCAAACCTGTCACTGAGGAAGAAATAATAAAAGTTATCTGGTCCATGGATTCAGACAAGGCCCCTGGGCCTGATGGCTTCACAATACATTTCTACAAAGCATGCTGGGGTATAATCAAACATGACCTGCAAAAGATGATCTGGGGATTCATGAAAAAAGCGAAAGTAGGGGGCAGCACCAATTCAACCTATTTAGCCCTGATCCCCAAAGACACTAATCCGGAAACCTTCTCAAGATTCAGACCAATCTCGTTATGTAATGCCTCCTACAAGATCTTGGCAAAACTCTTGGCCAGCAGATTAAAGCCCTTGCTACCAAGACTGATCTCTAGCTCCCAAGGAGGATTTGTTGAAGGCAGGCATATATTGGATAATGTCATACAAGTGCAGGAGACCATACACACAAGCAAGCACAGTAAAGAGAAAGGCATGCTCATAAAGCTAGACATGGCAAATGCATTTGACAGAGTCAACAGAACTTTCCTCAGCAAAGTATTGCTCTCCTTTGGATTTTCTCCTCAATTTGTAAACCTCATCAAAGCCTGCACGGACAATCCATGGATTGCCCCGCTCATTAATGGCAGGCCTACCAGCTTCTTCCAAGCTAGGAGAGGAATCAGGCAGGGATGCCCGCTCTCCCCCTTCTTATATATATTAATGGCTGAAACTTTAAGTAGAAAACTCGAAGCAGAAAGAAGGGCAGGTACTCTTCCGGGCCTCAAACCTACCAGCAGAGTTAACTCCCTGAATCATGCTCTCTTTGCAGATGATTCGATTCTATTGGGAGGTGCCTCAATCAAAATTGCCAAGGCCTTCGAATCAGTCATCAGAAAATACTGCAAAGTCTCGGGAGCCCAAGTAAATGAAAGGAAAAGCGAAGTCTTTAGTTGGAATACTGGCCAGCAGGAGCTCAACAACATAGCTAATATTCTAGGTTTCAAAGGGCATTCTCAATGGGACAAGGTCAAATATCTCGGGCTTCCTATAATTTCTGGAACGAATAGGAGGTCGCTCTGGACTGACATCATCAGTAAACTCAAAACAAAAATCTCTTCATGGGGAGGTTTCTGGCTAACAAAAGGAGGAAAGGTCATCTTGATTAAATCACAACTGTCTGCCCTTCCAATCTATCAAGCTGCGTTCCTGCTTGCCCCCAAGATTGTAATGGATCAGATCTCCACGCTCATAAGAGACTTTCTCTGGCAAGGAGGGAGGGGAAACGAAAAAAAACTTCACCTGGTCAACTGGGAAATAGTAAAAAACTCAAGAGAAGAGGGCGGCCTACAAATCCGAGACCCCTCTCTGGTCAACTTGGCCCTCGGTTGCAAAACTCTGTGGAAGATGCTCAAAGAGCCTCTGCATCCTGTCAGCGCTCTGTTGAGAGCGAAATACACAAACAGGGCAGTGCTCAGAGATATTCAACTGGGTTACACAGCAAACAGCACGATGCTGTGGAAGCTTTGTATCAAGAGCAGTAAAATGTTTAAGCGCTTTGCGTATAGGATCCCAGGGAACGGGAAAGAAACTAACTTATGGCATGATCGCATAATGGATAGAGAGCCATTGAAGGATAAAGAGGAAATTGCCGAATTAAAAGACTGGTTAACTTCCGAAGGCAAGAACAGAGTTTCTGATATTTCGACATGGGACGCTAATGGAGATTGGATCGGCTGGGCAATCGATACCCCTGTCCTGTTGCATGCACAACGTATCAGATTGCTCGACATGTTGGAGGACGCAGCACCAATTCACAGCAATTTGAAGGATCGATGGGGTTGGGGAACATCCGGAGAGTACTCTACAGCAGCTGGCTACAAAGCCTTTCAAACCTCTAGGAACAGCAAGCATAACGCAGAGTTCTGGAAAAACGTATGGGAACCCTTGGCACTCCCGAAAGTCAATTTCTTCTTCTGGACACTGGTCCATAATAAGATACTAACAGGTGACAACATGGCAAAAAGGAATTTCACTGGTCCATACAGGTGCGCCCTCTGCAGGAGCAACAATGAAACTGCACAGCATCTTTTTATTGAATGTCATTTCGCTAAGGCAGTATGGGATCTCCTGTTGCAGGATTTTCACATAAATTCTCCCGCACATACCACTGTCTCGGAGCTATTTGCAGATTGGAGACAACTTTACCCTCATAGTATCCCTCAAAAGTCCTTCTGGCGCAAAGTCTGGAATGCTCTCCCTAAGTTTGTGTGTTGGCAGATTTGGATTGCGCGTAATCAGAAGATTTTCAATGAATTGACTCAAACTCCTTTGCAGGTGGCTGCAAAAGCCAGATCATTTCTTTTGGAAGTGGCCCAACAGCAGTTCTACAAAGAAGATCCTTTGCTTCAGCCGGCCGAGAAGAGGTGGCTAGAACCTCTTGAACCCCACCGCAGAATGTACCTCCTTCCTCCCCTTATAGCTTCCCCTTCCTGGAGAAAGCGAGATCCAGATGCCTCTTTTCAGCAATGGTGGAGAGAACAAAAGACAAATACCATCTTCTTTGACGGGGCATCTAAAGGGAACCCTGGACCTTCCGGTGCAGGCGGGATTATTTACTCCCCAAATGGCGCTTCCCGTGACTCATTCTACTGGGGCCTCGGACTGAAAACTAATAATCAAGCGGAGCTTTTAAGTCTGCTCAAAGCCTGTCAAATTGCTAGGGAGAAAGGGATCAAAGACATTCAGATTTTCGGTGATTCGGAGATCCTCATCAAGAATCTGAACACGGAAGAGAAATTCAGAAATGCAAGCCTAAACAGGGTCCTGGAAAGACTGAAAAGGGTTCTCATAGCTTTCAATACTTATAAATTCTACCACTTTCTGAGAAGCTCAAACAGTGAAGCAGACTTGATGGCCAACAAGGGGAGCGCAACGCAGAAAGGTCTGCTCTTTATAAACGAAGAAAGATTTATAGAAATGCCTTGTTAATGTCAAGTCTTAAATTCAGCTACTGCTGGAATTCAAAGATGTATTCTGGGTCGATAAGGCACAGCCCTGCCCACTCTTTTTCTTATAAATAAAAAACTCATACCCGTTCAAGTTAAAAAAAAAATTGTTAATATTTGCATGTAGCTATTATAGTAATATTATAGTTAATATTTACATGTAGTCAATGTTAAATCATTAACATAACAACATTATTTTAGTTTGGAAGGCATGCATGATAGGAATATTTTGTGGATATTTTGAATTGAAATATCGGTAAAATATTTCAACACAAACAGTTTATTAAAATGTTTTTAAATACATTTTTGACGAATATTTTGTACGAAATATTTGAAACGAAAATTTTGGAGAGAGTTTTTTGCAAAAAAAAATTGTGGGAAAATTTGGAGAGAAATTTTCAGTCTTTAAGATATATATTATAATTGGGCGAGGCATTTGTATCATTCAACATATTCTTGTTGAAAACCATGGGTTCTTCTGATAGTGAAGTTTTTCTTTCTACAACATCAACATATTCCTCACGAAATAACTCTATTCAGATTGATGAATATAACAGGAGTTCGTTCACCATGAATAGAGAGTCAAAAAATTGACTTAGTTGTAATCCTTAGGATGATGAGAACATAATTGATGAGGCACGACAAAAGGAAATTTGTGTAAATCGAGAGTCAGTTATTCCATTTACTCTTAATACTAAGGATTATGAAAGCAACAGTGATGAGGGGCATGATGAAGAATTTCTAGAGTCAAAATTTTCACTTCATCTTAATCCTAAGGATTATGAGGGCACCACCGATGAAGGGGGAGATGAAGAATATCCACTTCGTCCTAATCCTAAGGATTATGTGAGCACCGCGGATGAAGAGGGGAATGAACAATTTACAGAGTCAAAATATCCACTTCGTCCTAATCCTAAGGATTATGCCATCACCACTGATGAAGAGGGGAGTGAAGAATTTCTAGAGTCAAAATATACGCTTCGTCTTAGTCCTAAGGATTATGCCAGCAGCACTGATGAAAATGCGAATGAAAAATTTGCAGTGTCAAAATATCCACTCTGTCCTAATCCTAAGGATTATGCCAACACCACTGATGAAGAGGGGGATAAAAAAGTTCTAGAGTCAAAATATCCACTTCGTCCTAATCGTAAGGATTATTCCAGTACCATTGATGAAGAGGGGAGTGATAAAATTCCATAGTCAAAATATCCACTTCGTCATAATCCTAAGGATTATACCAGCACCACTCATGAAGAGGGAAATAAAAAATTTGCAGCGTCAAAATATCCACTCCGTCCTAATTTTAAGGATTATGTGAGCACCACTGATGAAGAGGGGGATGAAAAAATTCTAGAGTCAAAATATCCACTTCGTCATAAGTCATAATCCTAAGGATTATGTGATTACCACAGATGAAGAGGGGAATGAAGCATTTGAAAACTCAAAATATCCACTTCAACCTAATCCTAAGGATTATGCCAGCGCCACTAATGAATAGGGGAATGAAGAATTTGTAGTGTCAAAATATCCAGTTCTTCTTAATCCTAAGGATTATGCCAGCACCACTGATGAAGAGGGGGATGAATTTCCAGAGTTAGAATTTTCACTTCATCCTAATCGTAACAATTATATGAGCACCACTGATGAAGGGGGAGATGAAGAATTTCCAATAAATATAGATTCATGGCATCCACTTATTCATAATCCTAAGGATTATGAGAGCACCAGTGACGAAGGGGAGGGGCAGGATGGATAAATTCTAGTGAATACAGATTCAAAGCTTCTACTTAGGCCTAATCCCAAGGATTATGAGAGCACCACGAAGGAATGGGAGGATAAAGAGTTTCTTGCAAATGATATTTTTAGAGGCACATATATGAATAATGCATTTTCTCTAAGTGATCGTTTCAAAGACACTCACGGTGATGAATAGTTGAATCCTCCCAGGGAAGAATTTGAAGGCATGGATCAAGATGGTGAAGAATTTCATTGGAGTCGGGGTTAAAAAAGTGCAGATGATTCTTCTGAAATGTTTTCTTCAAGTGATGATGGTAATGAAAATTTTCCAGGTAATGATGTTGATGAATTTCTTAACTATGTTGAGAATGATTATAGTGGGGATAATATTCCTCCTAATGGTGATGAAACTGCTTCTACAAAGGATGATGGAATGATGAAGCCATTGCAAGAAAATACTGTAACTAGGAGTAGGAGTAGACCTTTTCATATCAATCCAAAACAATTCAGTTATACAAGAGTGAGGAAAAAAATGTCTCACAAAAAGAAGTTTTTTCGTTCATTTGATTTCAAGTGAATTTTGTCGAAGGGATTGCTTGAAACATATGGATTTCAATTTTTTTTTTTAGAAAAGGAAAAGATATATGTCAATTAATAAAAGCATGCAAAATTCATATTTAGTGGATTGCATGCAATCTACACTAGCAGGTTATGATTATCATATTGGGAATGTATTGCTCTGCAGAAAGGCTTTCAAAATTTTTCATTCAATTGGTAACTTTCATTTGTCAAGAATCCAAGAAAAACTGGAAAAAGATCCCACATATTATTCAGAAGTACGTTATAAATGGGAAGTTGGGCCATTTGAAAATACTACTAAGACATGGATGAAAGACTTTTTTTCAAAGCATGGAGAGTGTATGCCAAATAAAGACACAATAAATATTCCAGATAATTTCTTCAGACGAGAAATATTCATCTTATATAGAGGTTATGAAGAAGTTGTTGAAGGATTTGGTATTTTTATTACATATTCTTATTTTACAAGTTTATAGAAAAATGAATTCAACAATGTTCATCTTGCTAATAAGACAAGGATGGGGGTTTGGAACACATGTGCTTCTCTTAAAGAAAAACGAGATACATGTCAAGGGGAAGAAAGAGGTATGCGTTCAAAACATTGTTTTTTAAAATTGGATAGTTATCAACTATGAAAATATATTTATCCATATGTTTCTTTTATTTTATGTACAAATTCGGTTGTCAAAGAACTTCAAGAGCGTCACAATCAACAAACAAGTGAAAGGAAAAGTTGTATAAACATTGAAAGAAGTGTTATGATCATCCAAATAAATATCTGGGTTTGATAATTCATGGTATGGACCAAAAGAAAACACTTCTTCCACATTTTGTCCTCGCGCCAAAAAAATTACAGGAGGAAAATTTCATTCAGTTTCACTTGGCTGGTTGTATGGTATTTAATGAGAAGATGTTTCCAGGAGTTGTCTTCACAACTCCAAATATTCATAATGATGCGAATATGACCATAACTATAATCCATGATGTGGTTACTCATTCATCTGATATTCTTCCTGAAATTATGTATTTACAATTAGACAACACAAGTTGTGAAAACAAAAATCAAGTTCTTTTTGGGTATCTAAACATGCTTGTTGAATTGGAAATTTTGAAAAATATAAAGGTTGGTTTCCTTCTTGTTCGGCATACTCATGATCATATTGATCAAATGTTTAGTTGTTTTTTAGTAACATTGAGGAGGAAAAGTGTTAGGAGCCTGCCATCATTAATTGAACGTATTAAGAAATCATACATTCTAGAGCCTGTTTTTCACGTGTTGGAAGAAACTATTGACATGCGAAGGTTTATTTTGGGATCGCACGGTGAGGAGAAATGCATTGAAAAAATTAATGACATTAGCTTCCAACATCAATTTCGTATCAAATAAATTGATGGGATAACACTTATATGGGGCAAGAAGTATTCAACTGTTGCAGAATGGGGGCCATCATCAGGTTTAGCATTTTTGAATTTCATTCCAGAGATTCTAATATTTTCGTCAAAGATATTGTTATTACAATCAGTTGCTGAATTCCATAATGCACTATGGCATAAGAGAGACATAAATTATTCTGAATGTCTGGAGGAAATTAAAAAATGTATTAGAGATACAAATGATTACTTCGATGTTGTTGATTCAGTTTGGTGGGAGTCCTTTTCCAGTAATCAAAGTGATATGATTTCAAGGTAAATAAATGAGGATACACTTTTGAAGACTCCTTTTTTTTTGCCACAAAATATGCCAAATGAACATGAGGAAACACACATTGTTGAACAACAACAGTCTCAATTTATTATTAATTCTCTACAGGTAGAGGAAAGAGAAATCTATATTGGTTCTAGAAGATCACGTGAACAACGTGAAGCCATGGAAGACCTTTACATGGGTTCTGTGCAGGATGTTAAGGAGGGTTTCATGATAGCAGTGTTAGAAAATGAAGATCCACTTGGCTATACATTCTGTATTTCAAAGGATATAAATGTCATTAATTAAAATGAAGATATTACAGCTGTTGATGTAAATTGGTATGCCGCAGGTACCAACCTTTTCAATGCTGTGTACAAGCCAAAGATGGTAGTTGAAAAAAAAATTGGCAGAAAGGGAAAACGAAAGGGAACAAATATAAATCGTTGCCACACAGATGTCTCAAAATTGGAGGATATTGACATAGTTGTGTATGACTTCAATTTGACAAAGAGAGGAACTATTCGGTTGAATACCATAAATATTTTAAAGAAATTGCTACCAGAAAAATTACTGTTGAGATGTGACTTTGCAGAATGTAGTCATAGATCTACAAGACATTTGAAATCTAAAATGGTGGGCATGCATTTTGACTCAGATGGAGCACTAGGTTATGAAAGAGAAGAATATGGATCATCTTCATCTCCATTGAGTCATTCATCTGAAGATATAGGTTCTGATGGTGTTCCAGAACCTATGGTTGATTTTGAATAATTGTCTAAGACACTTTTATGTAATTGATGTTTGCATGGTAACTTGAAATAAAAATTTTGATTTCCATATGATTTTTCATGAATTTATGAGGCATTTCTATGTTTGTTGGATATAATGCTTTAATTATGAATAAGTCATCTCTTTAGAATATCCATAGCGCAACAATGAATTACAAAAATAATTTTTGTTATATTCAATGTATTAATGTTGATATTTTGATTAAAATTAAAAAAGAAAATAGAAATTAATGTTGAATTTTTAGATTATGCAGTGATATTACCATGATATTATGTATTGTTACAATTTGGTATAAGATACTTTTAAAAATTTTAAAAATTATATGCCTCATTGAAATGGGACACTTTGTTTTGCTGCTTGATTTTTAGGTTTTGGTTGCAATTATATTTAAATTTGTCTTATGCTAAGATTTGAAAAGAGATATATTTTTATCCTTTAAAATTAAAATTACTCTTGGAATAATAAATATTTCTTTTACTTCTTCATCTTTAAAAAATGTTTAAGTCATATAATTTCTCTATAATTTCATGGTTCAAGTATGTTGAGAACTTAGGATTTAAAAACTTGAGATTTACAACTTCTCGTTAAGGTTTTTATGTGCTACAAAATTTTATCTTTAATGTTATGGGTGAAAACAATTACAATTTTAGGGTTGTTTAGAGTCAAGATATTTTAAGAACATGGATGAAAATTGTTTGAAATGATAAGCCCTTCAGACATGATTTTGTTTATCTTTAACATCATCTATCAAAATTTTTAGAATTTTACGATTTTTCAATGTCCTAATATGTTGTCTTTAATTCCATTGTTACACTGTGTCAAAAGTGTGACACAATTTTTTTTTTTGTTACTCCAGCATCAACTCGTTTTGTTTTGAGGGTGTTTTTTCAATCCTCTTTTCAAGCAACAATTTCATTTTTAGCGTAATTTTATAAAATGTTGAAATTTGACCTTGAGAAAAAACCAAATGTGTTCTGAAATACACTTTTTGTTTCTGGGGCGTTTTTTCATGTTTTTTGACGTTTCATTGGTAACAATGATTCATCTTAATAAAAATAAATGACGATGTCTCTTGTAAATAATAGGTGGCAGAGTAGGAATAGTTTTACCTTACAGGTGTGGCATGTATTCACCTTTGGAATTGCGACTAAAATCCAGACTCCTTCTCAGACTATGACGCTCAGCAATTCGAATCCAAGCAACTAAAACTTCGAATGAAATTCTCCTGATTTTTAGGTGGTTTTAAAATCAAATTTTGGTTCATCACCCCATGCAAATAATCCTTTATCATTAGAAATATTTATTTCCATGATGTGCATCATGTGATAATCCATCATCACCTTCAATTGGTTGTGTTTCCCGTATGGAGTGCTCCAGATGTCTTGAGATTAGAATATTTGTGTCAAAAAATCACTTACGTAGACTTTGTTGTTAATTGGCTGGAACTTCTGTTAGCATTGTTGTGTAGCCAGCCAAATGGTTATGGCGTGTAGTGTAATAACCATGATCTGCTTGATTCAGAAAAACACGTACCTAAACATGTGTAAACTGACTTAGTGTTTGACAAGAAGGACAGGTTAATGGTTCACTTCATAATTGCGGATGACACATGTGTTCAACATATATAAGGACTTGACTTAAGCTAACTGACTGTAATACGACACCTATCATGAGATCTAAAAATATTTAAAAAGGCTTTGAGGCATATTTACACTATGACACGTGTTTTAACTAAAGCAGATGCACTTTTAAGTTTTATTTTTTCAAAACAGAGTATGCTTCTAGAAATATCGGTAGCATTGCAATAAAAATAAAAAAGACAAAAATAGGAAAATAACAGAGTTTATGAAAGGCCTAAAATTGGTGCTTCCATAAAATCCGATAGTGAATTTTATTTTTTATTTTTTATTTTTTAAAGTTTAATCCTAAAAATAAAATTGATGCGGGAGCATCAGATTCGAAAATACTTTTTATTTATTAAAACTTAGGGGTATTTAAGTTTTTTAAAAGAGCTATATTTTTATAAATAATTTGTGTGGGTTTTATGTATTTTTAATTAAATATTGTAAATAATTCTCAAATATGAGAGAATTTGGTCAGTTGAGGATGTAAAGGGATGAGATATTTTAATTTAGAAATTAGTTTCATTAATTTTGGGTGAGAGAGGATCCTTAGGGATTCAAGAGTGATTTTAGGATTTGTTGAGATATTTAGGGGTTTGTTGAGTGATTAAAGGGATGAGAACCAAAATTGGTTCAATTAAATTTGTATAAATTGATATGAGCTCAAAGGCAAAATAGAGGAGGTAGAATAGAGTGATAGAGAGTGAAGTTTGGATAGCAAGTCTGCAAGCCTACGGGATTTTGTAAAGGGCTTAAGTTCGGCTTCCGGAATGTTTGAATGTTTATATTTTTGTGAAATAGCATATGGGAGAGAATCAATTTTAAGTTAGTATTGATTCATGTTGGAGTTAAATCGAAGTTCAATTCACATGGGTAATTTCATATCTGGTTTGAAGAGATTGATTTCACTGTTTAATTAATGCATTGATTAAATTGCAGACTCTAATGTATAGAATATATACAGCATTAACAGCTGTATTCTCCATGGGAAGTCGAGCCAGCATGTTGGGGGGAACACTCAGCAACGCATAAGGAAGTTGGATATAAATTGCATACATCTAAAGGAAGGATTGATGTTGTTTTATGTTTTGAAAGTTTACAGCTGTTAGAGGGGCGCATAATTTGAAATGTCATATAGCTATTGCTGTGAATTTAACTAGTGATTCAGAGCCCATTTTTGTTGTGCGTATGATCATCGATATCTGCATTCAGTAGTTGGTGTTTCAAAATGTTTTCATTTATTATTGGTAGAAATTTTACTCACTTTCTTGAGCGCAGATTCCCTTCATAATTGTAGCTATCAATATCGAATAGAATGGTCTGTGAAGCCTGTTGAAAAATAAAGTTCATGAAATGAATGAGAAACGCCGTTTCGTTACAAAGTAATCCTGTGATTTGATGGTATAGAATTTAAATACATGTGAGAGGAATCAATTTTTATATCGATTTGTGTTGAATATGAGTGATTAGTTGAGCGCTGCAACGAAGTCTCGTTGATACAATTATCTAATTAAAATATGGACTTAATTGTTGTATTAAGTGTAGAATTAAAAATTGAGAGCTGTTATTAAGGATCGATTGGTCCTTTAGTGAAGGAACTGGGTTGGAAGATCGTTGAAGAGGAAGAAGAACACGTGCAGAAGGCGTTAAAAGAAATGATGTTCCTCAAACTCTGTTGACATTGATTCATTAATTGGGCACACAAATAAGTTGCACATGGGGAAAGAGGGATCAAATCCATAAATCGATGATTATTTGTGTTAAATCAGTCAAGCAGTGATCGATTGGGAAACACTGAGATCGTTTTGAACAACCACTCTTGGAAGGAAGGTTGGTGTCACGTCTCCCAAACCCAAATTATTATTTTTTTCTCGGTTTAGACATTTTTCGGTACCTCTGAACATTCTATGTTGCAAAAATTTCCAATGAGGATTTTTAGGCTTAACTTTCCTCTTCTCGGTTCATATAGTAGACTTTATATACCTACATATTTACCTTGTATCTCGGTTTGTGCGGGAGGATCCTTCAGGCCCTTACTCAGCTTTCCCGGTTGTCGGCACATGGCAGGTTCAATGGCCAAGTTTCGACCTTCAGTATAGATGCTTGACTCTCACGCTTACAGTTCTCGGTGACCTGGAATATAAGAATTCCAGGAGTTACTAACAACTTTTTCATTCCAGGTCACTAGTAGACTGCTCTATATTCTTCTTTGTTTGTCTTCAGTTACAATGCGAAGGATGATCACTAGGCCCTTAATCAAACTTCCCAGTTTGTCGGCCTGCTAATAGGTTCAATATGTTAAAGTTTCAGCATCGAAGTATAGATGTAGGCCTCCTCGCATACATCTATCTCTACGCAGTTCACCACCATTGCTCCACTACTTTCCCAGTAGTTCTATGGATGGTAACCAGATGCTCTGTTCATGGTATTTTACACATGCTTACAATCTTCCTTCACACAGACTGTTATTACACAATAGATTTTGCAATAGGCTTTTTCCCCCTTATTTGACTGTTATAGACATTCAACATGTGTGATATTTTTTGTACAGATTCAACTGTTCCAGGGGGAACTAGGAAACAGCTCCTCTTGCTTCCCTCCATTGGAGGGAGAGAATATTGAACTGTATAGTTTAGAATCCCTATTATTAATCCTCGTACTTAGTTAGGATTCAACTGCTACCTCCATATGTGTACCATTACATTTAATAGAATACTGTAAATTATAATTTTTTCAATTCTTCCCATTGTGACACAGCTGAGGGTTGTTGTTCCCTACTTTCTGTTATTGATCACAGTGAATTCTGTGCCATCAGTATTGTTATGATAGATTAATTTATTTGGAACTTAATGTTCGTGGGTACTGATTTGTTAACATCTTCTGTTTATACACACATAATTAAATACTCCTTTAGAAGATAGCCATCTATACCTATACATGGTTATTATATTGGCTGCTCAATTAATCTATCATCTCAACCATCATTATTACAATGTACTCATCTCTACACTCAACCATTTGTCTCTACTGTCAATAGCTGTAGTTGCAATTACAGAAGTTATTGAACCATTAAACCATCTAACAGTTGCAAAATGCAACCTAACATAACAATTCATACATTACATAATGTACTATAACATAACAACTTCATAAATTTCATAAAAGCCTATAACATCACAATTTCATAAATTGCATAAAGGAATATCATATCAAAATTTCATAAATTGAGTAAAGGAATATAACATCACAATTTCATAAAACAGGGATATTATTAACACAGACTTACAAATATCTCCAAATTTATGCATGCACACCTCTACCATGACCAGTCCTCCCAACCTTAGAATCCTCTTTATCTCCCAGGATTCACCCCCGAGCAGAGATCCTCCCCAGAACAGACTAACCTCAATCTGTTCTGGAGCAGCTTATTTAAGTTGTGCTTTCCCCAAAGCCTGTTTCCAATTCTGCGTCCAGAATTTCAGGATGCTTTATTCCTGTTTAGCCTAGGCTTCCCATTTTGGGACTCTTTAAAGTTGCTTTAAGCTTTTCCTCAGCTTTTCCAGCTTTTTCTCTCCTCTTCCCAACTACTCCTCTTCATTGGGGAAATTTAGATTTTTCCTCAAAAATCTAAATTAGAAATAATTTCTTTCAAGGATTTTTGAAAGATTTGGGGAAAGTCTTTTTCCTTTTCCATTACCTCATGGATTAGGGATGGGATCTCACTTTCTCATCTAGTCATAGTGCATGCACAATATTTTATTTATTTTTCATAATTAAGTATTTAACCATATCCACATAACAATTATCCATTGGGGTCCACTCCCCTATGGATGTATGTTCAAATGTCAACTTTGAAAAGCATAGAACTTGGGGGTGTTACATGTTCCCCCTCTGAAAATAAACACTGTCCTCGGTGTTGACAACTATCGACTTAGTTCATTTTGAACTAAATTATGAATGCTTTTCCATCATCTTAGCTTCTCTGTTCCATGTAGCTTTTCAGCAGTAAAGTGCTCCACTGCACCTTTACTCTAGCTACTAGTCATTTTCGCAATTCAATTCCTTCTCGCTTTCATCTTTGAGGCGACTCTGGAAAGAAATTCCTCTTCTGGTTCCACCTGGACCACAATTCAAATCAATCATGTGAGAAGCATCATGTACAAAAATTATAACGTTTCCTTTCCAACAAGGAGACATGAAATATATCAGGAAATTTAATAAGCAAGGGCAGGGCTAATGTATAAGCCATTAGTTTCCAGCAGAGTATTCTCCTGCCTCCACTCTATTTACTGATGCCTTATGCAGTTGGTTCTCTTCCTACTTCTTTGCAAGAAGTCTGTATGGAAGATCTTTTATCCTGGTTTCTCTGTCCACAATTCATACCAATGTAAGTAAGATCAGGTACATATAATTGATAATTCACAACAGCATTCTGCATTTCAATAACTTAAGACATTCAGTTATTAATCAAACCGTTCAGATTCATAATAGTTTAGTGTACTTTTAGTACACTACTTATCATTCCTTGTTTTGCAGTGAGATTCTTTCCTCGCACCACTTGGTTCAGTTCAGCTTTTCTGGATTTTCTAGGTGATTTATCTTCACCTTTTTCCTCTTTGTTTCCAGAGTGCCCAATTTCCTGTTACACACTTGGCTAAACAATTTTTTTCAACTTTTTTCATTAGTACTCATAAATGAGAGAAAACAATTGTATCATATGCATGGTTATGCTTACCCTTTCTCATTTCATAGTTGTACTTCTAGTATTTTTTCATTGTTTCTTTTGTTAGTTAATCAATTTAACTAGTATCATCTAGACTCATTAATAATCTCTACAATTCCATGCTTACCTCTCACATGAAATTGTATCCACTAGTTCAACACTTAAGTGAACAAATTTGGAGCTGATGGGTTTCCCCCACACCCAAGTCCAAAATACAGCTCATCCTCTTTTCTCTCGGTTTGTAGCTGTATGATTTCACATCATTTCTCTGTCTTTGAATTTAAGACTCCAGACAATTAACTTTAATAAAATTTACCCCACAAAATTTTATAGTGTGAATACCTGTTTCCCTTTCAGGGGATAAATGAAATTTCTATAATTCATCACATTCACAATTAGTAATACTTGATAATGCCAAAAATAAATTTGACACCTTTTTCAAAAACTCACCAGAATTTATGCATTTACTTTTAATTGTATGTTCATGCTTTGCTATTTCCCCTCTTCTATTCCTCTCATCGGCTTATATACTAAAATAGAGTTAATTGAAATGGAAAAGATTTTATAAATCATAAAGGTATTCCAACTTTTTCCTGAGTCATAAAAGAATTCCTTCTTTTCTAATACATAAAAGCATTCTATTTTTTTCTAGCAAAAGCAACCCATAAATCTCTCATGCTTTTATTTTTAAATCAGTATTTGTTTTTTGTTTTTTTTTTTTTCCTTATGAGAGAAATATCCCTTCTCCATAATCTTTCCAATTCTTTTATTCATTATCTCTAAACTTATAAAATATACCAACTGGAAGAATATAAATAAATAATTAAGAATCATTCTTTCATTATCACAAGAATATTCTTCCTTAAGTAATTCATCAGGAAAATTTTAATTTACCCCTTCATTCATTCATGCCTAACTCAATGTAATGGTTCCACAGTTACTAAATCAACCATTTAATTGTAATTAAAATTTGTACTTCAATCTTCTTTTCTTTTGTAGCAGTATACATGCCTTATTTATAGAATACATTTTCCACTTACTCATATACTACTTACATCTCAAGCCTTGGGCAATATACATCTCATAAGCATGTATATATATCCACTAGGTTTGTATATATCATATATATTTCCAAACCTTATTGTATAAGTACCATGATATATATATATATATATATATATAGCCTTAGCAATATTAATTTGATGAATATATATATATATATCCCTATATTCATATATATTCATATATAAGTTCAAAGCCTTTTTTGGGAGTGCTACCATATATATATTACACATAATTTAAAATAATCCCTTTTATATGAACCATTATATTTCCTATCATTGAATCCACTCTTTTTCATATATATATAGAACCACTCTATATATATATAATCCACAATATATAAAATCCATCATATATATAAAATCCACCACCTATATATATATATCCACCAGACATATATATATAAAGTCCACCCTATATATAAACCAAAGAGTTTAAGTAATACTCCTAAAAATATATATATATATATTTTATAAAGTCCTCTTGGTGAAGTTCTCTTTACTCCTCGAGTCTCTAAGAAAACATTTAATATTCTATTTAGAGTCTCCTTAACCACCTACATATACCTCTTTTAGCTTAAACATATTTATATATTAATGAATATATTTATATATATGTATAGGAACTACCCATTGATAATTTATTTCCACACATATATATATCTATGTATTACCTATATATATATGTCCCAATTCACATATCGAGGAACTTCCATATATATAGATATATATATATATTACATTCATGTAACGAATTCCCACCTATATCATTATATAGATGCTTATTGCACATATTACACATGCATATATCTATATATAAACCATTCATATAAGTGTGGCTACATGAATATATGAAGGGAATATATATATAGGGAATCATTACACCTATGGTTATCATTATAGGAAAATAAGTGCACCTCATCTCTTATTAATGTAATGATATATATATCTAGGTGTATATATATGGTGTATGGAATTATAGGTATTTATTAATGTGGGATAGGGGAATGATATTCACATATATGACTGTATATTCCATACCCATAACCACCTCGGCATTTATGGGCGTTCACGCATATGTCACTATAGCGCTATATAAATACATTGTATATATATATGTATAAGTTATTTTTCGTTTCCTTGTTTATAATGATTCGGCGTGCCTGTATATGTATGGCCGATCTATAAAGTCTCATCACAACCGCCCGTTAATGTTGACGTGTCAACCCTATAACCATTCCCGATAACCAGATCCTGGAATGTGTATTAAACTTATCATATTAACTTATGTAACCCCTCGGTGTGCCCAGTAGTAACGCGCCGTCGGTTTTCTTGGAGTGTTCGGGTGGTTAAAATCATTATGGCAGGGATTCGAATCTGCGGTGCAGGGATTTACCACAGACCATCAACACGTTTCTGGAACCCGGAAGCATACGTGTCTAATTTTTACTGCATTGATATTGATTTAAGGACACATCGTAGCATTACAGCCGAGCTTCACCTGCTGTCGTGCTTAGATTTAGGGTTGAGACACGATAACCTGGCGGCCCTATATCACCTCTTCTGCACGACAAAATTTGTAAAATCAGCCTCGGGATTTTTTTTTTTGGGGCAGTGTGCGACCATTGTAGTTTAGGGTTTAGGTTTTTCTATACACTGGAAAAGCCATTTCTGCCGCCTGTACAGCTGTGGGGGAGATTCAAAGCGGTTCGCCTTATTAAAGCCTCATCCGTCCACTGTTAGTTTAGTTTTCCAGTTTTCCTGTTCAGATGCACCTCTCGCCCACTGGTATGTCTTTTTCCGAAATTTTTTTCAGATCGGAATAGCTTGGCAGTAATGCCAGAGGCGATAGTGCTCAGGACTGAGAGTTTATTTTTGGCTATGCGTGAAGTTAATTTTGTTGTTTATATATATTTTTTTTCTCCAGGGATTATACCACGGCGTTTCCAGTCCCTGGTTCTCTTCCAGATGCAAGAGGTTCTTACCCTCTGTCTTTGGTCTACCGAATGCCTGAAACGTCGCGACATTTGACCGGATCTTATTGTTTTCTCTGGGACCCAGACGGCCTCATTCGGAGCTGCCACTATGCTCTGTATTTCGCTCCAACTCGGTTAAATTTCTTTTCGTTTTCCCTAAAAATCGCCACCTTATTAACTTGTTTCATTTGAATGAAATTCATATTTTAAGTCTGCGCTTGGTCGACAACTCCTAAGATTTATTCGCAGAGTCTCGGCATGGTTAAGCCATGCATATATTAGTATATAAATGGTTGAAGTTTCGACTGGGCGCGTAAAAGCCGCTTAGTTTCCATATTGTATGGATTCCCGGATCTGACTTTTATGATACGTATCCTCTGTTTGTTTCATTTCCCTATTGAAATCGTGGTATTTCTGTGTGCTTTCGTATATCATCACTCAGAAATGCATTTGCAGAGATTTTTGGGGAGCGCCTTTCTTGTAATCAACTTAATCCTGACTGGGTTGCTAAAATCATTAATATAGTGTAATATGCTTGCCCCCAAGAATAAATTCCTGGCGCTATTCCAATTATTTCGATGTCTTTCTGATTCATTCATTATAAAATGAACTGTCTGTGTATATTTTCCTCTCGTATTACACCTACAGGCGTATATATATGAAATTTTTTGTGCATTTCATATTATATGACTCGCGGCATTTGTATAACCATGGTTTGATAATTCACACACCGTATTGTGTTTCGACTATACGCGAAATTTCAATGTCCGTCACTATATGTGATTTATTTTAACAACCCGAATCGTCCATTTTCCCTTCTGACAGTATATGGTATGCATATATATTTTCACCGTTCATTCTTTTACCAGTGTTAACTGTCGACGAGTCCGTCGTTAAACTCAGGACATTTGCGTTTACTTTTAATGCATTTACATTTATCTCTGTATGGTTATGAATATGTCCTGAGGGACGACCCACTTAATTTAACGCGCGGCATATATAGATATACAGTGACTGTGTAATACCTACCCGTCGCCGTTCCTTTACTCCATATTAGTTCAGATTTAGATATATAGATGCTCTACACGTTTGATGTACCTTTTTTTTTCAAAACACTATGCAGAACTAATTCACCGGCGGAATCCGATGGGCGTCTCCTCATGACTACCCACTTCATCTCCGGTTAATTATTGGGATAGTAAGGCAAGACTCCACACTCTGTGTAATCATTGTGCACCGAACTGTTATTTTTTTTCCGCATTCTATATTGAGTTTGACCTTTCGCTTCTGTTCGTTCCTTATTGAACGTGAAATGTTTTCCACCAACCGTGGCGTATAGTTGTCGGATTATTCCGATTGACTTGTCACACATAAATCGTTGACACAGTTTAATATTTCTCTGTGCATAGTTTTAATTTTGCCGTAGGTTTATTTCATTTTTATGCCATATGGTCGTATGTCTACATGTTCCATTCTTAACGTAGAGGGTTTTTTTTTTTCATATATGTATATATTCCGATAGAGACACCATTCGCACTGATTCTCCTTTGTTCATGTATTGGTTTAAATATATGATGTGCGTTTATTCCGTTATTAGAACATATAACTTCATATATGGTTATATTTATGGCTATAACTTCATGGTTAATTCGTTCTTAGAAAATATAACTTCATATATATGGTTATATATGGAGATATGGTTATATATTTAACAAAATTTAAGTCGTGTAACTCTTCGATCTGATTAACATATCTATGTAGCGTTTTTAATGCATAGGTATATAAGAAATCTAAAGTTTAATCTACACTAAGCATAAATAATCTTTAGATCCTAAATGTTTATTTCAAGGTTTAGAATTTAAGTTATAATACCAAGTACTCTAACCTTGTTATCGATATTATCACCCTTCTATGATGTGAATTTCCTTAGTAGTTTGGTCACCCTACAAGATATACATTCTAGAGTCCTTACTCTCCTTTTTAGATATACTCATAGGTATGCAATAGTGCTGGATTTGAGGGCAGAATTTATAACTTAAGCCCTTCACTAAAATAATTGTTTTCTAAGAGTAAGGGTAGATTTGTAAAGGCAATATATACAATTGTGACTGTTATCAAAATCATATAGAGTAAAAATGTTTATTCTCTCTTTCTTTTCCCTACCCCCAATTCTGTTATAATATTCAACCCACCTACATGTGTTAAGTCGAACTTGAGTAGAAAACAGAAATATATTTTTGTTAAGTGCTTATGCAAGTATTCAGGAGTTCAACATTCAACACAATGTAATCCATTTCTATAATATTCTTCCTCTTTCTCAAGAGCTAGAAAGGAGTTGCAACATAATGTCCTATACTTGCTAGGACAGCCCTAATACTCATATAGAATAGAAGTACTTTTTATCTAGAGAAATCTCGAAGTCTTCTCTTTGTTTAATGTCCTTACTTTCTTTGCCTTAAATCTACTACAATATAGTTCTAATATAATGGTGCAAATATCACATGTGTTCTACATAACACTAGATAATATTTCATTTTCCATAGAGATTAAGAACTTCAGATTTATACCACACCATTTTCTGCGGAGATAAGTGATTGTCCTGCAAGTATACTTGAAGTAATATTTTTAATATTCATAAGATTTATAACAGTTTATTATTTTTTTGTGAGCACATATCTTGCCCAATTTTTGAACTTTAGCTCCGATACCATTTGTCACGTCTCCCAGACCCAAATTTTTTTTTTCTCCGGTTTAGATTCTTTTCGGTACCTACAAACAGCCCTGGAATACAAGAATTTCCATGAGGATTTTTGGGCTTAACCTCCCCTCTTCTCAGTTCATATAGTAGACTTATATACCTACATATTTTACCTTTTATCTCTTAGGTTTCTGTGCAGGAGGATAACTAGGCCCTTAATCAAGCTTTCCCAGTTTGTCGGCCTGCTAATATGTTCAATATGTTAAAGTTTCAGCATCGAAGTATAGATGTAGGCCTCCTCGCATACATCTATCTCTACGCAGTTCCCCACCATTGCTCCACTACTTTCCCAGTAGTTCTATGGATGGTAACCAGATGCTCTGTTCATGGTATTTTACACATGCTTACAATCTTCCCTCACACAAACTGTTATTACACAATAGATTTTGCAATAGGCTTTTTCCCCCCTTATTTGTCTGTTATAACCATTCAACATGTGTGACACTATGGTACAGATTCAGCTGTTCCATGGACACTAGGAAACAGCTCCTCTTGCTTCACTCCAAGGGAGGGAGAGAATACTGAACTGGATAGTTTAGAATCCCTAGTGTTATATCCTCGTACTTAGTTAGGATTCAACGGCTACCTCCATATGTGTACCATTACATTTAATAGAATACTGTAAATTCTAATTTTTACAATTCTTCCCATTGTAACACAGCTGAGGGTTGTTGTTCCCTACTTTCTGTTATTGATCACAGTGAATTCTGTGCCATCAGTATTGTTATGATAGATTAATTTATTTGGAACTTAATGTTCGTGGGTACTGATTTGTTAACATCTTCTGTTTATACACACAGAATTAATTACTCCTTTAGAAGATAGCCAACTATACCTATACATGGTTATTATATTGGCTGCTCAATTAATCTATCATCTCAACCATCATTATTACAATGTACTCATCTCTACTTTCAACCATTTGTCTCTAATGTCAATAGCTGTAGTTGCAATTACAGAAGTTACTGAACCATTAATCCATCTAACAGTTGAAAGAAATGCAACCTAACATAACAATTCATACATTACATAATGTACTATAAACATCACAACTTCATAAATTTCATAAAAGCCTATAACATCACAATTTCATAAATTGCATAAAGGAATATCATATCACAATTTCATAAATTGAGTAAAGGAATATAACATCACAATTTCATAAAACAGGGATATGATTAACACAGACTTACAGATATCTCCAAATTTATGCATGCACACCTCTACCATGACCAGTCCTCCCAACCTTAGAATCCTCTTTATCTCCCAGGATTCACCCCCGAGCAGAGATCCTCCCCAGAACAGACTAACTTCAATCTGTTCTGGAGCAGCTTATTTAAGTTGTGCTTTCCCCAAAGCCTGTTTCCAATTCTGCGTCCAGAATTTCAGGATGCTTTATTCCTGTTTAGCCTAGGCTTCCCATTTTGGGACTCTTTAAAGCTGCTTTAAGCTTTTCCTCAGCTTTTTCAGCTTTTTCTCACCTCTTCCCAACTACTCCTCTTCATTGGGGAAATTTAGATTTTTCCTCAAAAATCTAAATTAGAAATAATTTCTTTCAAGGATTTTTGAAAGATTTGGGGAAAGTCTTTTTCATTTTCCATTACCTCATGGATTAGGCATGTGATCTCACTTTCTCATCTGGTCATAGTGCATGCACAATATTTTATTTATTTTTCATAATTAAGTATTTACCCATATCCACATAACAATTATCCATTGGGGTCCACTCCCCTATGGATGTATGTTCAAATGTCAACTTTGAAAAGCATAGAACTTAGGTGTTACGATTGGAGCGGTCCATTGGGAATGCATAATACAACAGAGATCATGCGTGGTGAAGTCGTAGTGGAGAGCAGTTTGACTTTAATTGAATGCAGAGGGAAATCACATTGCCGATGGTCAATGGTCAATACTTATGCCAGAAGTGATGGCATAAGAGACATAAAACAACGTAGCACTGTATTTGTTGTGCGTTCAGATTTCTCAAAGGTCCGAAGACTCTTGGAGTCAATTATACATCGAATATCTGTTCGATAACGTGGATGTATGGAAGCATTGTGAAGGCACAATTGAAATTGAAGGGTGTTTATAGAGGTAAGCTCAATTATGTTAAAATTGTGGCCATAAAGACGTGTAAATTATTTACATTGGAATATATAATTCCATATGGAGTGGTAGCGTGGGTGCATTATTTTTATTGAATTTTGATTTTAAAGTCCGGCATTATAAAAAATGAAAAGTGTGAGTTGGGGTTATTCACATGAAGAGGTAGATTGTTGGGTTATGGTTTCATAACATTGATTTGAGTTGAACTTTCGCATGAGTTTTAGATTGAATTTGAGGACCTTGTGTATTGAAGTATGGTTTTCATGAACCATAAAAAAAAAAGAAATTGTGAACATGTGTTACAAGCTTCCGCAATATAATAATTTGTGAAATTGCTCGGACATTGAAGAATTATTTGGGCGATTATTTGAGATGCATTTTGTATATGCATAGTATGTAAATATTCTAGGTTTGCAGGGTTCCCCTGCATCAAAAATTATGGAATGGACTCATGACCTAGCAAAGAATTGTGCTAACATTGGCTCCACAGGAGGATAAAGCTCTCCCTTCAAGGCTCTAAGAATATTTTGTAGCTTCAGTGCCTTGTCATTGGACTATGGACTCTCATTATGAAACACACTGGTATTTAAAATGAACTTAGGCTACCAAAAACCTTAGTAAAATAATTTTTTGAGAAAGTGCCCATTGAATGGGCCTCCAAAAAATTCTGCTCCATCAAGATGTTGCAACTCAAATGTGTTGTTCTGTAGAATGTTTGAGACTTTGAAAGGACGGAGCCATAAAGCATCACATTAAGAATGCTTACCTAGATCTTGATGTTGTTCATCCCACTTCAACCCTAGATCCCCAATCTGAAAATCTTCTTTTTTAGTTCCTTTATCAAAATCTGTCTTTATATCTCGCTGATATTTTCTCACCAAATCATAATGTTGTTCTCATTTTAACTTCACTTCTATGATTTGATAAACTCTCCTGGTCATATCACCTGGTTCAGGTTCATGATCTTGTAGAAATTTAACTACAATAATTAGCAATTAAACTAGAAAAACAACATGAGTTCCATGAATCATTTAAAAATGTAATGTATTAATATATTTTTTTATTGTCACCATGTCTGCCCATAAACGAAACTTCAATTTTGAATCCCCGGCTTTCTTGTTTTTCTCCAACAGTTTGGTGATGATTCTTACCAAACTTTTGTTTGATGATTCAGCTAAACCATTCCCTTGAGGATAGTAAACTGTAGAGTGAGTGAGCTAAATTTCATAATCTTCACAAAAATTATCAATGCAGTGTCTTTCAAAGTAGCTTCATTATATGCTACTAACCTTGAGGGACATCCAAATTTGGTTATTATTCCCTCTAGAAAATTAATGATAAATTTATGAGTAGCATGCCCAGTAGATATTTCTTCAATCAATTTGGTGAAGTAATCAGTCACAATAAGAATCCATCAATGTTGTCCACTTGAAGGTGGATGATTTTATCCAATGAAATCTAAGCCCCATTGTTGAAAAGGTGCAAAAACAACTATGGGCTTGAGAGGAAAAGACTTCAAATGTCTCTTTCCAGTGAAATTTCAACATTTTTCACCTGCTCTCACCTCAGCACATGCATTAGAAAGCATGCTAGGCCAAAAATATACAGCTCTCAATATTTTGTATACAGTAGTTCTCCAATAGTGATGACCTCCACACACACTACTATTCATATCAAAGATAACTTTCTTGGACTCATCTGGGTCAATGCATCTTAACAAAACTCCTGTGGGATATTTCCAATATAAACAATTATCTTTAATGTAGAATTTAATAGCTTTCAGCTTCAAAGATCTTACTCTGCTTTTATCATAATTTGGAGTAGGTTTAAAATGCCGCAGAAAATAGATGACGTCCTTGTACCAATTGCATTAAGAAAACTTTACATCCACTACCATGTTTTCTATAGCTTCATAAATTTTCCCTTCAAATTTTTCATCGATGAAATTGAAGCCCAAAACTTTACAATTTTCTTCAGCTAGTAGTTTGGATAATCCTTCACCTTTGATTACTTTAGTAGGATTTATGTCTAAATCAAACTCAAGAACTTTAGTCACCCACTTGCTTCTTTTTCCATCAATATTAGGCTGAACTAATATCCCTCTAATAGGAGATGAAGGTACATAAGAAATAACTTGAGCATGCAGAATATAAACTCTAAAATATTTTAGAGCTTTCACTAATGCATAGGCATGCTTTTCCAACATTCCATATTTCAATTATACATCTCTAATAGCTCTGCTGAAAAATGCTATGGGAGCTTCCCTATTTTATGAATATTTTTGTAACAAAACAACAAAAATAGTATCTTGTGAGGCAAATGAGAAGATCAAGAAAGGCTTTGAGTATTCAGGGCTAACCGGCTGAGGCACTTCAATGATAACTTTTTTTATCATATCAAATGAATTTCTGGATTCAATAGTTCACTTGACTTCTTTGTCCTTCTTCAACATGCAAGTAATATGCTTCACCACTTCAGAGAAATTTTGAATAAACCTTCTTAATAAATTGATCTTATGAAGGAAAGATTGAACCTCTTTCTTGGATCTTGGAAGTGTTAAATCTTGAATTGCAATCACTCTCTTAGGATCAATTTTCAGTCCATCTTTAGAAACTATGTGACCCAACCTCTTACCTTCCTTGAGGGAAAAATGAGACTTCCTTGGATTCAATGATATACCATATTTTATGCATTTAACAAATACTTGTCTCAAGTGATGAAGGTGTTCTTGATTTGAAGTTGAATAAAAACTAATACCATCTAAATAGATGACCAATAATTTTTCCTTTTCTCCAATGAATGCAAAGTCCATAGCACACTGAAAAGTAGCTCCGGCCATCATAAGTCCAAATGACATATTTGCATACATGAATGTTCACCAAGGAGTAGTGAATGATGTCTTCTCGCATTCTTCTGGCCAAAATGAAACTTGATTATACCTAGAGAACCCATCTAACATATAAATTATGTCTGAATGAGTTACCTTTTGAAGAATATGCTCCATCTTTGGAAAAGGATAGTTATCTTTCTTGGAGCATTTGTTAAGATTTATAAAATATACACATAGTATGAATTCACCACTCTTCTTCCTTACTGGAACTAGAGTAGCAACGCAATATGAGTATCTAAATGGAATGATGATTTTTACATCCAAAAGTTTCTTGATTTCCTTCTCCGTCACTGGTAACAATAATTGATTGATTTTCCTTAATTTTTGCATGAATGGCTTAGTAACATATTTCAATGGTATTCTATGCTCAATGATAATTGTATCATATGTCTTAAGATCTTAATATCTCCAGGAAAAAACATCAACAAATTCCCAAAACATCTTGTGGTATTCAACTTTTATTTCTCCTGATAAATTTTTTGAAAACTTCACATACCTTTTTTCTTTTTCTGTGCCCAAATTGAAATCTTCCAATTATTATTCTATTTCAGCCAACTATGGTTTGACTGAGACATCATTGTGATCAAAGAGCTTATCGAGTGGGATTAACCCCTTGGGAATGTGATTGGTAGGCAGCTAAATGATAGGCTAATCAACAATCCGTTTTTGCAAATTTTTGGTGCCCTACAAATCAGCATCATTCTTCATGAAATATTCATCTTGATAAATGTTTAGGAAAAAATACTCTTCAACAGCATCAATGAATCTTCTAATCTCTTGATCATCTTCAAAAAATTTCCAATGCTTGAAATTATCAGGAATTCTAAGTTTGAACCTAACTTCCACTTCATAGGTATTGGAATCTTAAATGAGCTTGCTGAAATAGAAAGTGAGTCAGGAAAAAAAATACTTTCTCTTAGAAAAAAAGAAATGTTAAAAGGCAGGAATGAGTCTTCTACAATTCTCCATACTTCAGTCCAGTAATCTTTGAGTCTGGGATGCTTAATTCGATAAACATTTCTGATTTGTTGAATGATATGTTCAGCATCTTCAAAAATAGAAATTTCTGAAATATTCATGTCCTTTGTTGTTTTTAAACCAATCAGAAAAGTCTAATAGTCATCGACATTGTTATTTGCTTCAAATTCGAGTTTGAAATAAAAAGTGGAGCTATCTTTCAAAGGAGAAATGATAACTATTCCTACACCAGATCCTTCTGTGGAACATGGGCCGTCAAAGTATATTTTCCATAGCTTAGAACCTTCATGACTGATCTATTTATCAATAGGCTTCAAAATATGAAAAATTTCTATAGATAAGATAGCATTATCCATGTGTAATATATTCGAACCAAAATTGGTTTTTCTACCATAAATTGGATGATTAGTGGGATCTTTGTTGTTACTAATGATATATGCTAGCTGAGCTTCTCTATAAATTCTTCTTTTTTCTCCTCCAAAAACAGGGACAGTAGCATAAGTGAGATCCATTTACAAGGCTTGTCACCTTCTAATCCATGACCTAGAAAGTAACATGCCAAACCTAGGAGGAATGTCAGCTACAACAATATCCATCACCATTCCTCTCACGGGTAACTTAAAAGTGCTTACTACAAGGTCTTTGATGAAACGAAGTCATTGAACTTTCTGGGAATCGAAGGAGTAAAGATCTTGGTATTCTCTAGTTACTTCAAGGCCTAGTTCATATATGACTACCTTGGGCATTAAATTATGCGAGGCTCCGTAGTCCATTAGGAAATTATCCAAGATATTTTCCTGAATATATGAATATATATAGATAGGAGGGGTGGAGTCATATTTTTCTTCTACCAATGGACCTAAAATAACAGTGGGCTTGTCATCTTGAAGGTTAAAAAAATCAAAAGCTACTTCGGGTGGTAGGGGTTGAAGAGCTTTCATAAAGGTCCTTTTGAAATCATCATTCTTCATGATCTCTACAAGAGGAATAAGAATATTTATATTTTGTATTTCATTCTTAAAATTGAAAATAGGGGGCATCTTGTGAGCAATTGTTAGCTCAAGTGAAGGAGTATTAACTACTACCGGAATTTCCAGTAATTTCTATTATTCAACTTGTCTTTTATATGCAATTTTAACTGTGTCCTTATTCTTCTTGGGATGTGCAACAAGATGTGAATTATCATCAATATTCTTTGATCTGAGATTATATCTGCTTTTATGATCGGCTACAATCATGGAATGATCAAGAACCACTTCACTATTCTTAGTATATGACATGAAATCCTCATAATCTGATTGTGTAAGATGAATCAGCCCTTCTTTGTCTCTTAGAAAATTGATATCAAAATCCTTCTCCAAACTTTCAGCTTCCTCTTCATCTTCAAATATAGAATTCTACAAAGGAGGCTAGACTTTTTGATCATCAACATCTCTCCTCTCTCACTGAAAAATTTTAGGAACATTAGGTCTTATAAATTGTTGCCTATTAGGCAGATCAAATGAAACATTTTTGGTAGTAGTTGGTCTTGCTTCCATCTTGAGCTTGGAAATCTCATTATTCAATGACTAGACCATCTTGGTTAGCTCATCTAACTTAGGATCTATTTCTGAAATTCCTGAAGTTGAAACTTCATCTTTTTGCTTTTTTTTTCTCTATCACTCCCTCATCTCAGCCTATCAGTTGCTAAAACATTAGATTCTACCTCCAGTGCATTGTCTTGCATTTGTGTTAATGTTGCAAATCATGTTTATCCTAATAATAAACAAAAATAAGGATAAAAGGCACCAGCATAAGTGATTTTAGCTAAATCTTCAGTAGGTATTTCGTTATACATCTTATTAAATCTCTTAGAAAAATCAGAAACCGATTCTCCTTTTTTTCTTTTTATTTCACCAAATTTAGTGATATAATACATACAAACTTTCTTATCGCCCAATTTCCTTTAAAATTTATCATCTAAGGTTTCAATTCCAGTTATGCTACCAGTTTTCAAGGATCTGAACCATTTTCTTACATCACCCTCAAGACTCTAAAAAAAAACTCTCATCCAGACATCTTCATGCTCAATATTCAGATTATCAGCATAAGCATAAAAATCTGCAAGGTGTTCTTCAGGTTTTACATCTCCCTCACCACTAAACTTAGGCATGTGCTTGAGATAATCTCTTGTAGTTAATGCATTCATAGGCTGAGGTAAGACCAAAGGGGCATACCTTGCAATAATAATTGCATCAATTCGGTTAAATTGTGGGTTTGGACCTACCATGGTGTGAGTTGTTTAGATTTTTTCAATAACAATAGGTGAATTGTGAACAACAGATGATGAAGCACCAAATTGTGATGTGGATATTGTTTTTTGGTTGGAAAAGAAGGGAGGTATAGTATTTTCTGCAAAATCAGGGGATAAATTTTGCAGGACTTCTTTAGGGACAATCTTTGAGAAAATAGTAGTAGAGGAAGCAAAATTTTGTTTACTCTTTTTCTTGTTTAGATTTTCAGGGTCAGAAACTGGGACTATTAAAAGGGAATATGGTTTAGCCCTAGTTCTACTCCTTTTAGGAGCTATAACTTCAAGAATGGAGTCACCAGGTGTAAAGTAGTCTAAAAAGACAACTGGAACTATACACCTTAGAACTAGGCTTATAACTTTGTCATTAACCTAGGGATAAAATTCAACTGGCCTCCCCAATAATGGTGCCAAATACGTTATCACAATGAGTCACTCCTTGACTTCATAAGGAGTAAGCCTTACACATCATAGTTCATTTCAAATTTTAAAGGGATTTCTTGAGTGGTGGGATGACTTCTCAAAGATTTTGAAATGAGTTTTTATGTTCTTTAAAAATTTCATGCATTTGGCAAGTTGTGGAAAGTATAAATTGTGCGGGTAAAAGGTAGTATAGGGAGGAGAGTGCACAAGTGGAAGAAGATGAATAGCTGGTATCTATTCCAGGAAATATTCCTATCCTAAATCAGACACACAACTATGAAGATGGCTCTTTACATAAAATCAATTTATGAAAAGCAAAAAACATTCACAAAATAGATTGCATGTTTGAAGTATTCCACAAATCCTTTATGAAATCTTCACCCACATGTTCTATAACACACATATAACTTGCAGAAAAATGAAAGCAGTTAATTTACTGTTAAATCCTTTAACAACTTATCACTCACACCTTACTAGTTGTTGCAATTCATATTTTAGAAGAAATTAACAAATAAAAAAGACACACCACACATTAGATGTTCCTTGAGTCACAAAATCCCCCAACATGAATAAAAAATGTTTTTTTATTATATTCAGTCTTTAGGTAGATCAACATCCAACCTGGAAATTGTTGGGCGTTGAAAAAGGTATGAATTCACCATGTATTTTCTCATCTTTTTAATTTAAACATAACTCTTTTTATTTTAGAAAGATGCTTTATTGTAGAATTATGATAGAATTGCAAAGACTTGTGTTTATTGTCAAAAGTAACTAAAATTTGCCTTTTATTGTAAAAACAGGAAACAAACGGAGTAAACAACTATTCGAAAGGCAAGTCTAAAGTGGGAGTAACTGTTGTTCCTCCCGTAATAGACCATATCCAGTCAAAGAGAAGATAAGGAGCAGCACGACTACAGCAGAAGAAGATCAAGTGCTAGCTAAAGAAATAAAAGGAGCGAATCCCTTAGGATCTTTCGATCATGAGGGATCGCTGTTCAGTCTTATCTTGTTCCTTTTCTTATCCGTCGAAATTGTTATAAAAATAAATTCCTTCAGAGATCGAAGGAGTCAAATCATTGATTGAGCATTTTGTATAACTCTGTATTTTCTTGTTAACTCTCGTAATCAGAGACCGATTGCTGTAAACACTATTTATTTTTTATTAATACAAAGATGCGTTCCCGTTCCATTTCTTAAGCTCTGAAGTAACCCAGTAATGTTTCACTGGAGCTAAGGGCCCGACGCTAGTGGATCGATCTGTTGTTTTTATCTTTATCTTTCAATTATCGTTGTGTGATAGTTTGAAGTTGTTTTCATTACATTCGCAAGTTAATTGGTTTGCTGTTGAATTACGGATTGATTTCGTTATGTTAATGAATCGCATTACTGTTCCATTTTGACAAGAACCTTAATTCCTGTATTATTTATCTTGCCATACATTACAGCGCTTTGTTGTTCAACATTAGATGTCTTGTTCCAATTGATTGTTGTTCCATTGGATTGTTGTTCATTTCGATTATTGTTTAACAACGTTTGTTGTCGACAGGGTTTGGTGTTTAATAGGATTTACTATTTAATTCCATTAAGTTAAGATTTTATGTTTAGATTCATTAGTTAGTATTTGTTATTCAATTCCTTTAGTTACAGTTTGTTGCTTATTTACATTACTGTTCAATTCCAATGCGTTGTTCATTTCCAATTCAGTAGTTTACAGATTGCAAAGAGTTTTTTTTTAAAGAGTTTTCTTAGTTTACTTTCAATAGCAGCTTTAGTTCAATTTATATTTCCCTTTAATTGCTTTAAAGCAGGACTGTCAACTGTAGAGAATATTGGTTATTGCTTCCACGTTCCTAGATTGATTATCTTGTCCCAGTTTGATTTCAATTGCATCAATTTCTAGAGGAATGAGTTATTTCTACTGTATCATTGATTGATGTTTGCTGAGTGAATAGTTGGATTTCAGAGCATTTGAGTTCATGTTAATGTTATTATATTTCTTTTCCAAGCATCCGTTTACTCTTGTATTTAGAACACTGTGATACATATTACAAAGCATTACTCTTAGCTTGAATTGCAGCCTTAGATAGAGTACACTCTTGAAACAAAAAGTCGTTCCTGGATTGATAAATAATGTAGGATAAATAGGTGTTAAAAATATACCTTTTATACCTCAACATTTTGGCACCATTGCGAGGGAGAGTTTATGCCATTTAGAGGGAGTGATGCACATTTGACCTTTTTTTTTCTTCTTGGGAAGAATTGGGTATTAAAGACGGAAGGTAAGAACCTGTGCACCGAGCAAGAAACACACTTGCTCATAGCTTGTTTCACAGTAGAATTGGGTAATTTTTTAGGTAGGAATGAAGGCTTGTTTTTTTGAATGAATAGAAAAGTTAAAAAAAAACAAAATTCCTCCTAAACCCGAAAAAACTAAGGGACCAGTGACCCTTGGGAAAACAACTTTCATTGACGAAATCCTTAAGAAAATTGAATCTTAGCCATCAGTAGGACCTAGGAAAGTTATTTCTAGGAAACCTACTAGCTCCCTTCAGGCCACAGAGTCACCATCTGTAGCCTTTGCTGAGATACATAGTCAAACGGAAGGAATTGATCAATATTCCCAATAAATTGAGAATTCTCGCTTAATTTCTCCACAAGAAGGGAACTCTAGTAATCTCCACAAAGGAGAAGGGGAAACAGGGGAAACCGAAGAACCAAAATCTCCTCTTGAATTAATCCAAATAGCGAGCAACCGAGATAAGGGAAGTGTTGTCAACATCATTCAAAACAAAGGACCTGAATCCCCTCAGATAGTAGGCCAGCAAGGAACACTTATTATTCCAGATCAAGGGAGTGATGTCAAGGCCATTCCCATTCCTTCTAGTCAGCCTAGGAAATCCCTTCAAATCCCATAAGGATATTGGCACAGATTTGATCAAATGGCCCAGAACCAAAACCAAAACCAACAAACACCTCAACAAACTTCCACACTACAATATCCCATTGTGGACACTGCAGTTAATGCACCTATGAAGGCCATTCCTCTTCAACATATTCCTACATTCCATGGCTTAACATCGGAAGATCCATATGCATTTCTGTTTGAATTCAATGTATTATGCAGGGGGTATGACTATACCACTGATCCCAAAAAATTAAAATTATTTCCTTCCAAATTAAAAGGAGCAGCCTTACGATGGTTTAAGGGGTTAGGTGGAGGTGTTATAAATGATTGGGATCAGATGAAACCTGTGTTTCTAAAGAAATATCAGGATTATTGCAGGTCCCAGGAACTAAAAGATGAAATATTTCAAATGACAGCAAAACCTAATGAAACACTGGAGGAATATGTAGAACGTTTTCAATACAACCTCCAAACATCACCTTATGCATCTTTACCCTTACCTGATAATGTGCTGAAAACTACATTAATTAAGGGGATGAAGGATCAATGGGTTGAAACACTAAATATTATGGGAAAAGGTGACATATATCAGGAAAGCTATGCTAACATTATTTATTTGTGTATCAGGAGTTCGAGAGGCAGCACAAGGCTAAAATCAGTAGAACGAGACATGATCACAAGGGATAATAAGACCTCTAGTGAAGGTGTAACCCGCGCAGAGATTGGCAATTTGATGGAGGACTTTAAAACTGATATTCTAGGGACTCTGACAACGCATTTCGACATTATGCAATCCAAACAAAAGCAAGAAGAAGAAGAAAAAAACTTGGCAATATTCTTTCCTAAGTGCAAGAAGAAAGACAACCATAAAGAGTGCTTGCTAGATATAATCAAATTTTGTGCCATATACACAAAAGATAACCCCACAGAAGGATGTCCCTCGCTTCCTGGGTTAAAATTAGTCTATAAAGAGGCAGAAGAAGAATCAAAAGTGGTATGCCTACTTAATCAGCGCCAACAATGGCAGCTAAGACAATCAGGTATGTCAACTAATCCATTCTCTTCTTTTCAACCTCCTTAATATAATGCTCAGCAATATAATGGAATGTGGAAAAATCAGCCACCTTTCCCCAATTGGTCACAACAGCCATTTCCTACATCACCATGGCCAAATCAAAAAAACCAATCTAATTGGCCGAATTTTCCTTTCTGCCCACCGTTTTGGAAAAACAATGCTTATCCAACACAATGGTCCCCCTCCACTTCGCAGATTCAAACCTGGCAGTCAAACTGGAAAAGACCTACAAATCAGCCAGCTGGAACAATTCCTCTCTCTCAACCTACACTACTAGCTCCCTATACATTGCCACAAAACCTCTAGACCAATTTAAGACCAAAACTCCCAGCCCAACCCAACCCAAACCCAAACAGTAGGCCAGTTCAGTCTATCCAAATAATGGAACCCCCAGAACTAGAGACTAAACTGAGGGAGTGCAATGACCTTCAATTGAGATCTGGGCGCATAGTAGAAACATAGGAAGACAAAAATGTTCAAATTGAAGATCAGATACCTGTAGAAAAAACATTGCAAAAAGAGAATGTGGTTCAACAACAAACTCAACAACAAGAAACCACCTATTCTCCACCATTCCCAGAATGATTAATCATACCTCGCCCAATAGAATATCCTGATTTTGATCTTCTGAGAGAATTAAAAAAATTGTGTATAAAAATCCCTCTCCTCCAAGCTATCCAACACATTCCTATTTATGTAAATACCATCAAGGAATTATGTATAAAGAAGCCAAAGAGGAGAACAACAACCAACCCAACTGTCCAAGTAGTTGGTACTCTATCTGACTTATTATTAGGAATGGAAACACCTGTAAAATATGAAGACCCAGGAAATCCTATAGTGACGGTGCAAATCAATGGGCAATCATTTCCAAATGCCTTAGTTGATTTGGGAGCTGCAATTAATATTCTAACAACCACCACTTGTCAAAAACTTGGTATTACATCATTAGATCCAACAACAACCTTATTGGAATTGGTTAACCAATCGGTATTCAAACCAGAAGGTACACTACAAGATGTAATGGCATCTGTAGATTCCTGGGAATACCCTGTTGACTTCCTGATTATCAACCCAATGAACCGGCTAGATGGACACCCGCTGATCGTAGGTAGACCTTGGTTGGGAACTGCCAATTCTTACATTGGCTGCTGACAATGAGACATGACTATAACAAGGGGAAACTATGTCAAGAACTTAGCTTTATATCCCCCAGCCCAACCAAGCCTATCAATAATCAAAACAAGGAAACAACCTGTATCATATCTCATGGAAAATATGAGATCACCGTTAACCATAGAAGATGCCCTTGATTTTAAATACCAAATAGAGGATGGAATTATTAGCAGTTTCATCAATAAGCCAAAAATCAGATCCCTTCTGCAATGTCACATGAATAAGGCAGCATTTGATAATAAAGAAGAAGAAGATCTTCTGAAAGACATACATGATCAATCAATACCTACTACCCCTGTTTACAATAGCAAAACTGTGGAAATTGAACTGGGAAAAACTCTAAACATTAACAAAAACTTGACTGCTAAACAAGAAGATAAGTTGGTCCAATTACTACGAAAATATAAGGGAGCCTTTGCATGGGATTATACAGACATGAAGGGAATCGACCCCCAGTTATGTACACACCACATCTATAAAGAAAAAGATGCTAGACCCATTCGCCAACCCCAACGAATATTAAACCCTCACCTTAAAGATATTGTGAAAGATGAATTACAAAAGCTGTTGCATGTCAATTTCATTTAACCAATATCTGATAGCAAGTGGGTCTCTCCATTAGTAGTGGTGCAAAATAAGAACGGAAAGTGGAGAATATGCGTAGATTACCAAGAACTGAACAAAGCAACCCAGAAAGACCACTTTCCCCTTCCCTTCATTGACCAAGTATTAGACACATTGGTAGGAAATAAATTATTTTCTTTCCTCGATGGCTTCAGTGGGTAGAATCAAATCCAGATTGCCCCTGAAGAGAAAGACAAAACCACTTTTACCTGTCCTTAGGGGACATTTTCCTATTGAGTCTTACCCTTTGGCCTATGCAATGCCCCTACTACATTTCAGAGGGCCATTCTCAGCATATTTTCAGATTTAATAAATGAACGGCTCGAAGTATACCTGGATGAGTTCACATCTTACGGAGATGATTTTGAGCCAGCATTAGAAAACTTAGAAAAGGTGTTGCAAAGATGTATTAAAAATAGGCTTTGTCTAAGCCATGAAAAGTGTCATATGATGATGACCGAAGGACTCATCTTAGGTCGTTATATTTCAGCAGCTAGAATTCAGGTAGATCCAGCTAAAATTCAGATAATTTTGTCAATACCTACTCCTACCGCACAAACAAAGGTACGTAGCTTTGTCAGATTTTCCGGTTATTATAGAAGATTCATAGAAAATTATTCTCGAATAGTTGCACCTTTATATGCTAACAGGAAATGTTGATTTCATTTGGAAAGATAAATGTGACCATGCTTTCGAGGATTTGAAAAATCTTGTATCAACAACCCCCATGCTGAGGGGCCGAAATTGGGATTTACGAATTCCAAATTTCATCTAATGCCTCAGACACAGCCATTGGAGTAGTGCTTGGGAAGGAAGAGGGTAAGAAACCATATGCAATCTATTATATTATAAAAAATCTATCTCCTGCTGAATTAAACTATACTATGACTGAGAAATAAGTTTTAGCTGTAATTCATCCTGTAAATAAGTTTAGACATTATATAACTGGGTATCCTATAATTTTATATACAGATCACTCTGCCATAAAATTTTTAGCAAATAAACCTGTTACAAATGGTAGAGTAACAAGATGGTTGATTTTATTGCAGGAATTCGATATCACAATAAAAGATCAACTTGGAAAAGAGAACCTTGTAACTGATTTTCTGTCATGAATGCCAAAGCCAACAGATGTGGCAGCAGTCGAAGATCACTTACAAGATGAGAATTTTTCCACTATTACTGTTAGAACCCCATGGTATGCTGATATAGAAAATTATTTGGCAATAGGTAAATTACCTAAACATCTAACGCTTAATGAATGAAAGCAGATAATACATCATAATACCCAATTCTCTTGGATTAGGGGCTACCTGTTTCATACAGGGTCAGATATGAAAATCAGGAGATGCGTCCGAGAGGACCAAGAGTTTGATATTCTGAAAGCATGCCATGACGGGCTATGTGGTGGACATTTTGCAGATTTTAGAACCTCCCACAAGGTTTTACAGACAGGCTACTATTGGCCTACTATTTTTGAAGACGCTAAAAAGTTTGTACAGGCTTGTGATAGTTGCCAAAGGGTGGGTCACCCTGGATAGTCCGACGAAATGCCCTTGAACCCACAGTCAGTAATCAAACCATTTTAAAGCTGGGTGCTCAACTTTTTTGGTCCCATTAACCCACCATTGAATCGAAGAACAGACATCCTAGTTGCAACCAAGTATGTTACTGAATGGGTTGAAGTAGAGGAACTTTCGAAGGCTACAGAAGACTCTGTAATACAATTCCTTTTCCAGATATTTGTGCAATATGGCCTCCCAAGGGACATAATTACAGATGGAGGATTGCAGTTTGTAGGTAACAAACTCGCTGAAACATTATAAAATTACCACATTCAGCACAAAATCACAACTCCATACCACCCACAGGCAAACGACCAGGTAGAGAGCACAAATAAAGTGATCGAATCTATACTGACAAAAATAGTTTCCTCACAAAGATGCGACTAGGCTTGTAGATTGCCCAAAGCCTTTTGGGCATACTGGATAACATGGAGAAGTACCACGAGGTATTGACCGTATCAATTGGTATTTGGAAAAGAGCCCATCTTTCCAATAGAGTTTGAAATTCAGACATTAATAATAGCCCAGGAGGTGGGTTTAGATTTAAATGAAGCCCAGGCTAGAATATTACAACAAATCAATGAGTTAGATGAAATTAGGCTCTCTGCTCTTCAGCACACTACATTAATTCAACAACAGAGAGAAAAATGGCACGACGCCCTCATCAAAGAGAAAATATTCCACGAAGGAGATTGGGCACTCCTATATGATTCCAGGTTTCAATATTTTCCAGGAAAGCTCCAGACACGATGGCTTGGACCTTACGAGATACAAAAAGTGCATGATAATGGCACCATTACATTAACCACCATTGATGGATCTGGACATTCCTTCAAAGTAAACGGTCATCGAGTGCGACTTTACCATAAACCGCTTACTCGATAATCCTTTTACTAGCAATTACGGGAAGATTCTACCATGCAAGTTCTTGCTGAGGGAGATAACTCTTCCTCAGCACCCATTCATTGAATCATTTCTTTATTTCTAAGCCTTTACATAAAGCTTTTTTCTTTTACTTTGCTTGTTTTTTGTATAGAATTTTTATTTCTTAAGTTGTTTTTTTTTTTCTTTTGCTGTGAATTTTTGCTGTTCCTTTCCAAAGGAACAACACTCTTTGTTGTTTCTTTCGAAAGGAATAGTAGCATTGTTGCGAGTGTTTTTTTTGTTCCTTTCCAAAGGAACAACAATTTTTGCCGTTTATTTTTGTTGTTCCTTTCCAAAGGAACAACATTTTTGATGATAGTTTTTGTTGTTCCTTTCGAAAGGAACAATAGTTTGGCCGATTGTTTTTGTTGTTCCTTTTGAAAGGAACAACATTTTTGCAGATTGTTTCTATTGTTCCTTTCCAAAGGAACAACACCTTTTGAGTGCATTTTTCTTGATTTTGAACAACATTTTGAAAGTTTTTCTGAATTCTTCTTGATTTCTTGAAAAGAAAACATATAATTTATGCAAGGATACACAAATTAGAGATTACTGAAATTAGAAAATCAAGAGAGATTGTCATTTTTAAGAAATTATTTTGGAATGATAAGGAGAAGGAAAGGACACAACCATTTATATTACTTTTCTGTCCTTATTCGCATTTAAATTAATGTGATCGGGTATCTTTATCATGTTGGTTCTTCCCTAAACTCTCATAACTCTCTTTGATTTTTATTTATTGAATAAAGAATAAAGGCATATTTTCTCTATTCAGATCTTCAGACTTCTTCCACCATCCCTACTCTTAAGGATTGTTGAGCCATCCTCTATATATAAGTAGGGAAGTGCTATGTATAAAAATAAGACAAAAGAAAAATACCAATATGATTGCTAACAATTCTATGATATGGCAGATGGAGGATAGGGGAGTCTCATCAAGAGCCAGCCTACCATGATCATAAGGAAGCAATGAAGTGGAATTCCCATTATGGCCACCACACCAGGGATATGGTCCAATGGGAAACTCAGAAAAAATAATAAAAATTCCTTGGAACAGGAGGTCTCATCACGAGCCGGCCTGCCCACTTTTCACTCCTTCCTGGTGAATGGCATTGTGGTTCATCTAGTTCCCAAGCCAGCACAGTGGCCTCCATGATGAAATTATAAAGCACTTCCCTAGGAATAAATAAAGGATAATGGTTCCAAGGGTGAAAAAGAAACTTTGTCAAGGTTATGGACACATGTGGGCAACAGAGCTCTGCTGATGGTATTGGAGTCATACTTTTCAAATCAATAGTAATGATGAACCTTTTTCTTATATCTTTATATAAGATCAAATGAGAGTATACCCTTAAACCCTTTGTTTTGAACCTATTAAATATGAAAATTATTTATAACTCGATCACAATAGTTTATGTGGTTAATGACCGCATGAGTACTTGTTTCCACATCAGCTATCCCTTTCCATTATCTTCGAATCATTGCATAAACGTTTCTTTATCTATTTACAATTTAATCAGACGCATTAATTTCAGTAATGCAATAATTTGATTGATTGTATCATAAGTATGTATGATTTTTCCTGTTGTACAACTGTTGTGCAGTAATTTTCTCTCTTATTTTACAGTTGAGAACGACCTATCATCCTTCAGAGGGGGCACGGATGCCTGCATGCAGGTCAAATCCCTATATTTTATGCCTGCATGCGAATAAAATCCCTATATTCTCGATAATAACAAAACTTAACAGTATTATTCTGATATACTGATTTGTGCCATTCCATTACATTATTGTGCATTTGTGAAGAATTAACAGTGTGCAGAGAAGATGGGAAGAGGACCAATTCGTAGTGAGCCACAGGTGCTAGCTGTTTCTAATGCTGCACGGGAAATTCTGGAGAGAGTAGGGTGGATTACCTACCTCACAAGACTGCAACAACCTAATGAAACGGTAGCCATTGAATTTTTCCAAAATCTGCAGGAAGGTTACTCCATGGTCAGAGGTAGGCAGATAACAGTAATAGACTCAATAATTGCTGAGGTGTTTGGCCTACCAGCGAAAGGAACCATATGAACCCATAAGAAAGTGAGGCTTCAAGAAGCCATGAACATTTTCCAGGATGAAGGATAAACCCTGGTCATCAAAGGGAAAGGAGTCCAACCGGCGTCGTTGGGAGAACCATGGATGGAATTGGAAAAAATAGTACAGGGCCACATAACATGCAATGGAAGAAAAGACGTGGTAAGACCTCGCCACCTTAATTTATTGGCAGTATTAAAGCAAAAATGTATTTTAAACCTGTCTACATTTTTAAATTCCTTATTGCATGATATCAGCCGAAGTATAAGAAAGGATTTTCATATAGACATGGTGGTAAGCCACCATTGCTTAATCAGATTAATACTGAGTTACAGTCTTGCCCAATAGCGGGCTAGTTGGGAAGAACTAATATTCTCAATTGACAGAGGCATAGCCCTGCCTGCCCTAAAACAAAAAAGAATTGCTAGCATAGCAGCACAGCCATCAAAATGTAGACAATCCTCTAGGTTGAGGAGACGTAGGGGAATGATAGAAGGTTTTCAGGGTAGCATTAGCCAACCCATAGAATTGCCCAGCTCAGAAGATGAGCAACCCCCACAACTTGAAGAAGGGAATGATGAAGACGAAGGGAATGATGAAGAAGGAAATGAGGAAGAAGAAGGAGGTCCTCATTGTTAGGACCTCACAATGTACCATTTTTACTATACATTTTGACACCACCTTACCCTTTATAGCTATATTCAGAAAAGGTCACATTATCATTTTTATCCATTTTATCCAAAGGTATATGAAATCCTTCTCTTTACTATATATTTAATCCGTTTACATATAATTCCACATTACTCTTATATTTCATCATTAATCGAAGGTAGATCGTTGCTAACACAAGTCTAAAAGATCGCAGATAATTTATGATAAGGAACGTGCCGTTGCTGAAACAATCGGCCGTTGCTGAAACAGTCGACTCCATTGCTGAAACAGTCAAATATGTTGCTGAAATAGTCAGCGGGCACGTACATTCCGTCACTACTCGCGATTTGCGATCTTGAAAGAGTATTTCAGGAACAATGGCAACAAGACGAAGACAAGCAAGGAAAGTCGTTACACGGATTGTTCTGAAGCCAATACCGTTTTGTATCTGTTGTAACAATATTTTTCTATGGAAGAATAGAAAGACCCTGTTTTAAGATAGAAGAATAGATTTGGATAAATATAGGATTTCTCTGATGTAACTGTAATAGATGTCTCCTCTTTAAAAAAAGGAGACATCATCATTAGAAGGGGAGTTATAGACTTCAGGAAAGACATTATTTTTGAGCAGAAAGGAGCCAGAATCCATTGTAATGTATCATTCTTTTTGACAGATGAATAAAGGTTTCTTTTGAGCGCTTTAAATTAACTCTTTCCTCTGGGGAATCTTGTGAGAAGGAAAGGGCCCGCCTTCATCACAAGATTCACCCGATTGCTCCTGTAGTTAGTTAATTTCTTTATGTTGATTGCACCTTCGTTTAACTCTGTTGTCGAAGAATTATTTACATAGTCCTGTAATTCTGTTTAAGCACCCTGTTTCTTTAACACTGCGTTAGTTCTGTACCATTCATTCTTAAGAAGCAAAGAGATATTTTTCTGTTTGAATGTGTGATTAAAACTAGGAGACAGGTGCTGAAGATTCCTGTTCATAGGAATAGGGTCCTGGTCTCCTTAGGTTTCTTTCCTTTTTCTGCAGTTTGAATGATAGTATGCAACAGGTGCTGAAGATTCCTGTTTGAAGGAATAGGGTCCTGTTCCTTGTTATGGTTGAATGATTTTCTTTCCTGCAGGGTGATTTCCTTTCATTATCATTTCTTAGAATTATTTTAATGAAATATTGCATTAGAGAAGTTGCTTCTGCTATAACACAAGTAGGCTTCAGCTTCGTTAAAGGGGAGTGCAAATAGTTAGATTTGTATGATTGATGATTGTGTGATTTTTACTACAACATTTCCTTGCTTTTGGAATTGAGCATATCCAGTGCATGATTGTATTTGGAATAAACAGACCTTCCCAGGTTGACAATTTATGTGGTGCTTGAATTGCTAAAACAATTAAAGCGACCAACATTTTGGCGTCGTTGCCGGGGAAGGCAATTATAGATTTCAAAAGCATTGATATTTTCCTTCTAGATGTGCAGATTGTATTAGAGGACGCGGAACCCAGAAGAAAACTAATCCTACAGGTGGCAAGGGCAAAGGAAGGGGAGGAAGAAAGAATTTTATTGACGAAATTGTATCAAAGGCTGAATCATCATAGAGATTAAGTTCTCGAAGACCAAAACCTCAGCGCTCCCCTCAATCAGACTACAAAACAGAAGAAGTTGTGAGACCTGAAAACATAGAGGAACCAGTAACAGATATTAAAGAACTAACAGCCAGTGCTGGAGAGTCAGAAGAAAGTGCTAGCAATTCAGCAGAGCACGTTGAGGAATTAATAGAGAGTATTGGATGACCTGTGGAAAACATTGAAGAACCAGTAGAAGATCTTGAGGATCGAGCAAGTGCAGTAGGAGAACAACCAATGGAAGGAAACAACGAAGAATTATTTGGTGGAGGACGTGTAGATACTAAAGGAGAGGGAAGGGATGAAAATTCTCTCTCTACCTTGGGATTTCCTATCAGTGATCTCCCTAGGGGAACAACTCCTATGAAGAATATTCCATTGTTAGCTTTACCCAACTTCCATGGTTTATCCTCTGAAGATCCGGATGAATTTCTTTTTGAATTTGATATATTATGCAGAAGTTATGATTATGTTACTAATGCTCAGAAGTTGAAACTGTTTCCAACAACATTAAAAGGAAATGCTTTAAGATGGTTCATGAGACTTGGAAGTCAGGTAATCACAACATGGGAACAGATGAAACAGAAATTTCTGCTTAAATATCAAGACTACTGTCGGACAAGAGAAAAGAGGGAGGAACTATTCAACATGACGCAAAAGCTGGATGAGAATCTGGAGGACTATGTGGAAAGGCTGCAGTATAATCTGCAGAGATCTGATCATCCGAATGTAAGTAAATAAATTCGTAAAACAATATTACTTAGAGGATTAAGGGATGATTGTTTAGACATGTTAAACATGCTTGGCAAGGGAGATATATCTAAAGAATCTTATGATGAGATTGTTGAACTCTGTAAAATATGTTCAAGAGGAGCTGCAAGGAACAAAGTAAGTAACACAGACCCCACCTATTCAAGAGTTCAGAAATCAGCCAGTGGGGGTGCAACAAGAGCTGAAATAGGTAATTTACTTGAAGAATTTAGAACTGATATGTTAAGTTCTTTTGCTTCACAAATTGACACCTTGCAGGTTAAAAAGAAGCAGGCTGAAGCAGAAGCAGCTTTGGCTATATTTTGCCCTAAATGCAGAGACAAACATCCACTAAGGGAATGCCCATTGGATAAGATACCAATTTGTACCCTTTGTGAGAAAGATCATGAAACACAACAATGTCCCTCTCTACCGGGAATAAAGGTAGCACTGCAGCCAACGGAAGAAGAAGTTGAAGCAGTTTACCTGCTAACACAAAGAAGACAATGGAAACCAAGAGGACAAGGTATGAACTCTAGTATGCCATTTAATCGTTGGAATAACTATTCTGCTTTCAGTCAGACAAATTACCCTCCCGTTAATAAAATGCAATACCCACCCTTTAATCAGATGAACTACCCACCCATGCAACAAACAAACCCTCCCTTTGTTGATCCTGCAATATGGAATCCTTGGCCCCCACAACAGCCATCTTCTTTCAATCCATGGAATTCAAATTGGAGAAGCCAACAACTCCCGTATCCAAATCAATTTCCTCAATTTCAACAACCACTTCCTCTACCATCAAATGCTCCACCAAATAATCAAATGAGACCTCAGCTACCTATGCAACCAAATCCTAACCCCAATAATAAAGTTGTGCAATTCATTGATATTCAGAATCAACCTACATTTCCTACTATGCAATGTAATGATATTCATTTGAGATCCGGGAAAATAGTAGAACCTATCATCGATGATATAACCTCTTCTGATTCTGATAAAGAGGAAACTGAAAAACATAAAAAAACACAACCAACCTTTAACAAGGGTATTGAAATAACAGAACCACCATTCCCCGAGCATTTAGTTTTAACTAAAATGCCTAAAATACCTGCTTTTAATCTTTTAGGGGAATTGCAAAACTTGTATGTTAAAATTCCACTTTTACAGGCACTGAGAGATGTACCAATTTATGCCAGAACCATAAGGGACATTTATGTTAAGAAACCTGGTAGGAAGACTAAAGACCCCCTTACAGTTCATGTTATGGGTGATCTATCTACATTAATGTCTGGAAAAACCCCTCCTGTGAAATATGGTGACCCCGACCATTCTACTGTGACAGTTCAAATTGGTAAAACGATAATTCCTCAAGTTCTGGTAGATCTAGGTGCTGCAATAAACATTATGACTCTTGAAACTTCACAATTGTTACAGCTGAATAACACAATTAGAGATACACCAACCATCCTAGAGTTAGCTGACCGTTCTACAATTAAACCTGAAGGAGTTGTTGAAGATCTAGTTATCTCGGTTGAATCCTGGAATTACCCAGCCGATTTTGTGGTATTACAAACTAAAACAAAGCTGGGGGGACACCCTTTAATTCTAGGAAGACCATGGCTGGCCACAGCCGATGCCTTTATAAGCTGTAGATCTGGTTCAATGACAATTTCTAATGGTTATGAAACTAAACAGCTTACTCTTTATCCTCATGCTACACCCATAATTAATAATGAAAATTCTGTGTGGATGGATTATGATGATAACGCTATTCAACCCATTTTAACTATCGGACAAGATTTAACTCTTAAATACAACACAGAGGATGAAATAATTAATAATTTTATTTGCGAACCTTCCTCTGTAATTGCTGAAACACACAATCAATTGGCTGCACTTTTTGAAACGGATACCCAGGAAAAGATTGAATCTGAAGATTTATCTCAGACATTAACCACCATATCATCTAAAAGAATAACGGTCGAAATTGAACCTGGCAAGACATTAAATATAAATCCTGATCTAACAGTTGCTGAAACACAGCAGTTAATGAAGTTATTACTTGAAAATAAGGAAGCATTCGCATGGGATTACACAGATATGAAGGGAATCTCTTTTGAATTATGTACTCACCAAATTTATATTAAAGAAGGATGCCGACCAGTCTGTCAACCCCAAAGACGAATGAACCCTAATTTAAGAGAAATTGTTAAAGAAGAACTTCAGAAATTGCTTAATGCAGGATTTATATACCCCATATCTGACAGTGAATGGGTTTCCCCATTGGTAATAGTCCCTAAGAAAAACGGGAAATGGAGAGTGTGTGTTGATTACAGAGCCTTAAACAAAGCTACTCAAAAGGATCACTTTCCTTTACCTTTCATTGATCAGGTGTTGGATAGTCTGTCAGGAAAGAAATTCTTTTCTTTTCTAGATGGATTCAGTGGGTACAAAGAAATCAGAATTTCACCCCAAGACCAAGACAAGACCACTTTTACTAGTCCTTGGAGAACTTTTGCTTATAGATTTCTTCCATTTGGACTATGTAATGCACCAGCAACTTTTCAGAGGGCTGTTATAGGAATATTTTTTGATATGCTGAATGACTATATGGAAATATTTATGGATGATTTTACTCCTTATGGTACGTCTTTTGAAGATGCATTACAAAATCTTGAGAAGGTACTTAAACGTTGTATACAAGCTCACCTCTCCCTAAGTACTGAAAAATGTCATATGATGATGAGTGAAGGAGTAGTGCTTGGACATTTTATTTCATCTCAAGGCATTCAGGTAGACCCATCCAAAATACTGGTCATTCAGAATCTTTCTGTTCCTAAAACATAAAATGACATGAGAAGTTTTCTAGGATATGCTGGATACTACAGAAGATTTATTAAGGATTTTTCTAAGATAGCTTCTCCATTATTTGTGTTGCCTATGAAAAATGCTGAATTTAAGTGGACTAATCTTTGTCAGAAAGCCTTTGAAGAACTCAAGCATAAGTTATCTATTGCTCCTATTTTGAGAGGACCTGATTGGGCCCTCCCCTTTCATATATCTTCTGATGCTTCAGACACTGCAATTGGAGCTGTCCTGGGACAAGAGGAAAATCATCTTCCTTATGCTATCTATTTTATCAGTAAGAACATGACCCCTGCTGAGCTTAATTATACAGTTACCGAAAAAGAGTTTCTTGCAGTAATTTATGCCATTAATAAATTTCGACATTATATCACTGGTTATTCTACTTTTTTCCACACTGATCACTCGGCTATTAAGTATTTAATGAAAAAATCTGTCACAATTGCTCGAGTTACCAGATGGTTATTGTTACTGCAAGAGTTTGATATTACAATTGTAGATCGGCCTGGTAAAGAAAATGTTGTGGTTGATTTCCTTTCACGGTTAAAAAATGATAATAATATTCCAGTAGATGATTCCTTTCCTGATGAGTATTTATTTGCAGTCTCTGCTTACTCTCCGTGGTATGCAGATATTGCCAATTATTTGGTTGCAGGAAAATTACCATCACACCTGTCATACAGGGAAAAGAGAAGAATTGTTCAACAAAGTGCCAGGTATAGCTGGATAAGTGGGTGTCTTTTCTACACAGGGCTTGATCAATAAATCCGAAGATGCATTAGGGAGGATGAAGTGTACGACATACTAAAAGCTTGTCATGATGGCCCCTGCGGAGTGAATTTTGCTGATAAAAGAACAGCACACAAAATTTTGAGGATGGGTTACTATTGGCCCTCATTATTTAAGGATGCAAAGAAATATGTGAGGGCTTGTGACAGCTGTCAGCGAATGGGTCAACCCAATCATAGAGATCAAATGCCATTAAACCCCCAGGTAGTATCCGAACCATTTGAAAGATGGGCCTTGGATTTCATAGGACCCATTAATCCTCCATCCAACCAAAGAACTTATATATTAGTCTCTACAGACTATATGACTAAATGGGTGGAGGCCAAAGAACTTATTAGAGCCAATGAAGAAGCTGTCCTAGCTTTCTTATTTGAAGAGATCTTCACTAGATTTGGAATTCCTAGAGAGCTAGTTACACATGGAGGATCTTCATTCAATTCTCATGGTTTTAAATCTACCCTTCAAAAATATCATATTCATCATAGAATGACTACACCATACCACCCCCAGGCCAATGGGCAGGTGGAAAGCACAAATAAAGTATTAGAAGCCATTCTAACTAAAACAGTGAAGGATAACTGAAAGGATTGGTCTCAAAGGCTCCCTGAAGCACTATGGGCTTACAGAACTACCTGGGGAAATACTACATGATTCTCTCCCTATGAATTGGTTTATGGTAAAAATGTTTTTTTTCCTGTGGAATTTGAAATTAAAACTTTAAGAACTGCTTTAGCTGTTAACCTTGATTTGACTGATGTGCAGACAGCTAGGTTGCAGCAGCTTCTGGAATTGGATGAAAAGAGATTAGATGCCATTCACCAAACAACCATGATTCAACAACAAAGAATGAAGTGGCATGATAAAATTATCAAACACAAGCAGTTCCAAAAAGGTAATTGGGCCTTATGATATGACTCTCGGTTTGAAAAATTTCAGGGTAAGCTACGTACATGATGGCTTGGACCATATGAAGTAGATGTTGTTTTTCCTAATGGAATGGTAAGACTTTTAACAATTGATGATTCTAAAACACCTCTACTAGTAAATGGTCATAGGCTTCGTTTGTACCAGCGCCCTGTTTCTAAAGAAGATTTCAAGGCTACTTGCATGACTGATACACATTATCTTTTTCTAGGGGAGTCCTCTGCTCCTCACAACATTTAATTTTCTGCACTATATTTATAGCATTAGATTAGATTTAAAACTAATAATCCCTGTCAAGGGTTGGCATGTTACAATTGTATTTTGCAGAATAAGGGAAAACTCACTAAGGAGGACAGTTTCATCACAGGAAGATCTGAAGCTTCAATCACAGAAGCTTTGTTCCCTTCATTTCAACCCATTTCCCAGCAATATCCCTTTTATCACTTATCCCATTACTCCATCTTTCTTTCTTTTTTTTCCATTTTTCCCCATTTCTACCTATTCCCGAAACACCATCTTTTAGCCAGTATTTCTCATTCCCTACTGCTGAAATTATCCCTCAGCAAGTACTTCTCCCAGTTTTCTTAAATCCAAATCATTACATTCCATTTTCCTTATTTTTCCATTGCTGAAACACCACTTTCAGCAACATGTCATTTATTTTTCCATTGCTGAAACACGACTTTCAACAACCTGTCATTATTAAAACACCATTCCTTTCCTCTGCTACACAAGTTTCTCAATACTCCACTTTTATTCTTCAGATCCCTTGGGTGAATATTATCCATTATTGAGCAGATCCTGATATGCTCCTATTTCTACATTCCAGAGAAATTTAAAGATTCTTCCATGAGTATCAAGCCATTATGAAGCACTCTATACTTCGAATTATAAAAACAAAGGTAAAAATATAAGGTATGCGGTTTTTTTTTATGTAATACAGTTAAATAATATTTTAAAGAGAGGATATTTCTCATTATGATTATAATCCCTGCACACTTAAACATCATTTCATCATACGTAAGGGGGGGATTTCAAAAACTGAATCATCATTCCACACCATCCAATCCACTGTCACTCTTCATATCCATTATTTCCGCCGTCATTGATACTCCATATCCTTAGTTGCAACGATTAGCTTGATCAAGCCTGTGTTTCTGTTCTCTGCGCCTCTGCATTTGACTCAAGTTAGTAGCTATGGGAGGCTCGGCTATCAGACATGAGCCTGGCTCGATAACTCTTCTTGAATTATTCCCAGAGGCCTACCAAATTTTTCAGCAGGAAGGTTGGATTACATATTTCGAAAGGTTAGGAGAATTTGATCCTCAGCAAGTTTTAGAGTTTGTGCAGAATTTTCAGGAAGATTACTCCGTAGTCCAAGGGGTCCGAATTTCGGTCACAGAGGAAGATATAGCACAAGTTTCATGGTTTCCGGTCACAGGTGCTCGCCGGTTTAGCAGGAAACAAGTTATTTTAAATGCACAGCAGGACTTCCTTCTTCCTGAGGAATAGGTTGAGATTAAAGGACTCGGTATAAGTCTGCATTCATTACCTTGCCCATGGCCAACAGTAGCTGAATTCATCAAGCACTATTTGACTTGCGAGGGGCTTTACCAGGTAGTTTATCAACACGACTTTGTTTTAATGAGTCATTTGCGGCATGGTCGATTAGTTAACATTCCTTATTATCTGCTTGGAGGTATTAAAAACATGTCATATTACTATAGACGGGTAAAATTCCCATCACTATCCCTTACCCATCATCGCTTATGTCAATTATTAATTTAGAGGGGTTTTTCTCAGCAAAACCCCCCTCTGAATAATCCACCCCTACTTCTCCAACAAGCCCCTGAAATTCCCCAAGAAGCTGACATTCCCCAAGAAACCCCCGAAAGTTCTTATGAATGGCAACTGGAAGATATCCCTGATCCCCCATTGATTCCAACTTCAGAACCAGTTGCTCCACCCCCAAGTTCATCCCAATTAGCAGAGTCACCCCATCCCACTGTCCACATCTCTAGCGATGACTCTCAAGTTGAAACACTCCCATTTCCCCCCACTCATAAAAGGAAGAGATGAACTGCAACAGTCTCTGTCTCAAAAAGGTGAAAAAGGGCCACATTGCAAGTTGCTACCTCTTCCGATAGCCATTACCCTAGGAAAGACCCTTCTCATAAAAAAAGGGAAGCCACCTTTTCTGCTTTCCTACCTAGGAGGAAAATGAAAACGACTGTTGAATCTGAAGTCACTCCCATTTCCCCTGACCCCGCAGCTATTTTATTAAAACTTCAATCCTCATCACCATTCCAAATTCCCGAATCATTACCCGTCTCATCCTGTGGCACTGATCCATAAGAACGAGATGCCGAGGGTAATATGACATCGTTTACTACTCAAACAGTAACTGCTCCACAAGAACCAGTTACTCACTCAGCCGCTGAAACACAAGAACCAGCCACTGAAGTGAAAAAATCAAACACCAAGCATGATAATATAAGGAAACCATCTGTAGCTGAAACACAAGAACCAGCTACAGCTGTGCATCATAAATCAACTTCAGCAAAAGCAACCAACACACAGGGTTCACTCACCATGGCATATTTATTGGAGGAGAATGAATTTTTGAAGTTAGAATTAGAGGCCTATAAAAAAGAGTTGGTAATGGCAAGGGAAGCCTTTGATAAAGAATTAAATCTCTAAATGTTGGCACACACAACATCAGTAGAAAATAATGACCCATGTAAAGAATACATGTGCCATGAATGTGGAAACATTTACCAACAGGCCGGATACAAAATAATCAAAGTCCCAGTGCCTGAGGCATCCACATCAGTTGCAGTCAAAGAAGAACGCCCTACTGTCACACAAGAACCAGTATGGCCCTCAAAAAGCCTGGAAAAAGAAACCAAGCCACAGATATCCCGCCCTGTGTTAGTCAGCTCAGCTACTCAGACGATGCCCCAACCCAGTACTTATAATGCCGGGACACAGACTCCACCATGGAAAGAATTGGAGATAATGAATAACTGGAAGAAACAGTATGTTGTTGATCAAGATAAAATGTTACAACAGCATAAGTTGGCCTGGCAGAATCAGATGTATGCCAACTGGGATAATTGGGAGCAGACACTTCAACAGCTCAAGGATTCTAAGAAAGAAATCAAGGAGTTAAAAGACAAACTGGTTCTGATGTTTTCATTAGTACAAAAATTGTTAGCCACCATGAAACCTTCCTTGAATTATTCTCTGTTCCTTTCTGAACGCCTTGTTTATTTTCAGTTGAAAGCAATTAAGGATGGGAGACCTCATGAGTTGCTCACAGCGGAACAATTTGTCAAAACATTTGCTGAGGCCCCTGCTAGTGACCAACATTTGTTATGTGAACTTTATCTTCATAATGAGGCTATGCCTGACAATAGAAAGGTAAACCTCAATCCAATTGTTGGTGATATACAAATTAGGGCATTTGTTTCATTTCTTGCCAATCAAATCACATGGAAAACTGCTTTTATTGCAAGTAGGCATAATGAGGATAATCGCCTCCTGTGGATAAGACCAGAACCCTCAAATCCGGCCATTTTTGTAGCAGAATACCATCGATTTTTGCAGAAGCCAGGAATGCGTAGGTACATACAGCAATTTCAATCCTCAATACTCCTCAAGTGTCATCAGTTAATCATAGTTAAAGAGACTTCTGCCTTGAAGGCCAACACCATGTTCTGCCAACAGTCCTGTAAGGAAAGACAAGAATATAATCCTTTTAGCCCTGATAATCTTCAAACTGCACTATCCAGGGTACCAAACTATATTAGATACATTCAGCAATGTGCCTAGAATTGGATTGGTTATCATTTTCACTTCCCTGTCTTATGGATGCCGGCAGAACAATATCATTCTCACTACAAATTGGCTAATATGGACGAGGAAGTAGCATGGCAGAAACTGCAGAGTAGCCAGGGATTCGGATCTTCGACAGAAGCCACCTTCCATAGTTATTGCTTGAGTAACTTGCATGCAAAGAGTCAGTAATCAGACTCTGACTCAGACTAAAAGTTGCCTGAGGACATGCAACCCTTTCAGCTGGGGGGGATGTTAGGACCTCACAATGTACCATTTTTACTATACATTTTGACACCACCTTACCCTTTATAGCTATATTCAGAAAAGGTTACATTATCATTTTTATCCATTTTATCCAAAGGTATATGAAATCCTTCTCTTTACTATATATTTAATCTGTTTACATATAATTCCACATTACTCTTGTATTTCATCATTAATCGAAGGTAGATCATTGCTAACACAAGTCTAAAAGATCGTAGATAATTTATGATAAGGAACATGCCGTTGCTGAAACAATCAGCCATTGTTGAAACAGTCGACTCCGTTGCTGAAACAGTCAAATTTGTTGCTGAAATAGTCAGTGGGCATGTACATTCCATCACTACTCGTGATTTGCGATCTTGAAAGAGTATTTCAGGAACGATGGCAACAAGACAAAGACAAGCAAGGAAAGTCGTTACATGGATTGTTCTGAAGCCAGTACCTTTTTGTATCTGTTGTAACAATATTTTTCTATGGAAGAATAGAAAGACCCTGTTTTAAGATAGAAGAACAGATTTGGATAAATATAGTATTTCTCTGATGTAACTGTAATAGATGTCTCCTCTTTAAAAAGAGGAGACATCATCATTATAAGGGGAGTTAGAGACTGCAGGAAAGACATTATTCTTGAGCAGAAAGGAGCCAGACTCCATTGTAATGTATCATTCTTTTTGACAGATGAATAAAGGTTTCTTTTGAGCGCTTTAAATTAACTCTTTCCTCTGGGGAATCTTGTGAGAAGGAAAGGGCCCACCTTCATCACAAGATTCACCCGATTGCTCCTGTAGTTAGTTAATTTCTTTATGTTGATTGCACCTTCGTTTAACTCTGTTGCTGAAGAATTATTTACATAGTCCTGTAATTCTGTTTAAGCACCTTGTTTCTTTAACACTGCGTTAGTTCTGTACCATTCATTCTTAAGAAGAAAAGAGATATTTTTCTGTTTGAATGTGTGATTAAAACCAGGAGACAGGTGCTGAAGATTCATGTTCATAGGAATAGGGTCCTGCTCTCCTTAGGTTTCTTTCCTTTTTTTGTAGTGTGAATGATAGTAGGTAACAGGTGCTGAAGATTCCTGTTTGAAGGAATAGGGTCCTGTTCCTTGTTATGGTTGAATGATTTTCTTTCCTGCAGGGTGATTTCCTTTCATTATCATTTCTTAGAATTATTCTAATGAAAGACTGCATTAGAGAAGTTGCTTCTGTTGTAACACAAGTAGGCTTCAGCTTCGTTAAAGGGGAGTGCGAATAGTTAGATTTGTATGATTGATGATTGTGTGATTTTTACTACAACATTTCCTTGCTTTTGGAATTGAGCATATCTAATGCGTGATTGTCTTTGGAATAAAAATACCTTCCCGGGTTGACAATTTATGTGGTGCTTGAATTGTGAAAACAATTAAAGCGACCAACACTCATACTAGTGTAGAAGAAGATATTCACTACTCTAATGAGGAAGAAGGAAGTTACCATACCTGTGAAGGGGAAGAAGATAATCACATCAGTGAGAATGAAAGAAGGGAGAAAAACCTCCCGAAATCACCACTGCGAGTCCACCACAAAGCCCTTTGTAGGAGGACCAATTGGCCCAAATTTTGGCCAACATGAGCGATTGCATACAACCCCATAGCCCATTGAACTTCAGTATGGAGACAAACCAATTGTAGGAACAAGTTGCTACCTGTAAAAAGACAGCTGAGGGAATACCTGATGAAATAGAAGAAGAAAACCCTCAGGGAACAACAAGACCAGCTAGGGTAACTTCCCCTGAGAAATGTGGCCATGAAGAGGTGAACATTGAAGAAGTGTTCCAAACAGAAAATTCTCAGGGAACAGTAGAACCAATTAAGATTACTACCCCTGAAGAATGTAGTCGGGATCATATGAAAATTGAAGAAGTGTTCCAAGTAGAAAACAGAGAAGCTAGCCTAAGTGAAGGCATGGCTACTGAAAAGCAAACCCCAGCTAAGAAATTGGGTTCATAAAAAGGAACAACCGTTCCTCCCAGGAGGAGAAAGAAAGTAACTGAACTTTAGAAACTTCACAGGGAATGGAAGAAGCTTCAAAAGCTAGTGGAACAACTTAGACAGAGTATTAGGGTTCTCAGAATGAAGACAGTCCCTAATTGAACTCGAAAATAGAGGAACACAGCCACCAAACGAACTCTGAAAATGAGGAAAGTAGCTACCAAAACAAAGCCCCAGGTTGCAGAGACTGTGGAAACCGAAGCTGAGTCTAATCAAGAAGACATGGAACAGCAGGCAGTTGTTCTAGACAGAGCTTTTCCAAATATAGCAGCCTCAAATGAAAATGCACAGGCCTGCAGTCAAACCATTTTTATTGACCCTACTATAGCAGAACTCCAAAAGGAGTTGGCAAAGGCTCGATAGGCAAGAGAAAATCTGGAGGAAGAGACTGTCCCCAAAAATAAATATCAACAGCTACAACAACAACTAAAGGACATCACTGCATCAGAGGCTGAAGCCTATGATAAGTATCAGAAGGCAAAGGAGAAAGATGAAAAGGTAAGTAATAAATTAAAAATGGCCCAGAATCAAATGGATACTCTCTGTTCCTTATATACATATGTTTTAGCTTGTAGATGCCCTGCCAAGAATTATGCATTGTTTCTATTAGAGAGATATTTACAGTTGAAAATTAAAGCAGTTAAGGTAGGAAAGTCTATAGAGTTAAAAACTGTAGATGATTTTTAAAATGTTGCAAACTCTACGAGGTCAAAGTCCAGCGTCTGCTGTGTGAGTTCTATTTGCACAATCTGATATTGGAAAATGATATTGAGATAAATCCCAACCCTTTTTTGGGTGACATCCAATATCAAGCATTTATTTCATTTTCTTTCAATCAATTGAAATGTCTCAAGGCCTATAATACTTTCCAAAGGAAAGAAAATGGGTTAGAATTGTGGGTTAGGAGTGAACCAAAACACCCATTACAATTATGGGCTAGGCAGAAGAGTCTAATGAAAAGAGAGGGTGTTATCCAAGCATTGGGGCCTGTCCATAGAGAAATTGTCTTGAATTGGGTGGAATATTTTCTATATATTAGAGACCAGGCCTATACAGCAGCTAAAGTCTGATGGCGGATTTCCAATCGGAATGTTCAAGATAGAGAGCCATTTAACTATAAAAATTTTGGATTAGCTACTAGCCACCTGGTTCTCTATAGCAACCTCATCTTGAGGGAAGGCCCATTCTGGCTAGATTCTAGGTTTCGAAGCCCCATTGCATGGTATCCTGCAACATATTATAAATCCATTTATGAAATACCTGAAGAACAGACAGGGCATGTCTTTGAAGCTTTAGTTGCAAATCATGGTTTTACGCCTCTTGATGAAAAAACTTCTCCAGCCTATTCTTTAACTGTTTTGCAAGTAAACTATGGTTTTCATGAAGACATGAAAAATGGTAAGCAGGGGGGTATGTTGAGCGTTGAAAAAGGTATGAATTCACCATGTATTTTCTCATCTTTTTCCTTTAAACATAACGCTTTTTATTTTAGAAAGGTGCTTTATTGTAGAATTATGATAGAATTGCAAAGACTTGTGTTTATTGTGAAAAGTAACTAAAAATTTCCTTTTATTGTAAAAACAGGAAAAAAACGGAGTAAAAAACTATTTGAAAGGCAAGGCTAAAGCGAGAGTAACTGCTGTTCCTCTAGTAATAGACCATATCTAGTCAAAGGGAAGGAAATCTGAACGCATAGCTAAGAGAAGATAAGGAGCAACACGACTACAACTGAATAAGATCAAGCACTAGCTAAAGAAAGAAAAGGAGCGAATCCCTCAGGATCTTTCGATCCTAAGGGATCGTTGTTCAATATTATCTTGTTCCTTGTCTTATCCATCGAAACTGTTATAAAAGGAAATACCTTCAGAGATCGAAGGAGTCGAATCATTGATTGAGAATTATGTATAACTCTGTATTTTCTTGTTAACTCTTGTAATAAGAGAGCAATCGCTGTAAACACTATTTATGTTTGATTAATGCAAAGACATGTTTCCGTTCCATTTCTTAAGCTCTGAAGTAACCTAGCAGTGTTTCATTGGAGCTAAGGGCCCTGCGCTAGTGGATCAATTTGTTGTTTGTATCTCTATCTTTCAATTATGATTGTTTGATAGTTTGAAGTTGTTTTCATTACATTCGCAAGTTAATTGGTTTGATGTTGAATTATGGATTGATTTCGTTATGTTAATGAATCGCATTGTTGTTCCATTTTGACAAGAACCTTAATTCTTGTATTATTTATCTTGCCATACCTTATAGAGCTTTGTTGTTAAACATTAGATGTTCTGTTCCAATTGATTGTTGTTCCATTGGATTGTTGTTCATTTCGATTACTGTTTAACGACATTTGTTGTCAACAGGGTTTGGTGTTTAATAGGATTTTCTATTTAATTCCATTAAGTTAAGATCTGTTGTTCAGATTAATTAGTTAGTATTTATTGTTCAATTCCTTTAGTTACAGTTTGCTTCTTATTTACATTACTGTTCAATTCCAATGCGCTATTCATTTCCAATTCAGTAGTTTACAGATTGCAAAGAGTTTGTTTTTAAAGAGTTTTCTTAGTTTACTTTCAATAGTAGCTTTAGTTCAATTTCTATTTCCCTTTAATTGCTTTAAATCAGGATTGTCAACTGTCGAGAATACTGGTTATTGCTTCCACGTTCCTAGATTGATTGTCTTGTCCCAGTTTGATTTCAAATGCATAAATTTCTATAGGAATGAGTTATTGCTACTGTATCCTCGATTGATGTTTGCTGAGTGAATAGTTGGATTTCAGAGCATTTGAGTTCATGTTAATGTTATTAGATTTCTTTTCTAAGCATCTGTTTACTCTTGTATTTAGAACACTGTGCTACATCTTACAAAGAATTACTCTTAGCTTGAATTGCAGCCTCAGACAGAGTACACTCTTGAAACAAAATGTCGTTCCTGGATTGATAATTAATGTAGGATAAATAGGTGTTAAAAAGATACCTTTTATACCTCAACAGAAATAGTATTTACAAGTGGTATATATAGCAAGAGAGGAACCAACTCCATCTCTTCTAAAAATAAGGAAACATTAACTCTAACATAACATATGTGTCAAAATCCATTACAACCTTATCTCATCGAAATCTAATAGAAAGGACATATGGAGAAGAAATAAGAGAAGAATTATGGGGTGGAATTCTAAATGTGTTGTCATGCTACTCCTTTTTCTGTTGAATTATCTCTTTGTGTCTTGGGTTTTTAATAACCATGTAGCTCCATTTAATAATACCTTGAACAACCTCATAACCACCTCTCACCATTACTTGTATTATCCATTTGGTTATGGGTTCTTATCCATTCTTAACTGGCTCAAAATAACTTGTTGACAGGTATCAAAATTTAGTTAAAATAGGTGTTGCCAGAAATTCTGGGAAAAACCTGTAACTGTGCAAAATCTAGAATGCTACCAGAAATTCTTGTAGCGCCCTGTCTCTTTTTCAAAAATAAACAAAAAATGTTGAAAATTATGTGCAGACTTATATTCCTTGACACCTAACTTGTTGGTCAAAATTGTAACTGATAAGCAAAAAGGAATTAGTACCAAAAACCTTTTTACCTTCCCTCTATGTGTGATGCGGCTTCAGCCAACTTATCCAAGTTTGTTTGTTGTAAGCAGCTAATGATCTGGATCTGGTTGCTCTTGTAGTTGCCTCCTTGACAGTATATTTTTCCTCCTTAGAACCCCTTTTTTTTGTCTCTTTGAGGGCTCTGAGTGTTGTTGTGAAGGGGTTGTGTTCTTGCTTTTCTTCATGGATTTTCTATTTTTTAACCTTCATATTTACCTTCAATGTCAATAACCTTTGTCATTAGGTTTGGATTATGTAGAGCCTTAGACTTAGGCCTAAAATTATTTTTGTCTCTTGTATACCTCTTTCTGGTACCAGCAATAGGTTTAGCTTCTTCCTTCTTCTTCTTACTGTTGATGTCATATCTAAAATCCTTGAGGAGTTCTTCATTTGATGGTGTAGGATGATATTATTTCTGTAAATTTTGTTGAATATGTGCTTTCGAAATTTCTGGTAGCACCTGTGCTTCTGATTTATCTGCTATTGTAGACCTCCCTCTTCTGTCTCTAGTGTAGACATTAAGAAATGGAGTAATAGGGAGTACTATTTTCATGGACTTGGGTTTGCTTGTTGAGGAGGTCTCTCCTTTTTCCACCTTTCCTTCAGCTTTGATTGCAGAAACCTTCTCTTTTCTTCTCTTGGCCTTCTTATGAATGTTTTATTTTTGGGCCTTTCTCTTTGTTCTTCTCTTTTCAAGCTGAGGATTTGGTTGTGGAACTGGAGGTTTAGGTGAAGGTTTTCCTGCCCTATAGAATAAAAAGTGGTCCCAAGTCTCGTTTCTCTTTCCCATCTCTTTTTCAACTAAAAATTTGATCAAAGCCTGATGGTACAAGTTATACCTAGAAACATCAGTATGGGTCTGAACCCTTGCTGACATTTTGGTCAGGGTTTTGAACAAGAAAATTGGCAGATTCAATGTCTTCATCCCCAAAATATGAAAAATAAACCTCATGTGATAGAGAAATACAATTGTGTACCTACTTTCACAAGTGAGGTATATCTTAATAAGCTTGATAGCTTCTACCCAATCATTCTTAAGGTAGCTTCTTTGGATGCCTTTTTCCAAATTTGGATCTCTGTCAGTATCTTTGAGAAATATTTTGAGATCACCTCCTCTAATAACTTGTACTTTGTACCACCTTTCTCTTTCTTGGGGAAGGTTAAATGCTTTAGCAATGGAGTCTTCAGAAACTTGTAAGGTGAGGCAATAAACTGTAGCTTCCTATCCATTAAAAGAGTTAGCAAACTCTTGGGCTACTCCTAAGTGATAGCTCCCTAATATGGTACAAAGAGGATACCACCCTGACTACATAAACAAATTTCGTTCCCTCGAATTGGCATCAACTAAATCGACACAAGTTATGGTTCTATTCGATTTATCTTACCACCTGTTTTAGTCATCTTTAGAAAAATAAATGAGTATGTCTCTTGCAACCTGACAGGTGGAAGAGTAGGAAGATTTTTACCTTACACGTATGGCCTATATTCACCTTTGGAATATTGTCTGAAGTCCAGACTCCTTCTCAAACTACGACTCTCAGCAATTTGAATCCCGAAAACTATAACTTCGAATGACATTCTCCTGATTTTTAGGTGGTTTTAAAATAAAATTTATGTTCATCACCCCTTGGAAACCATCCTTCATCATTAGAAGTATTCCTTGCCATGATTTTCATCATGTGATAGTCCATCATCACCTTAAGTTGGTTGTGTTTTCAGTATGTAGTGCTCCAGATGTCTTGGTATTAGCAGATCTGTGACAAACAATCACTTTCGTAGTCTTTGTTGTTGATTGGCTAGAATTTCTGGCAACACTCTTGTGCATCCATCCAAATTGTTATGGCGTGTAGTGTAATAGCCATGATCTCCTTGATTCAAAGAAACATGTACCTAAACATGCATAAACTGACTTGGGGTTTGAAAGGAAGGATGGGTTAACGGTTCAGTTCATAACTGCGGATGACACATGTGTTCAATTTATATAATAACTTGACTTAAGCTAACTGATTGTAATACGACACCTATCATGAGTTCTAAAAATATTTAAAAAGGATTTGAGGCATATTTACATTATGACACATGGTTTAACTAAAGCGGATGTAGTTTTTAATTTTATTTTTTAAAAATAGATTATGCTTCAGGAAATTCTGGCAGAATGAGAATAAAAATAAAAAAGACAAAAACAGGAAAATAACAGATTGTCCGAAAGGGCTAAAACTGGTGCATTCGGAAATTCCGATAGCGGAAAAAGAAAAAAAAAATTGAAAATTTTTGAAGTTTAATACTAAAAATAAAACTATTGAATGAACTCATGACATAGCAAAGAGCTGTGCTAACAGATTGCTTTGGAAACTTTGATCAGATAACGAGAGATCCATATTAACGATCTTTTTCCTAAGGGTGACAAATGATGTGTAAAAGATTTCCCCCTAAAGTGGAAATTCATAAAATATGATTGAGGATTGAAGTGGTTTATCATGCCAAGGTTAGGATTAGATAACATCGTTGGAGACCTAAAAAAATCAATCAAGGGTTACAATACAATACATAATCATCACATAGGTTGGAATTCCCATACTTGGAGAAAAAATATCTCAAGGAATCTATACGAAAATGCATAACGATCCAAGTCAATAGTAGACACATTATGGACATAACCATCAAATATGGATCCATATTTACAGTCATGAATAATTAAAACTCCATGAAGCTTGGATGGATGAAACTAAATCCAAGGTCTTGATCTTCACCCCTATCGATAAATAGTACGAATCTAACCATGTGAATGCATCTCTCATAGTTGAACATGGTAGATACCACCTGATTATCGGTCAATGATGTGAACCATTAACAAGTGCGAGAGAAATCACCAATAAAGACAATTGTTCTAAAGGTGCCCTAGTAAAATCTATGAAGTGTGAAAATATGTCTTGAATTTGAACACTCATAGAATAATTCGATCAAAGTTCGATGATGAGAACCTATTGACAAAGGTGAGAAGCTTGCCATTAAGGCATGCATGATCTAAGTTACTAAAGGATGTTTCTAGATGAACTTCATAAATAATGAGCTAAATTTGATAGGAAGTGATCCTTGACATGACTACCTATGACATAAAAATAATTTCAAGCTTTGAAGAATAAATTCGGAGTGATCCAGGACTAACTCAGGGATGGTTGATGTGATCGAGGGCTATGAATTGCAAGGTAATTTTTACTGAGGTTGAAATTCTCCTAAACATATCGGCGACATGAAATTTTGACTTTGCAAAATTTGACTCAAAAATAAAACCCAAAACCTATTGATTACTTTCAATGATGTATGATCAAATTAGAGACAAATGGATTTCCTAACCCAGACACAAAGGTGACGGAGTGTCATGTTCAAGAGAGGCATATTGTCTTCTATAATACAAAAACAAATGTTTCTTTCCAATTTCCCTCCACCATTACTAGAAAGTGCCTCTTTATTTTTTTGCAATCTTGAGGAGGATAACATATTTTTGTGATGTAAACTCATCCTTTGAATGAGTCCTTAAGAGTATTTTTAACGAACCCCAGGAAGGAGTGGTTTAGTATCGTCATGGTGGACGAGTCCTACACAGTTTATGTTTTACAGGTCCAATGGAGGAGTAACAAGATGTCATTTTAATATTTAAAGACTTCGATAAAAACACAAAAATAAAACTCATTTAATTCTTTGAAGTAGAATTTTGAATGAGCCCGAAGAAAGCTAAGATCGATGTTTTTAAGTTTTAGTGAGTCAGGAGAAAAGCATAAGTAAAATCCATTAAGTCCTTTTTTGTAGATTTAGTCTCTCAAGCCAAAAAAAGGTAAAATAATGCATGAGATAACTCTTTTGAGTATGATTTATCAAAGTATACCTTTTTCATAAATATTCCACATGATCCGTAAAAGGGGCAAACTTATATCAAGAGAACTTTTTTTGTTTTCTTTAACGAGTTTGAAACAAAAGAGCATAATCAGAAATATTTTCATGTTTTGAGAGTCAACAAAGAGCTTAAAGGTAACTCCAGTATTTCACTTTTTCAGAATTTTAAAGACCCCAAAAAAGTGTTAAAAGTTCACTCATTTCCAAAATGATCTATTTTCATAATTAAACTTGTGTCCTGCACATTTAAACTCAAAAATCATCATAACTACTCAAGAAAAAAAAATTATAACCTAAAGGAAAAAATATTAATTGAATAGGCCTAAATTTCTTATAAAAGTTTTAAAAGTTAAAATTATTTTATGATTTTTCTTTTTACCATTGAGAGATTTTGAGAGTGCATTTTCACCTGAAACTCCAGAAGAAAATTTCGATCAAACTAGTGGACCATTTCATGAACTACTTTCTCCATGATCATTCCATTCTATGCATTTCAATAGCTTATATTTTTCATTTCACTAGAAATTTAGTTTTCTAAGGGGTCTTTATTAATTTAAAATTCTCCCTCAGTGTGTGCAATTCCTTTTCATCGGGACTATGCAAACCGACTTTGTTTTCACTACTAAAAATCGTGATTTATGTAGTTTTCTTGAAGGGAACCCTAAAAATTCACTCTGTATATAACAAAGAGCCATGCAAAGTGCCAAGTGTTTTGAAAAATAATGGAAATACCAATATTTTTTTCAAAACATTTCACATTGTTTTCTAATGATCCTCCATTGTTATTTCAATATTTTGAAGTGCATAAAATAGAATGGAGAGAGAATAACATGAATTTCAAGACGTATAGGCTTTGAATGACCCAACAACATTACAAGATTTGAGATACTCTGGTTTGTACAATTTGTTTATGATTCTGGGTATGAAATCTCATATATATTTTTTGACATTGCTGGTGAGAACTTGGAATGTTCAAGGAAAATGATTTTAGAATGGAGACAAAAGGCTCACCATAGATGTAGATGAATTTTTTTTCTTAACTGCGCTTCCACAATGTTGGACCAATATTTCACTATATGGACACACACCAAGGGGTGAAATGACAACATCTTATTTAGCCACACATTGCTTTCCTAGGTCCCAACTCAAATATGGAAGGATTAATATTAAAATTATTGAGAGACTTCCATCTAGGACCATCGCATTTAATATTACACAATTTTGTGGCATTGTTGTGCTCCATTTGGCTACTAAAGCCCAAATGCATATTTCTCTAGAGTGTTTACAACCTACTAATTTTAACTGGTGTGAAGGAGATGTTGCCAGTCTCAAAGGCCAACTGACTAGAGAAAAAACAAGAAAACTCAAGAACTTTGGATATGGCGCCATAGTTAGTTCATTCACTCTAGAGAGTGTTCCTCTTCTTTATCCACATGTATCTATGGATATGGGAGGACCCCAAGATCCTAACATGTTACAATGTGTTTCATTGATGGCTCGTCACGGACGTGTTGATGGTCCAAATGTGAAATATAATCCTAAATTTTTCAGATGGATGGAATTCCATATTATCATGATTGAGGAATACATGTATGCGGGAATGAACTAAACTAGTGATCCATATATCCCACTCCTTGTAGGAATGTAGTGGGGTGACATACGTAAAATTTAACATTCTGGTTATTTTGTGTTTTTTCCAAAAAAAAAATGACATGCAAAACTAATCATCTAAAATAATAATGCAAATCTGGGCTCGATCATAATAGCAATGATGTGTCAATTTGAAATATGTGGAGAGCAGGTAACAACTCTCATGGCAAAGAATACCTAGGTAGTAGAAGCTTTATCTTATATTGAGCATAATCTAGAGAGGTTGATTCTAGATATCCGAGATATTAAGATTGATGATTTACCTCTCCATCATCAAAGGAATACAGTGGGAGTTTCTGGGTCGATTAGTCGCTTGTTACGACGAGTGGCTCATGCTATAATATATTACCATGATCATCATTATTAGCTCCTAGTCGTAGGTCTAGATTTTGTTTTTTATATATCTACATGTTTCGATAATAAATTCCATGGGGTCTTATATTAATTAGATGACATTTTTGTAAAGCCAAAGTTTTTACAAAAAAATTTACTATTGAAAATTACTTCTATTTTCTCAACTTATCTTGTGCAATGTGTAAATGACTAATTTTTTTCCTTCTAAAATTTTTTCAAATGTCGATTTAACACATAATTAGCCAATGCATCAATTAATGTGTTCAAATGTCTTGGAATATGTTGATACTCAATGCAATCAAATTCTCTTTCCAAGAGATGAACTCGTAAAGACATCCTTAACATTGTTGGACTTCTTTCTAAATAATCATCGTTTAAATGTAATACTATGCATTGATAATATAGCCTAATGATTAGGGCCCTAGTGGCCCTAATGGCCCTTGGAACTTCTCTGAAGCATATCGGCCTTCATAAGTACTTAACTGGCTCTGAACACCTCACCAATGGTTCCATAATGTCTGAAACGTCCAGAAATGACTATTACTTTCCTAATAAATGCCTCTAGGTGCCCTGGCTAGGCCTCTATCTACTGTTGGCCCCTAGTTGCCCTTGGAACTTATCTAAAGAAAAATCATGCTCATAAGTCCTCTGATGGCTCTACAACCCTCACCAATGGCTTTGTAATGTCCAAGAAATTCTAAATTGACTATTCACACTCTCAAAATGGTTGAAAATTGAGTGAGTTATGACCAAAACCAACTTTGCCCCAATTTCTCCACCAAAACTGGAGGAACTGCGAGTTAACATTCCAAAGTTAGAAATTCCGTTAGAAATGGCGCTGCCTCCGAAAATTCCGCCAACATAAACTGGAGCTTAGTTAATGGTTAACTACTGCATTAATTTTATGAATAGCACTAAGTGCAATTAGTTGGTAAGCTCTGCTGGTCCGACATACATCCATTTAAATATAATTTAATTCAGGAACATTCAACAAATAATGCTTGTGGTGTAACAATTAGCATGTTGGTTTGTGGGGCAGAGGTCCTGAGTTCAAAACGTGACCCTGCTCCCATACACCATTCCTTTTTGGCATGTTATTTTAAGCACATAAACACTAAACCTTCGGCCTTTAAATATTCGGATTGGGATTTCTATAATGCATCGAAACATACGTGGACTATTGAGTTTGAATTTTGTTTTTAATATAATATTTAAATATATTTAATATAATATATAATATATATTATAATATATATATATATATATATATATATATATATGTATGTATGTATGTATGTATGTATGTATGTATGTATGTATGATATTAATTTATAATTAAATAATTCAATTTAGAAAAAAAACCAAAATTCCACCTTATAAATATTAGGAATTTCACACACATATAAGACCAAACTGGCGAATCTGAAGGTGCCATTGTTGGCAGAAATCTGAGGAATATTCCTGAAGATTATGTTTTTGTTGACTAGGCTTCCACATCATCCCTATACCTATTTTGTCCATTTTTTACCCTTTTTCAATTTCGATCATAATGAAATATCTTCCTCATATGGTATCGGTTTTTCGAACCGTTCACGGCACCGTAATCAAGAAAATGATATCTACACAACCATCCTAGTTTCAACCCAATCCTGTAACTTTGAATTTTGAGCAACTTCTTAGGCCCTAATCACTCCTCCCCATTAGGAATCTTTTGGACCCCAAAAGACTTGATTATCCGTTAAGTAGATGAGAGTACAAAACCCTCACACTTACAGCCTCCTTACACTTTTCCTTGCTTGGCTTAGTTCCTTTGAGCCCCAACTCGAAGGTAGTCAACACTTCCCTTCTTAAATGCTCTTTTCCTCTTGTCAAGAACTATATCTTCCTTGAACTCATTCAGAAATTTATAGCTAGAAATATTGAATAGAAGGTAGTTGCACATTACTTCCTTGATCATTAATCCAAGGTAGCTCAAACAAATGCAAGTTTTCAATAGAGAAACGTACATACTTGGCTAAAATTTGCATATGTACAAATGAATGTATGTCTTACTGAGTTAAGAAGTCAAACCACTTATTACCAAGACACTTCCCTTGAGATTTTTGCTGCTAAAAATATTCTTCATGTGAAACATTTGTTCTCACATCAATGATGGAATCTTTGGTTCCATTTTCGCTAGTATTTTTATCCTCTTGCTTCAAATGATTGGGATGATTGGTTGGATGCAGTGTCCAACATTGGGAAATAACATGTCCCTTCTTCTAGCAATGTGTGCAAATCTTTTGCATCTTTTGAGCAAGTTTCCTTCGCCTCAATTGTTTCCTATATGCCTTGAATCTCTTCCAGCATCTTGAAACATCATGGTTACACATACCACAATAGGTGCATGAACTCTTTCTTCCGTTCATGCATGCAAATTTGTCATGCTTATCATAAACATAATCAACTTGACTATGGGAAGCATTATACCTCAAATGTTGCTTTGCATGTCCATGTTTTAACCTTCTTGAGGAGATAAACTTGTAGAGGTTCCAGCTTTCTTTTGAAGACTAACATCAGTGTTCCTTTCTTGATAGTTTTCTGATCTGTCTTGCTCACCATAAGTTTCATGTTCATTAACATCTTACTTCAACACAGGCTTCAAACAATGGCATTCAACTTGAAAAAAAACTTGACATGTTTGTGGTTTAGAACTTGGAACAAAAGTTCTTCTTGGAACTGTCTCGAGTGCCTTCATGGTTGTAGAGTTTTCACCATAATGTTGAACATAGCCTAGACCAAACTTCTTAGGAATTTCCTCAATCAAAATAGGATCAATCATGCCTCGTGCATGTTTGCCTAAACCCTTGCCTTCATATCCCATTTTTAACATCAAATTGGACCCTATACCTCTAGTGTGTTTTTCAAATTAACCTGCACATCTATCTGAAGAGTAATTTGAAGACAAATTTGAGTGATTTACCTCTGCTTCAAGCATGTGTTTAGTTAAGGCCTCTTGGGCATGATGGAGCTGCATCTCCATCTCATGCATTCTTTGACGAATTCCTACTTTCTCTTTCTTCGTAGCATCTAATTTATCATGAAGTCTAGTGCTTTCCCTTCCATCTTCATAGAAAATTTGCACCATATCCTTCAGGATGTAGAAGTCTCGCTTCATCTCTTCATCAAAGAATCTTGTGAAGCAGGATTTAGAAACCTCACTTGATGAAGTTGTCATCTCTATGTAAATGAACTAAAGAACTTCAACAAAAAATCACAAAGCTTCAAAACAATTTGGCTGTAGATTCAAACTCTTCTCTGTAGCTTGTATCTCTTCTTCAACCAACCTCTTTTTGCAAACAATCTGATTCTTTCTATATTAATATGAATTAGAAGATAAGATTCGTACAAATATAAAAATTACAAAAATCCTATTTGAGGCCGAACCCATAGAAAAAAAGGTTCAACCTTTTAGTTGATTAAGATCCATAATTTCACACTGAATTACATAGTTCCCTCCTCGGCCTTTGATCTATAGAAATTCATACTTTTTTCCACCTACCCTCTTGTTCTTCAAGGGTTTCCTTGAGGTCATTTGGGTAAGGAGAATGCTTTCATCCTTCTTCCTTCTTGTCCTCTTCTGGACTTAGCTTGTAATATCTCCCTTCACCTCTAGCAAACTCAAACTTGTAAGCAACAGTCAATTTGGAAACAGTTAAATTATTTGCATTGTTAAACACCTTTCAGGTCAAACAAGAAACCTAGTGCTCTGTCAAGAAAACAACCTAGTGCTATGATACCACCTGATCTGAAATGGGTGGATAACTTTTTATGCTTTTCAAGCACCTCCCACTCAGTTAAACAAATTAAGATCTAGCTTATACTTCACTGTGCGGAATTGAATTCTTAGTTAAGTTTTATGTGTTTTTAACTGTTTTACACATTTATGTGTAAGGAATTAAAATTTTGTTCTTGCTAATAATAAGCATTTAAAACAACCATAAACTGTAGAAAATAAGCATCAACAGATACCAACAATTTTAATATACGATTTCACCAGAATGTCGTGGGCTATGTTTCCTTGAGCCTATGTCAACTGACTTGGCTCTTTGGGATTATGATAAAAAATTTATTTTACAAGTTACTAAATCAACTCCAATGGTTATTTGGACTATACCATTGGGTTTATAATACCATCATACCTCTAGAATGGTTGCTATCTCTTTGAAGACGGATCTCGGTTCCCTTAGACTTGACCTCTTCTATCGGCGCTCTTAACCTTCCCTGAGCTTCTCTGTGGCACTAACTCCTTAAGAAATACTTTTACATCCCTGAATCCTTATCTAATGTCTCTATCATATATTAAATACCGAAAATAGACTGACGATTTTCTCCAAATGAGCTATGGCTTCCCAATCTAGGCCTCCAACCCCTGGTGGCCGTAGGCTGCCTGAAACTTTCCTATGTCTTATTCAGCTCCAGAAGTCTCCAAATGGATCTTCAAATACATTCATTGGATTTATAATGTCCAAAATAGTCAGAATAGACTATTCACTTGCTGAAAAAATCCTTTGGCTGCTCTAGTTACGCCCCCAACACCTAGTGGCACTACATGGCTCTAGGCTCACTGAAAAATTCTCTGAAACATCTCAACCTTCAAAAGTTTTAAAAATATTCTTAAAATCCCTCCATTTTATTCATAAGGTTCAATATAGTTAGAATAGACTATATTTTTGTTGAGAATGGTCTCTGGTTGCCCTAGATATGCCTCATTCTCCTGCTAGACCCTCATGGCCATGATGGCCCTTAGAACATATATGAAGTATCTCGACCTTCATAAGTACTTATATGGATTTTAAAATCTTTCCAATGGTTCTATAATGTCTGAATCATCCAAAAATGACTATTGGTTTCCTGGGAAAGGCCTCTAGCTGCCCTGGCTAGGCCACTTTCTCCTAGTGGCTCTTGGTGGCCCTTGGAAATTCTCTTAAGAAAAATAACACTCATATGTCCTTTTATGGCTCTACAACCCTAACCAATGGCTTTGGAATGTCTAAGAAATTTTAAATTGACTACTCACACTCTCAAAATGGTCAAAAATTGAGTGAGTTATGACCAAAACCAACTTTGCCCCAATTTCTCCTCCAAAACAGAAGGAACTACAAGTTAACATTCAAAAATTAGAAATTTCGCTAGAAATGGCATTTCCTAGGAAAATTCCACCAACATTAACTAGAGCTTAATTAATGGTTAACTGCTGCATTGACTTTAAGCTTAGCGCTAAGCGCAATTAGTAGTTAAGCTCCGCCAATTCGACATGTATCCGTTTAAATATAAATTAATTCAGGGAAGTTAAACAAATAAGGCTTGTTATGTAATGGTTAGCTTGTTGGTTTGTGGGGTGGAGGTCCTGGGTTAAAAACCTGACCCTGCTCCCATACACCAATCCTTTTTGGCATGTTATGTTAAGCACATGAACACTAAACCTTCGGCCTTTAAATATTCAGATTGGCATTTGCATAATGCATCAAAACATATGTGGACTATTGAGTTTGAAATATGTTTTTAATACAATATTTAAATATATTTAATATAATACATATTATATATTATAATATATATAATATGTTTTTCAACATATAATATATTATATTATATAATATATATAATATTAAATTATAATTAAATAATTAAATTAAAAAACAAAAAAACAAAATTCCACCTTATAAATATTAGGAATTTCACCCACATATAAGACCAAACTGGCGAATCTGAAGGTGCCATTTGGCATAGCCTCATTGGCAGAAACCTGAGGAGTATTTCTAAAGATTCATTTTTTGTTGACTGGACTGCCACATCATAACTGTACCTGTTCTGCCCATTTTCTACTTGTTTTCCATTTCGATCAGAACACAATATCTTCCTCATATGATATTGGTTTTTCAAACCATTCATGGCATCGAAATTAGGAAGACGAGATCTACGCAACCATCCTAGTTTCAACCCAATCCTGTAACTTTTAACTTTGAGCAAACTCTTCGGCCCTGATACCAATCTGATCAGTCGACATCTGCAAATCAAGTGTAACAAAAGATAAGCATGAAAAGTATAAGAATATTGTAAAAATATGCAAAAATTTTCACATAAAAATATGATACAAAAATTTACAAAGAATTCACGGAGTGAATTAAGCATAATACTTCTTCAAGTAAAGTCAATTTCTTGGCTTTCCTAAAATAATATCATCATAGTCAACTAGCTCATAGGCCCCTTTTGCCAATACACATTTTACGATATAGGGACCATGCCACATAGGTTCGAATTTATCGACACCCAACATATCATGCTCTAGATCATAAAAAAAGACTAAGTCACCTTCTAAATATGACTGAGGATTTACATTTCGATGAAAATGTGATTTAACTTGTTTTTTATGAGTCTCACTATCTAGTGTGGCATCATGGTGAGTCTCATCTAATCATGCTAAGTATAAAAAAAATTCTTCGTCTGTAGAAGTAGTAGGTAATAGTTTTATTTCCAGTATCAATGGTGGTATTTCACATTCAATTGGAGATACTACCTCTAGACCATAAACCAACTGGAAGGGAGTAAATCCGGCTGTGGTTTTTTCTGAGGTTCAATATGCCCAGAAGGATGAATAAAACATCAAATGCCAATTTCGTTTATTAATTCCTACAATCCATTTTAGCATGGTAGTCAAAACCTTGTTCATGGCTTCTACCTGGCCATTTCTTGTAGGTAATATGAAGTTTAAATATCATGGTACAAGCCTAGAATTGAAGTAAGTTTAGTCATCATAAAATTTCAAAAATGGTTGCCACGGTTTGTGACGATGGCATGTGCAACACCAAACCTAGCAATCACATGATTGAATATGAAAAGAGCAGTAGTTTCACCAGCATCCTTATATGTAGGCATCATCTCCACCCATTTTGTAAAATAATCCACAACTAGGATAATATACCCATGCCCCCCGACTGAGCGAGGGTTACAAGTAATGAAATCGATTCCCCATTTTGAAAATTGACCAGCATAAATGATTGGGTGAAGAGGAACGGGAGATGCACGTATTTTGCAATGATAGATTTAGAAATCGTGACATATTTGTATTTCAGTTGTACAATCTTTGAACATGGAAGGACAAAAATGCCTAGCATGCAAGATTTTTTGGGTAGTGGAAAACCTTGACATATGATTTGCACAAGATCTGGAATTACAACCATTTAATGATTTTTTGGCTTCTTCATGAGTCAAACATCATCTAAATATAGAATCATCACCATGATGATAAAGTGCATCGCCAACAATATTGTATTGTTGATATTGGTACCAAATACGATGGTAGTCGGCTCGAGATAATTCTAGCCAAAAATTATGATATTGAAGATAAAAAATAATATCTCCATACCAAGGGTCTAATGTACTAATAAGAAAGATTGATTCATCTCGAAGGGAATCCTCTACCATGGTTTTTGTTTCAGTATAAGAAAATTCCCTTAATAATTCAAAAAACACCAATGATTTCTTGGATTTAGATTTTATGAATTCTAAATCGAATTTCTACAGGATAACTATCCATTTTTAATATTCCCCCCCCCCCCCCCCCCCCAGAATCTGTCTCGTAAGAATATAAATGATAGTTTTCCAATCTGAGATCATTTTTTTTTTACGTATAGAAAATGTAGAGACGAAATATTTGGACAACTTGCACAGCTTCCAAGGACAATATCTCAACATGTGCATATTTATCTCAGTTTTCGTAAGATTTATACTTAAATAATAAATCACATGTTCATCATTCAACTCATATTCCTGAATAATACCATGCCAATGGTGACATCAAATGCAATTAAATATAAAAAATAACCTTGATGATAATCATGCAGATGCAACAACGGTGTATGATTCAACGCATGTTTGAGTGCATCGAAAGTTTTTGAGCAACCTCATCCTGTGTAAATGAGATTCCATTTTTCAACAGTCGAGTAAAACCCTTAGTTAGCTCAACATAGTTCAAGATGAATCGACATAAAAATTTTGCTTTCCCTTGCAAACTTTGGAGCTGGCACAAATTAGAAGGAGGAGGAAAATTCATAACAGCCTCTAACTTAAGTGGATCGACACAAATGCTTTCTTTTGATATGAAAAATCCTAGCAATCGACCATATTGTACACAAAAAACACATTTGTGAGGATTCAAGAATATATTGTAATGTCGACATCTGAAAAAGATAGCTCTCAAATGTATTGGATTATCTTCCCATTTCAGTCAATGAGCTACTAGATCATCCAAATAGGTTGTACAATATGCTTGATATCATGAAAAGCGTAAGAAATGTGTTACACCATTTTTTAGTCATCTAACCTATTATCATTATATGGACCCAAGTACATCATGTAAGACCAATTTTACTCCAAGTAAAGTTGCTTTCACTATGAAAATAACTTAGTAAATCACCTTTATTAAGTTGTTTATGGTCTAAATAGGAAACCTGTTAAGGAAATATTAAATAAATATACATTTGTTTGATTTTCCTGAAGAAATAATTAGTTAAATAGTAATTAATATTTCTGGTTATATTTAACCCAATACAAGAGACAATAATATTCTTTGTTAAATATGACTAATTCACCCTTAAATAATTAAATAAATCATTATTTATTTTATTATTACTCAACCATATCCTTAAAATGATAAATAAATCATTTATTTGTTTATTATTACTCAATCACATCCTTAAAATAATAAATAAATCATTTATTTATTTATTATTTACAAACTCAAGGGGATTTGACTCAAGTCAAATACCTTTCCTCTAACAAATATAATAAAATATTCCATAAAGTTGGATCTAGATTTGGTTAATAATATTTTAATTATGCACCAATGTCTAGACTAACTCAATATTTTGTTATAAATGAAGGTTTTCCCATTCATTTGTCACCTTTTTTGCCTAAAGCACTCTTTTATAATCTTGTGCTTAGTGCGGCTATTGATCCCTCTTAATAGCCATACTTTTCCATTTTGGCCAGGTTTTCTGCCAGTCGAGAAGTTCTAAATGCAGTCTTGAGGACTCACCGAACCCATAACAAGGAACACCCTCTTGTGTTTTCCTCCTAGGTGCCATTAATAAAATTATTCATTGGATATATTCTTGTCTTGTCTATTGGATCTATGGAGTAAATATTATTTTTCTACTATTTAATGTCCTCTAATGCATAGATCTAGATTTTTCCAACATTTGTCTTAATCATCTAATTGCAGATCTGAAGATATTAGCAGTGATTTCTGTTGTTAGGGCTATAAGTTATGTGTAGCTAAAGTGGTATTTTTTCGTACACTTCGAATAAAGATTCATACTAGAAACTGGCGACTCCACACGAGTTTACCATTACGATCGTTGTCATTTTTCTGATCCTTGCATATCTAGCTATTTCAAACCCTAGGATTTCTCTTCAGCCCCGTGTTTTTCTTATTCTTGATGTTGTTTTTAACCCATAAAACGCTAAAACAATAAAAATTCTAACTTCTGTGTGTTTTCAGACCCATTGTGCAGGTGACAGACATCAGCCGCAACTGAGACGACAAATTTTTCTGAAATCTGCTGCCGAGAATGTCGAAAGTGCAGGTCACACTTTTTTGCCAAAAACCTACGACCTGGACCTCCAGGGTGCACTTTACAGCCCAAAAAGTGTGACCTCTGCAGAAAACAGGCCAAAAACTATGACCTGGACTTTCTGTAGGGATTCTTCTGAAAGTTTTCTGGGTGTTGCTGAGCCTCTGTTCAGGATTGTCTGGCCTCCGTCTCCACCTGTTTTGGACATGTACTTGTTTCTTTTCTCTCAAATAAGTGGGAACCTATCCCCCTAGGGCTTCAGTACCCTCCACTTTTTGTGTAAGAGTGTTTGTTGTTGCAGGTTGTCTGAAATTTCAGAGTCTTCAACCATTTTTTGAGATTTGATACCTCATCCTCAGATCCACTTCATATCAGCTTGTTATCCATCCAAATCTTCCTATTTAGCTTTGTTTTGGTTTTCCATTAGGGGGCACTCCGCTTCCCTCCTAGAGATAGCCTCTCACCACCTCTTTTTACAACAATTTTCCTCTGATTTGTTGTTGTTTTCTGCACCAGTTTCCAGCAGATTTTGTCTTTTAGATCTATGTCCCTCTTGACCCAAGATCTATTAGCCTTTGTTTTAGTGTGTTCAGATTAGTTTTTTGCTCACCTATAGACTAATTTTTGAGAGACCGGCCTCCTTGGGTTTATATTATTGCATGATTAGCTATTTATTTTCTGTTTCGCAGGTCTATATACTGTCATTTGCAGGGTTATTTACAGCTATGCAACAACACTTTTTATTTTTCTCTACAAATGTATGGGTTTAAAAATTAAAATTTACAAAGTTTTTACACACACACCCTAAGTGAAAAAGGGCTTGGCTAACACCACCAAGAAAAGACTCTAAAACATTGAAATCACTTGATCTTGTACCTCCCTGCCGCTGTTGGTCTCTTTTTCTCTTGTGCCATGTTTGTGTCGTCACCATTGTGCCACCAGGGTGTTTATCCCAGAGACTTCTTGGCCTTCATCCTCAGTTTCTGGTTGGAAGACTTACTCCTCAACATAGAGTTTGAGTTAGTCCTCTACTGAGTCTGCACACCGACTCTTCTTCTGGTCCTTTGGGTTCTCCTTCTCGTTCCACCTCCAGTTCTCCCCCTGACACCTTCACTATGTCTGGTGTAGGACCTAACACTAGCGGTAACCCTGACCCTCCCACTGGAAATACCACTAGTAGGACTGCCAAGGACACTACCCCGAAAACACCCTTGCTCCCTTTCATGGCAAGCCTCAGCCTCCCTGATTTTGACCAGTTGATAAACGACCCTATACACCATGATGCTAGTTGGCTTGCTATGCCAACAAAGCTCCCTTCAGACATCCCAAAGTTTGAAGGTCTTGCTGGAAAAGATCCTTCAAATCATGTTCGATCTTTCCACATGTGGTGTTCGTGTAATTCCATTACCAATGACTCTATTTATCTTCAGTTGTTCCAACGAACGCTTACAAGCGAGGCTTCTAAGTGGTATGTAGATCAGACCCCTTCCTCTCATACCACCTTTGCAACTCTAGCATGAGCTTTTTTGTCTTATTTCCAGCTCCTCCTACGTTACGACACTAGTACCGAGCTCTTGACCTCTTTCCTCCAATCATCTGTGACCCCTCCTTTCTGACCATGTTCAAGAATGGTGGAGAAGAAGGAGCCTATGTCGAGCCCCTACCTTCGAAGACCATGTCTACATGGACTGGTTCCTTAGGAATATCTTGCTACCTATCGGGAAAGATGTCACATCGCACTTTCCTCAAACCGAAGAAGCCTCTCTCCAAATTACGTTAAAATATGACCTGATCTACGCTCATTCGGGTTATGTTTATACCGTTCTACCTGATCTTCCCAGACCTCGTGGTGCCAATGCACCAAGGGCATATCATGTTGTTGATGGTATTTTTGGAGGGCTCTTTAATCCGTATGCTCAAACTCCCATGGGCTAAGGTTTCTCTTAGGGCTGGGCCAGCACCTCCGACACTTTTCCCCCTCATGGTAGCACGCATCCAGGATACGGCATGCCTCCTCCTTTTGCCCAAACTCCTGTTTACCACACTGATACCCAACCTCTTCGTTATCCATATTCACATCCTAGTGCTCCAACTCCTTCAGCATTAGCACCTCCTCCTCCCTTGCCTTCTCAACCCCCACAACAGCAACCAGCACCCCCTTTGGGGTAGGTGTATGCACAACAAGGTACAACTAATCCTCCGCCCTCAAAAAGGAAGAGAAAAGGCAATCAAAATCAAGCTACCTATGGTAATCATGGACCTAATCAAGGTAATTCTCCTTACACCACAAACCAGCAACAAGGTACTTAGCCGAAGCAGGACAGGCCTCTTCGTATGAACAAGACCTATTCGTGTTATGGTTTTTATGGTCATTATACGCATGATTGTCCTCTTCTGCCACGAATGCGACAACTATGGGAATTTCAAGCAACAATGAGAGGACAACAAGCCATCCCTTCCATTCCTCCCAATCCTTCACATAGTCAGCTGGTTGTACTTATGGATCCTTTCCCTCAACAAGGATTTGTGGCTACCCAACCGCCTGAAGGACAGGTGGCCACTCAATCGCTTCCATCTGGTTCCCCTGATTACTAGATTTTCATGATGTCCTCTAATCAGCCTTCTGAACCTTATTCTCCTGGCCCTTCACCTTTAGTTGGTACTCATGACCCCTTTTACCCTTCTGCCCTCAACCATCTTGGCACCATCCCGCCTGGTAATTACCCCTATAGTCAAATACCATTCCTAGCTCCCCCACCAGGAGTGTACACAGTACTTGTTATTTCCATCCTCTCTCTTCCTAACCTGACCTTTGGGATTCTCGTCTAGTACCTTGATCCTCCAGCCGCTACCCTGCCTGGTTAACCTAAACCTTATCTCCCTTTGACCCCGGTTCAACCAATCCCTATGAATTCTCCTGCTGCAACAGTGCCTCATTCACCTCAACAGGAACCACCTCCCGTTGTGACCGCTTTAGGTAAGAAGGGCACAAATATCAAGGGGGCATCAAAGCATAAGGCTATCGCAACAAACCCTACCCCTTCTCGGCCTCCAAAGCATACCATCTAGTGTGCTTTGTGTGACGGTGTCAGCCACGCCACCCATACTTGCCCAGAATTGCCTCACCTAAAGTCCATGGTCAATGAGTCATTTCTGGAATCTGATATCCCATAGGTATATGTCACTATACCTGATCCAATCTTGAAACTCAAAGCTTTTCACACAAATCACCCTTGTGCTTTATGTGATTTCCATGGCCATTACACTCACCTGTGTCCTTGCCTCGAAGAGTATCTTTCCTCTTTAGAAGCCTTACGCCAATTCGAGGCCGAGTGCCATGAGTTACCCGCTCCCTTATTTTTGCATCTTTCTTCGGCAACACCCAAGGACACAGATGCTCCCATTAACTTTTCCCCTTATAATGTTGAGATAATGGGGCCTTGGTCAAAATTCCACGCTGAGACCTCCCCTGATGTTTCGCCTGACCTCCCTTCAGCCCCATCCCTAGTCTCAACATTGGTGGATCCTTTGTCCACTCACTCTCCTGCTACCCCTTGTGACGATGCGCATGCGGACCTCTCCTCTCATGATGAGGAGTAAAGTTGTTTCATCACGTCAGGTGGTCTATCTTCCATCAGTCACCCCATCTTCTATTACAATGATGACATTATGGAAGCAGCGCCCACTCCTAACTCTATCTACCCCCCTTACATCAAACTCATGCATTTTAACCACATGAACCGTGTGGCCATTACATTGACACCCAATTTTTGGGTAAGGGGGAAACTCATGTTCGAGAGAATAGGAGAAGCAGTTCTTCAACACTCTCCTAGTGAATCTAGTCGTGACGACTCTAGTCCAATTATTCTTTCACGTTTAGAAGAACCTCTAGAGTCCCATATCACTTCAATATCACTCTAGAGATGATACCCCTCATCATTCCTTCATTTTTCATCAGCAACCCAGTCTCATAGACATTGTGGTTGACCAGCCTATAGGTTTTCTGGGAGAACATCAGTTCATTATCCCAAATACCATCTTTGGGATAGTAGCACCATGTGTGCCAACCTATAAAATTAAAGTCCATTTGATTCATATATGCAGTATCAAAAGAGATTGGTAATCGTCTATTTCATTTCTCAAACTACGCAACCATACCGAAAAAAAATGGTGCACCACATCATTAAACTATGTTTAGATTTCCCTTTTTATAAATACATGTTGGCATGTCCACAACATCCTTGGGGGCACTTATGCCCCTCAACCATAAAGATCCCAGATCTCAGCCAAAAACAACACTGAAAACCCCTTTTTTTGACAGCTTGCATTGTTCAGGTCATTCCCTGTGACAGGTCACATTTTTCTGCCCGGAACCTGATACCTAGGCATGGAACAGACCCCAAAAAGTGTGACTTGGCCTGTTCACGTGGTTACCTAAACTAAACTTTCAATCCACTGAAATGAAAGAGTAGGATTAGGCCTCTTACTTACGACTGATAGATATCAAATTCCAATTGTTGGTTTATGCGGTACAATTGTCACAAGATTTAAGGCCTCCTTTCCACACGACATTCACCATAGCTCCATCGGAAAATAAGTGAATCTGGAAGGAAAATGCCTTATTAAAAGAAAACCCCTGATTTTTCTTTCGCTTATTGCGACCAAAACATAGCTCAATTTGACAAACCATATATACCATTGGAAAGATCTCACCAAAGCCCTCAAATGGGTATCCATTAGCCTTTTTGATTTGATACTTAACTAGGACACATTTTGTCCAAGAAGCGTCACCTCACCCTTCCTCAAAATCAAATTTCTTCACTTGCAACACTCGTACTAAGGGCACCATGTTGCCTCCATACTTGTCCACGCTCATGTCGATTTTTGTTGTGAGTTACCATCTTGTAATCATGATTTTATGGTCCCATTTGGACCCTTTACATATGTGGTAGCATCATCGAGTCACCCTTGTTTAGAACATTTGAGTTGAGTCATCATTGCTCCCATGGAGTCTATCCTGAGTCCCTTTACATCTCGCCATAGTCCTCCATCATTCATTGCTTGGTCCCTCTCTCATGTCAAACATTATGGCCTTCAATCCCACTGTTCTCTATCCCTCATGATATTGTGTCAGTCGCTGCCAGGTCATCCATGTCATTTATGCTCTAAGAAGGGAAGTCGTCCATTCACTACTCAGTCCCCCCCCATTTCATCATCATCATTGGTGTCAATCTGTCAGTCACTCTACTATTTTCTCTTGTGCCTTATTTGAGGATCCCTTATTGCCTCACCTATGGCAGAGCTCCTTCTGTCGACATCAGCTCATTCATTCCAGAAGACAGGTCTAGAGGGTAGTGTACCTTGGTTCCAGCTTCCACTCTTGTTCAGTGCCTCGGATCAGGCAAAGGGACTCCTTATTACCCTTTGACTTGATTTTTTCTCAGCTTCATCTCCTTTCAGCACAATCAAGATCTGTATACTCGATGGTTCAGTGATGCAGTAGCTGACATCGGTGATTCATGGGTGTGTGTGAGATGTGTTAGCCCTAATGAGGGGGTGGCCCTATAGGTAGCCCCCCACACACTCGGATGACCTCTTCATTACAGCCTTCGATGAAGCTCCATACATTTGATGATGTAGGCCTTAGCCGCTTGCAGTGCCCTTTTTACATACATCAGCCAAATTTCCAGAGCCATTTCCTATGTTCAGCGGCATCTGGGCTTCATTCATATCTCATGTACTCAGCTTTTATTGTACAAGTCCCGGTTGTTATCCCAGGCACAATATGTATGTGGGATTCATTATCATGTTATTCATCTGGCTCATGTTTATGCCAGCATATACTTTATCATTGCATTCCGTGGTTTTTCGGGCACCTTATTGTTTGTACTATTGCCTCGGTGGGCATAGATATGCCTCCCTCGTCACCTATAGCAGGTACTCACTCATCAAAAGGACTTATCACACCTGCAAGTCACCTCCTCAGGGTCTAGGTCTTTCAGCACTTTGGTTTACCTTATACTTCTCTCTCTTCGACTTCCCCTTCAATGTCTAGTGATTGAGTTCTTACAACGTACTTCGGTCATACGGTTAGCTCCTAATGCTCGCATGTTGGGGGGTAATCTGTTACACCATTTTTTGGTCATCTAACCTATTATCATTAGATGGACCCAAGTACATCATGTAAGATCAATTTTACTCCAAGTAAAATTGCTTTCACTATGAAAATAACTTAGTCAATCACCTTTATTAAGTTGTTTATGGTCTAAATAGGAAACCCCATAAGGAAATATTAAATAAATATACATTTGTTTGATTTTCCTCAAGAAATAATTAGTTAAAGAGTAGTTTAATTAATATTTTTGGTTATATTTAACCCAAAACGAGGAAATTAATTAGATAAATCATTATTTATCTTATTATTTTATAATAATAATTGTTTAAAATTTATTTAAATAATATTCTTTGTTAAATATGACTAATTCACCCTTAAATAATTAAATAAATCATTATTTATTTGATTATTACTCAACCATATCCTTAAAATGATAAATAAATCGTTTATTTATTTATTATTACTCAATCACATCCTTAAAATAATAAATAAATCATTTATTTATTTATTATTTACAAGTAAGGGGATTTGACTCAAGTCAAACACCGTTTCCCTCCAACAAATATAATAAAATATTCCGTAAAAGTTGGATCTAGATTTGGTTAATAATATTTTAACTATGCACCAATCTCTAGACTAACTCAATATTTTGTTATAAATAGAATGGTTTTCCCACTCATTTGTCACGTTTTTTTGCCTAAAGATTACTCTATATCTCAACACTTGGTCTGGCTATTGATCGATAATCATAGCCATACTTTTCCATTTTTGTCTGGGTTTTCTACACCATCAAGAGAGAGAAGTTCTAAATCTGAAGTGTTGAGGACTCACAAGAACCCATCCCATTGAGCAGAACAGGGAACACCCTCTTGTGTTTTCCTCCCAGGTGCCATTAATAAAATTATTCATTGGATATATTCTTGTCTTGTCTATTGGATATATGGATTAAATCTTATTTTTCTACTGTTTAATGTCTTCTAATGCATATATCTAGATTTTTGCATCATTTGTCTTGATCATCTAATTGCATATCTGAAGATATTAGCAGTCATTTGTGTTGTTAGGGCTATAAGTTATGCCTAGCTAAAGTGTTATTTTTTCGTACACTTCGAATAAAGATTCATACTAACAACATGGCACGTTAAAAAGTGGCATCAATATTTTTTATTCCAAATGGAAGTTTCTGATAAGAAATATTTCCCCCTGTACAAATGAACTCAGTTTTACGTTGATCGACAAGAAGTATGTTAATTTGGTTATATTCATAAAATTTTTCCATTAAAGAGAATATTTCATTACCAGCAAAATTGTCAACTATTTGATCAATATAGGGGGTAGGATAGCTGTGACGAGCTTTACGAATTTCATTATAATCGATGCATACTCTAATGGTCCCTTGTTTTTTTTTAAGAGGAACAATTTTTTAAACCCAATCAGTCAAGGAAACAGTATAGATAAAACCTCATTTTAGAAGTTTTTCAACCTCAACTTTGATAGTGACATCCTTTCCAGGATGCACTGGACATAATATTTTTCTAATAACTTTATCCTTCGGGTAAGTCTTAGTTTCATGAACAACAATACTTGGATAATTTCGTGGCATTTCCTCCTAAAAGAAGGTAAAAATGTTGTGGATTTCTTGAACAGGGCTTTGTAAGTTTGAATTTCTTCAACTGAACACGAAGCACCTATGTGAATGCTTTCAATAGTTCCATATTTAACTGAGATATTAATTGGGATAATTGCATATATATTTCCTAATTTATTTTGATATTCATATTGAAGAATCGATATAGGGAATTTAGGATTATCTACGATCTTAGGTGAAATTATGGTAGAAAAATCACTCGAGATTTTCTCAAGGTTGGGAAGAAAAGATGAATGATGATGATAATCACCCCAAGGAATTTCATCCAAATTCAAAATTGATATAATAATTTGATTTTTTGGAAACATATTATCGAAAGGATCAGGAAATGATATTTGTTCCAGCCAAGGTAATTGAGAATAATCATCAGCGATCACATTCACTCGATCATTTTCAAAGGGTAGTGGGTTGAAAAAAATTTGAACTACATGCTAAGATAATTAGAATGGGCTTAGATGCATCTTATTACCATATGTTTTCAGCTAATATTCTGAAGGCACAATCCAAGGATCATAAGAATCTACAGTGCTTGATGAGACCATATTCACCTCGGAAACATTAGAAGAAATGTTTGGCAGATGAAGTGAAAAATTTCTCATCATTGATGAATCCTTAACCAAACCAACACCAATATATTCATAGGGAGTAGTAATTTTCCCCACAAAAGGCATAGTACCAATAGAGTTAGGATAAGAAATAGAATAATATAACTAGTCTTCTTTCACTATACTTCATTGATGAGGAAATGATATCATTCGGAAAATTGACGAGACCACTACAGACATAGCACAGGTCCAAATTAGACCTAGTAATAGATTGTAATCGAGTTGAGAATTAACAAACTCTACCTCGATGGCAACCATTTTACCTTCTAGTTATATTGGTAGGTCATTAAAAATACCATAAGGATGAAAACCTCTTCTATCAAAGGCTTTAAGAGTGGTATGAGATTGGTTGATAGTTGGAGATCCCCAATATTTCCAATAGGAAATAAATATAATACACGTAGAATTTTGGTCATCAATTACTGTACGAAAAACTCATTTAGTTTTAATAAAAAATGTTATTTGAAATTCTTGTTGATGTGGGAGTCTGGGTATATGAATTTCAAGATCAAATATCATAATATTAGAGTCTTGAGGATCAATAGCTTCAATAATTGACTTTAATAGCCTCCTTTGTGTTGGACAGTTTGTATTACTTCAAGAGCCGACATTACTTAAGGGGACATTGTTAGTTATTCAAAAATGTTGTAATTCTGAGAAACTCTAGAATGTGGGTTGCAAGTTTACTTTCGAACAACACCTTTGGGAGGCAGTGTGAATTTTTCATATTTTTCTATGTTGTTTCAATTACTTCAACCCAATTTAAATATTCATTAAGCAGTGCATATGATTATTAAAAAAATTTCTAATCATAAGCAATAACTAAAGATAGAACAAAATAAGCAATGAAAAAGGAGACAATAGCACAACCATAAAAGACACCAGATTGGTCAAAGACAAGGGAAAAACCTACTATGGGGAAAACCCTTTAAAATAGTCTTCTTATAGGTCATCATCAAAATTTTCAGTAGAGAGTACAATGATCCCAATACATAAACTTCCACTAGAGATTCACAAAATATAAAATAGAAGCAGACTTCCAGAATTATTGTACAACAAAAAGAAAAAATACATTCGTCAACCAATTGAAGTCAACTACAATAAACTATCAAACACTAGCTCAGAACATTGGTCACACTCATCAATATATAGTATGTGCTTCTGTAACTTCTAATTTGATCCATTAGACACTATATGTAGGCAGTTGGTCGCTCCGAGGAGAACTATAAGAGTGCAACTAGGGATAAATTGACTGAGATCTTCCTCAAACCCCTAGTCGCATTGATCAAGGCTTGTGCGTGTGACTATGCCTTCCTAGTGGAATTGAGGAGAGATGTAAGCATGCTACTGGGATTAAATCTTCCACATCTGTCTCCAAACCCTATTCGATCCCTTCAGGCTACTTTAACTGCGACTTTGACCTCTCAGTCACACTAAGGAACACTATTTTCTTACGATTGCGGACAAATTCTTTCGGATCTGTCTGCAAACCCTAGTCACTCCCTTCAGGATTTTGTGCATGTGAGTTGAGCCTCCTAGTCACACTTAGGAACATTATGTGCATGTTATTGCGGATGAAAATGACCAGTGATGTGCATGTGATCAAGAAACATAAACCCTAGATGTGTGTGAGCCGCAGACCTATATTTGCAAACCCTTGTATGAACTTGCTCTATCATACCTGTGAAAACCAAGACAATAGAAGAGGAGAATATTTTTTATTATAAGTGTGTCTAAATGAGCTTGAGGTCTCTCCTATTTATATGCTTCCATGAGGATCCACTTGGAGTTGAGGTTGACCCATCCAATTGTGCATGTGCATAGGGCCGACCTAATCCAATATACATGAGTGGGTATGTAAATTGAAAAACCAAGTTCTTATTGTCAAAATGAGGTGATATTTAGGTTTATTTTGGTCCTATCGAAAAGAGAAATTTAATGCAATCATCATATCTATCATCTGATATGTCCAAGGTGGAATTTGAACCTAGTTTGAAAAATTAACACTCCCTATGAACTAGGAAGAATTCCACCTGCCAATATTTCTTTATTGATCATCACATCATCCGGTCATGTTATCGCCATTCTTTAACCATCTCTGCCTAATTCTATCTGTTGAAACTTTCTCAAATCTAAAATAATAAGAATAAGGGAGAATTTCCTTTCAACCTGACCAAAAAACAAGATATCCAAACATACAGGGGAGAATAACTCAACCCCAGTATCACATTAGGGAGTTCATTTTCAACCCAGAACTATAAATAGGAGAAAATCTCAACCCAATCCTATTGCCTATTGGTCTTCCCATAAATTACTCTTAAGAGTCACCAAGTAAAACACCAACATCATAATACATCTTGGACGAGATACCCAACTTACTAAGCGATAAAGATTACATGCCTCCAAACCTCCTCGATCCGTTCGCCAAATGAGCAGGCACAATCCCAACAAGCCCTGCTGGTGGGTATGATTCCAACTGGGGTATACTCGGTAACGACCAAAGATGGGGCATATACCCAAATTTTCAACAATAAAGGATCACACACATCCCACTCGTGGCCAATACGTGTGATCTCCTATTGTCCAAATATCCCTCAATCCCAGGAGCCATCTATCTCAATTTCTCACCATGGGAGTTCAATCCGGGTGGGAAGAGTTGGCTCAGTGTCCTCAAGAAGTCTTTCCCCATATCAAAATGGGCCACATACACCAGTCCAAGCTTCTCTCTAAAGACCAATAACTTCCCTTGCGGTAAATATTTGGTGAGAATATCTGCAATATGTTCATCTGTCGATATGTGATGGAGTCTAACTACTCCTCTCTTCACCATGTCACAAATGAAGTGGTATCGAATCTCTATGTTCTTAGACTTGTCATGAAACATGTTATTCTCTTCCAAACATATCCCACTCTTGTAGTCACAATATATCATTGTAGTGTCTATAACCTACTCAAATAGCTCTCCAAAGAGCTTCCTCAACAAAACTACTTTGCAGCTACCCATGCTAGTAGAAATATACTCTGATTTGGAGATTCTAAATGATAAAGACTTATGTTTCCTGATCATCCAGGATGTCATGGTATATCCAAGACTAAAACAACATCGAAATGTACTATTTATGTTGATAACATTTCCTACCCAGTCAGCATCAGTGTATGCATAAAGAAGAACATCATCAACAGAATATTTCAGACCAAGTATGATCGACCCATGAAAATATCTCAATACATGTTTGGAAGTGATCCAATGTGCATGGCGGGGCTCGGTCATGAAGTGAATCAATTTTTTCACTACATAGAATTTTTCTGGATGGGTGTTCATGGGAGAAATCAGAGCCCCAATCAATTATCGGTGTTGCAACGTTTCCACATAACTTATTAAAGTTCATTTTTATCAGTGTAACCATGGATTTGCATTCTGTCACTCCAAATATTTCAAGAAAATTCACAACATATTTTCCTTGTGAAAATAAAATCTCACCAAGTCTTTGCCACACCTCAAGGCCTAGAAATTAGTGCAATATTCCAAGCTCCTTCATCTTGAATTGAGAGGCTAGCTCCCTCTTACTCTTGATCATCAGAGGCTCACTTACATGTTGAAAACACATCATAAAAAAATAAAACCAAAATAAATGACATACGTTGGACTACCTTGAAGTAGAGGTTGGGATCGACATTTCTTATTATGAATCCCAACTTCATCAAATAGTTGTCAATGTGAGGATACTAAGATCAAGGTGCTTTCTTAAAACCATGCAATGCCTTCTTCAACCTCCAAACATGTGTTCTTCGATCTTCCACTTCAAATCCATGTGGTTGTTCAACATAAACTTCTTCTTGTAACATGCCTTGGAGGAATGTGATCTTTACATCCATCTAATGAATATAAAATCCCTAACTTGCAAAAAGGGATACTATCGAACGGATGGTTGTCTATCGAGCCATAAGTGAAAATATATCATCATAGTCTTCTCCCTTTCTCTGTTATAATCCTAAAGCCACAAACATTTCATTATATTTATTAATGCTACGATCAACTCCATGCTTGATCTTGAATATTCACACTGAAGTCACCACAGATTTTCCCTTCAGTCTCAGCACAACATCCCATATATAGTTTTTCACAATCGATTCATATTCCTCCACCATAGCATATTTCAAAAATTGATATTTTATGTCTTCTTTTAATGTGGAAGGTTTTTCTTGAATCATAGTGGTCATGGATGCAACATATCCTTGATACCTGCATGGTTACTTCCTTTCTTTGAATGAACTTTGAATGGGAACATGTCTTCAAGCATCTTGTAGAGTTTTGTGGAGCCAAATTGGTCTCTTCCTAGTAGGAAGATCAGTTGGAGGAGGATCTATGGTATCCATAGGCTGCATGGGATCCTAAAAAATAGTAGTCACGAAGTCGGACACAGAAGTCCCATCTAGAATATCCCAGTCATCATTCTCCTTCTTAGGAGCAGGAGGCAGAGGAAGGTCTCTTTATTTTCCAAGAGTTGCATCTTCATTGAATGTTACATCCCTACTATTTTTGACCTTCCTTTAAATAGGAATATATATTATATATGCTTTATAATTTTCATAATAACCCAAAAATGTAACTTTCCTTCCCATAGCTTCCAACTTGATCCTTTATTTCTTTGGCATATGAAAATATTTGGGGCATCCAAATATATGAAGATGGATAATATAGGGCTTGAAACCTGTGAATATTTTTTCAGGTGTCTTGTTTTCCAATGCTTGATGAGGCACCCTATTTTTAACATATACAAAAGCATGTGTAGCTTCTCCCCAAAGGAACTTTGCGACCTTTTGATCATGGAGGATGGCACGAGAAACTTCTAATATAGATTTTTCTTCGTTTCCGCTAATCCATTTTGTCCTAGTGTATATGGCACAACTGTTTCCTGCTTGATTCCATCTTTCTTCAAAAATGATATGAACTCATTTGACGCATATTCCCCTCCATTTTCAAACCTGAATATTTTGATTCTCTTTCGTGCTTGATTTTCAATCAAGGATTTAAATTCATTGAAAATTTCAAAGGCTTCATCCTTGTTCTTCACGTAATATATCCATGTATTTCTTGAGAATATATCAATGAAGGTGATGTAGTAGAGATGAACACCAATAGAATGCACATGAACTAGACCACGTACATCATAATGAATAATATGGAGGATCTCATTTGTCTTGTTTTCACTAGAGGGAAATGGTCCCCTTATTTCCCTTTCACTCGCACATCCTCAACATACTCCATCATGATGGGCTTGAACATCGAGAATACTTGAGACCAATTTATTCAATTTGAAAAGATAATCATAATGTAGATGAACCAATCTGGAGTACCACAAATCGCTCAGGTGATTGATATTATGAACCAATGCTAGAAGTGGCCTTCTAGTGCCTCTATAGAGTCCTTCAAATCTTGATCCTAATGTGAATGCATCTCTTATAGGTGAACCAATAGACCAAGTCAAAATGTTTCTTTTGATGAAGCCAACCCTCATCTCTTTATCTTTTAATGAGGATATAAATACCAAATTATTCATTCATCTAGGTACATACATAACATCATGTAGCAGAACTGATTGCCTAGAATTTAACTGAAATTTTATGGACCCAAAACATTTCACGAGATGAGTGGAGTTGTCTCCAAGAATGATCTTCACCTTAGTCTCCCTCTCTACTAGATTATAGTGGACTTCCTTGTATCCAGAGAAATGATGAGTTGCCCCACTAACAACTAGCCAACTATCCCATGAATCAAGTGGAGAAGAACTAGTAAGAGGAGAAATAATAATGTATTCATATTTATTTACAATGTTACATTGATACATGAAAGAGCATGACTTATTTTGAAGAGGATGATATTCTTCATGGTCACTTGATATATCTCTTATTCTTCTTTCATATCTTATGTTATTTCTTCGATCATCTTTTCTTATTTGATTATTTATTTTTTGTTTTTTTTTCTAGTGTTGTAACGTGGTATTTTTCTTTTCGTGGAATAATATCATGCATAATGACCCTTATTATGACAATTATAACAATCATCATGTTATGATTCCTTCCTTCTGTTTGAGTGGTGAGGAGGAGGCTTTCTTGAGATTGATGGACCTCATTTTTCTTTCTTCTTCCTTTTTTATGAGAGATATATGTAGTGGGCTCTCCCTCTTCATGTGTAATATCCCGGATGGATATTTTAATTAAAAATGCAGAAAAAATAACTAAACTCCACAATATGTCATAAAATCCCTATTTACTCAACAGAATGTTGCCATGTAAAATAAGCACATGAGCACTACAATCTATCAACACATCAAATAGGAATAATCTCAGCATTTTATTATAGATAATAACTGGGGTTACAAATTCATATGACCCAAAGAAATAAATGAGATGGAGAACGGGCCACCAAGATGAGCTGCTGCACTGCGCTGGCCTCAAAACTGAACTGTTGCACACTCCCTCCGGCAACAGATATCACTGAACCCACTGAATATGATGAAGCACAAGTTGAATATCTGAATGATCCTCACACCAATCCTTGAAGCTCTTCGAAACTTTTGAGTGAAGTCTCCTCAAGAGAGTTGGGTTTTCGTCCTGGGGCTACGACTGAAGTAGAGAACCACGTTCACACCTCTCATAAAATAAAATGATATGATCCAAATATATCCGTCAATTTCATCTTCCCTTTCTTTTATAGATCTCTTGGAGCCTTCTAGAGCATTATTTCATTATTATTTTATTCATGGTGCACTTTTCCCTCTTATTAAAATATTCATTTTTAATGCATAAAAGGGTAAATCGGCTACCATGTCTCCTCTGGTTACTGAAACTCGTGCCAAACCATCCCATCATATAGGTATCCTCGTCCTGGTTCCAATGAGCTATTATACTAAGGTTTTCTATAATTTATTCCTCTTGGAATGCCACCTTTAGCATAATGAGCTGAGTTATGCCCGCAAATAACTCAAATTTATAAAAGTTGTCGGAATGCACCGGAACGAAAGAAAAACTGCTCGAATGATGGAATATATCAAGCGAATGCCACCAGACACCATGGAAACTCCTCAAAAATCCTCCAAAAATCCCCTGAGCCTGTTGATAGCACCAATATATACCTGTGACCTGTCTTCTCCTAACTCAGATGTCCAACCTAACCCTATTGTAGGTGACACCAAAAAAGGGAATATTATTACAGACCTTCCGCCCCAAGATTTCTTGCCCTCAAGCAATCCAAATATGTGGGCCACCTTGTTGGCTCGATCTAACTGAGACCCAATGCCTAGATCCCATAAAAACTCCTAGGTGCAGCTATGCACCTGTGTTAAGCCACTCGGAATAGACCCCTTAATGCTGGGATACCAAACTAATCTCTCCTTATATCTGTCAACAAAAAATCCTCCCAAACCCCAATGCCACCATGGCCAATCATCGCTGAAGTCTAAAGGCTTCGACTACACACTGCCTCTGGCTATAGATGATGCCCCATGAGGTGAAGTCCGCCAACAAGCATCAGTGCTCCCTGGCTCCTGCTTTGATGTACCTCTAACTGTGTAATCTGGCCCACCAACTACCTAACAACTCATCACCTCTCTCCAATCCAAGTCCTGACTCAATCCCACTTTGATCCTGCTCTCCTAAAATTGAGAGGGAGTGTTGAAGAAAAGACAACCTGTGCCCCACTGCCAGCTGGAATCTATAACATCTGCTATGTCTAAGGGCCCCTGCTCTACTGTGGTCCCTACGAAAAAAATCGTACCATCAAGAGGGTACCAGCTCATGATCTCCTGCCAATCTATCCTGGGAGAATAATCCAATGTAGTGTCAACTACATACGGAATATTCCCAAAGAACTGTCGCCAAGTCATAATCAACTCATGTTTCTCTAACCCGTCTGCCAACGAAAGTTTCCTATAGAAGAAAGCCCCTCTCTCTATAATGGGCCAAAGTGGGCAAGATATACTACAAGCCCCATCTATGTACTCCTGGAGAGTGCTAATCCTGAGGGTACCTCGGCTCTACTGACTTAATGTGTACCTATCTACACCTCATCAATGTGTCGGCCCACAGATGGATGCTCCACCATCTCCAACAACTCCTCCCTCTCCTGATCGGGAATTTATTGCTCCGGCTGTCTAGTAGCCCCCTGCACAACTATCCCATCAAACTTCACCATCTCTAGAGAATATGGATCTGCAACTTCTGTGACCGTACTTGATGTCTGCACATCTGACTGCTCCTCCTTAATATTTGACTGTAAGGTTAGCCACGTAGGGATCATAGACTCAGTGTGAGCCTCCATCTAGCTCTCCCCAAAGGGACTATCATGCATGATGTGCATAGTATCCTCCTTTGCTGACTCAGGCTCCACCATATGCTACTCTAGATGAATCATCATAAGTGACTCATCACCTATAGTATCTCCCGTAGATTCCCCTGATATCTCACCGTACACATTGGGATACAGCTCTGGCCTACTGTCATCATCTCTACATGACTGCTCTCACTCCCCAGAAACATCCTCAACTGATCCCATGGACTCATCTGAAGAAGAGTCCTTATCCTGCCATATCAAAGGAACGTCTACCTTCTCTACCTCTTCCACCTCATCTGCATCTCTCAAACATGAGTGATCAGGCCCCCAAGGTTCTTTACGAATGAAGTCCCTTCCTCCTCAGCTCATTTCTACTGCCTAATCCACCAAACTGGAGCAGCTCGTCCTTGGTCAACTGTCTCCTAAAAAGCTTAATGTTCTTCTCAACTAGCCCTTGGGCTAGCACATAAGCAGCAGGTGAGACCAACTTCTCTCTCCTCCAAATGCTCAACAACTTAGTCTGTAGCTCTCGGAAAATGGCATCATGGTCTTCCATACATGACGACAAGATGGACTACATGTGAGCTACGTTTATGTCAAAACGATGTCTCCTAATGCTGAAGAAGCATTGGAACATCTACAGAATAAAACCATCACACTCAAGATCAATCATGACCTCATAAGTCTGGGTCATGGCCATGGCTTCTAAGACCTTAAGATTTCTCCCAAATGTAGAGCCTGCACAGTTGTATAAATCCCAAAAGGTTCCTACTATCAATCTAAAAATTCTTTTCATAATATCATCATTGTAGGAAGGGAAGGGTTTTGTTATCCTTAAAATATCACTGAAACAAGAGGTATCTATAAGCTTGACTCTCTCACTTGGATTTTCCAAGAATTTAGCTTGTACCAATGCAAGCATAGATGGCTCCAAAGCCCAATTTAAACTCTAATCAGATTGCTCCACCTTTGAAAGGCAGGATTCCAGTTTCTCTAACATGGGAAAGTCATTTTCTGATCTTCCACTCTTGAAGTCCATCCCAAGTGCATAAAGCCAATTTCCCACTTCTTCCTCCTTTTGTAAATTTCTTGGATGCCTTTGTTGGAATAAACTACGTACATTCTTGGAGAAGGGTTTGTTGTTTTGTTTCAAGGAACTAAATTCTACATTGTTTAATTATTTTGGTCTTTGGTTTAGATTGCAACCCACTGAGGCAGTACTATGTTGATTTAGGAGTTGTTTTAAAAACTTCATTATTTCAACGACATATATGGAAGCAACAATGGTTTAGTTGGACTTGTACAAGGCAAGCTACAAGCACCAGGTGATGATTGCAAGGAAATCCAACCACTCCAATAGCAAGCTCATCAAGAAACTGCACTGCTGCTCCAAGAATACTTTGTTGGCTGACTTCGGCCTCTGATTTACCCACTGAAAAATGCTCAGAAATTCTAGGAGTTTGGGAAGGTGATCCATGCCCAAAACTGAGAAAAACCCAAAAAGGGTTTCTTCTAATTCCAACCTTCAAAATCTGACCCTTTATAGTTTGGCCTTCTTCCAATTTCGTTTTCTGGCGCTGCAGTTTCTACTGTCAATCATTTCTCTCCAAAATCCCAACCAACCTCCTCATATGGCTCTCCTATCAATTTCCCAACATCCCAACTCTCAAATCCCACCAATGAGCCTCCTCCAATTACTGCATAGGCCCTTCTAACCAAAATAGCTGCAACTGAAAATTGGAAACCCCTAGGCTGATCCAAGATTGAAGCTCTAATACCACTGCAATATCCTGGATGGATATTTTAATTAAAAATGCATAAAAATAACTAAACTTCACAATATGTCGCAAAATCACTATTTACTCAACATAAGATTGCCATGTAAAATAAAAACATAAGCACTGCAATCTATAAACACATAAAATAGGAAGAATATCAACATTTTGTTATAGATAATAATTGGGGTTACAAATACATCTGACCCAAAGAAAGAGCTGAGACGGATAACGGGCCACCAAGATGAGCTGCTGCACTGCGTTGGCCTCAAAACTGAACTGTTGCACTCTCCCTTCGGCAATAGCTGTCACTGAACCCACTGAAGATGATGAAGAAAAATTTGAAGATCTGAATGATCCTCACACCAATCCCTGAAGCTCTGTGAAACTTCTGATTGAATTCTCATCAAGAGAGTTGGGTTTTCTTCCAACACTCACAAATCACCTGAGGGTTTCCGTCCTGGGGCTATGGCTCAAGTATAGAACCACGTCTCACGCCTCTCATAAAATAAAATGATATTATCCAAATATATCCCTCAATGGCCTCTTCCCTTTCTTTTATAGATCTCTTGGAGCCTTCTAGAGCAATATTTTATTATTATTTTATTCATCGTGCACTTTTCCCTCTTATTAAAATATTCCTTTTTAATGCAGAAAAGAGTAAATAGGCATCCATGTCTCCTCTGGTCACTGAAACTCATGCCCAAACATGCCATAATGTAGGTATCACCATCTTGGTTCTAATGAGATATTACACTAAGGTGTTCCATCATGTATTCCTCTTGGAATGCCACCTTGAGTGTAATCAGCTGAGTTAAGCCCGAAAATAACTCAAATTTCCAAAAGTTGTCGGAATTCTCCAGAACGAAATCCAAACTACTCGGATGATGGAATATATCAACTGAATGCCACTGGAAACCATGGAAACTCCTCAAAACTCCTCCAAAAATCCCCTGAGCCCACTGATAGCACCAATCTGTACCTGTGACCTGTCTGCTCCTAACTCGAGAAGTCCAACCTAACCCTGTTGTAGGTGACATGTTAGGTCCCTATATTACTAGTATAGTCCCTTATTGTTGTTAGTGTAACCCCCTTATTTTTATTATTGTACACTTGTAACCCCCATATTGTTATTATTGTGCCCTTAAATTATTATCATTAGGTTAGCTAGGATTACATTGTAGCCCTATGGACTCCTATATATAGAAAGGAGGTTTTGTAATTTGTATCATCCAATAATTTTTCATTCATGTAATGTCTTGGAGATTGCCCCCTTGAAGTGTATTATTTATAAGGCATTGATATCTCTTTTCTTCTATTATTGGAGCTGATTTCACAGCATTTCGTATCAGAGCTTTGGATTCTAGAGTTTCGCTACCCCGAATAGGTCATCGTCGCATTTTCACTATAACTGTTTTTTTACGAAGGTTCGGAAGATAACATTTTGAGAGTGCGAAGCCAAAATCCCGAGGAACATCTTCGTAAAATTTTAGAGCTTGGTTCGAAATATTTTCATAGATATGATGTGTGGAAGTTAGGGCTTTTTGCAAGCTCCTGAATTTAACCTAAACAGGTCATCACAGAATTTGCGCTATAACTTTTGTTCTACGAAGTTTCAAAAGCTGAAATTTTTAGAGAACGAATCCAAACTCCTGAGGAACATCATTGAAAAATTTCAGAGCTTGGTTTGTAATATTTTCGAAGATATGATCTGTGGAAGTTAGGTCTTTTTTAGGCTTCTGAATTTCATCTCAAAGAGGTTATCGTTGGACAACCTTCATAACTCTCTCTCTGAGCATTCGGTTGGAATGCTGTAAGAAGTGGTCACAAGCACATGAATTTTAGTTTATTTTCCATCAATTTCAGAGCCAAAGGAGGAAACAGTGACACATGGAAAGTCATACAAGTGCGCTATATTGAACCAATCCATAATTGGGTCATTGTGGGAGATTGGACATAACTTTGCCTTGAAGAATCCAAATCAGGTCAGAACTATGGCATTCAAAAGAAGATTCAGAGGGTCAATTCAGGGCCAAATTTTAGATATTGAAGATCCGAAATCATAGAGATAATTTAGTTTCAATATCGAGCTCCTCAAAATCAAGAAAAAGGTGTGTATTGTTTTTCAAATTTCATAAGTCTTGTTTGAGAAATCAATTCTAGTTGATTCCAAAGGCCTATTGATCATAGATATCAGTATTGGGTTCTAAAATGCCTCCTAAAAAGAATTCAACACCCATTAAGCCTTCAGAAGGCTCTACTATGACTCATGAAGATGAAGAAATGCAACATGATATATCAATTGTCCATGAGCAAGTGCACCAAATTTCGCTATCGCAAAGAGCAACAAAAAATGAAATGGATGGTTTGAAGAAAGGCGTGGAAGCTAAGATGAATGGTTTGGAAACTAAGATGGATGGCATGGAAGTTGGCATGGAAGCCAAGATGGATGACATGGAAGCTAAAATGGAAAACATGAAAAATGATCTAAAAGCAAACATGGAAGGTTTGAAAAAGTTGAGACAACAAATATTTCATAATGGTGAAAAGATAGTAGAGGAAACTAATGATGAGAACAAAATAAATGAAAATCGCAATTTCATAAACTCTAATGTTGGTAGGAAGAACCACCATATTCCAAATATGGATATGAGGAATTTTTATGGCAAGGATCCCATAACATGGATACTACAGATGGAGCAATATTTTGATCTCAATAATGTGCAAAACACACAAAAGGTACGCATTGCAACTTTGCATCTAGAAAAAAATACATTTGTATGGTATCGATGACTTTTCTCCCGTAAAAATATTTTCACTTGGTCCATTTTTGCGGAGGAAATGATAGCACATTATGAGGATACAAAGAGCAACACCTTCTTTAGCCAATTTAAAAATCTCAAACAAAAGGGTTTAGTGGGGGAGCACATTGAGGAATTCCAAAAATTTAATATAAGGGTAACTGATATTCCAAAGGAAAACAAGATTGATCTCTTCGTAGGTACTTTAAAGGATAAAATCCAACAGGAAGTTCGCATTTTGGAACCTGATTCATTGGAGAAGGCATTTAGGTTGGTAAGAAAAATTGAATGTAAAATTATGGCGACAAGGAAGCCTACCACTCGCTTCTATAAAGAGGGAAGTGTTGCTACTCCTAGATTTCAACAACATACAAGGTTGACACCACAACAATTGGAAGAAAAAAGAGTAAAAGGGCTTTTCTACAGTTGTGATATAAAATACACTAAAGGTCGAAAGTGTGCCGAGAAGAAATTATTTTACAGAGATTGTGAAGAGGAAGAAGAAAATGAACAAGAAGAGGATATACACCAGGAACCAACCATAGAAGAGGAAGAAATGAGTCAGACCATATCATGTAATACATTGGCAGGAATTACCACTCCTCAAACTCTCAAGATAGAAGGACATATCAAGAAGAAAAAGGTAATAGTGTTGATTCATTCAGGTAGTACCCATAATTTTATTCATTGTAAGGTAGCCAAGGAATTGAATTGTTTCCTATACCCAGCACCAGAATGTCAAGTGATGGTTGAAAATGGAGGAACTGTAAATTTTTCTGGAAAATGCCATAATATCACGGTATCCATGGGGGAATATGTATTTAATATTCCAATTATTTCCATCCCAATGGGAGGTGTTGATGTCATACTAGGAGTACAATGGTTACAATCTTTGGGGACGGTAGCTTTTAATTTTCAAGAACTTTTCTTGATTTTTTTTCCGGAAGGAAAGGAAATCAAATTACGAGGTATCACAGGGAAGCCAGGAAAGATAATAAGCTCTAATGTCATGAAAAATCTTCTCAAGAAAGAACAACGAGGTGTAATTTCACAATTATGCTCACTAGAAGTTGCAACATCAAAATCATCTATTTCTCCAAATCTCCAAAGAGTCTTGGACAATCATTCTAATGTGTTTGATACTCCCAAAGGACTCCCACCTATTTGTGATCGTGATCATGTTATTCATTTGATTCTAGGAAGTGCTCCTCCAAAAATCCGACCTTATAGATATCCTTATGTCCAAAAGAGTGAAATTTCACGTACGATTGCAGAAATGTTAGAGGCTGGTATAATTCAACCTAGTCAAATTTATTTCTCTGCTCTTGTGGTATTGGTACACAAGAAGGATGGATCATGGCGCATGTGTCCTGATTATAGGGAACTCAATAAGCTCACCATTAAAGATAAATTTCCCATTCCTGTGATTGATGAATTATTGGATGAATTACATGAAGCAATTTATTTTACCAAGTTGGATATTTGTTCAGGATATAATCAAATTAGAATGAAGATTGAAGATATTTCGAAAACAATATTTCGAACTCATGAGGGTCATTATGAATTTTTGGTCATGCCTTTTGGCCTTACCAATGCACCTTCTACATTTCAAGGGTTGATGAATTCCATTTTCAAACCCTTCCTTAGAAAATTTGTGCTAGTATTTTTTGATGATATACTAATCTACAGCAGGTCTTGGAAGGATCATGTTGAACATGTTGACAGGGTGCTCAAACTATTGCAGGATAAACAATTATATGCAAAAAAATCCAAATGTTTCTTTGGAGTACAAGAGGTGGAATATCTGGGTCATATTGTATCTCACGAGGGTGTTAAAGTAGACCCTAACAAAATTAAAGCCATTAAGGAATGGAAAGTCCCCACAACCATAAAGAATTTACGAGGATTTCTCGGGTTAACAGGGTATTATCGCAAGTTTGTTAAGAATTATGGGAGAATAGCAGCACCTCTAACAACATTATTGAAGAAAGATGCATTTTCATGGACTCCTGAAGCAACTAAGGCCTTTGAACATCTTAAGGAGGCAATGTGCCTAGCACCGATCTTAGCTACGCCAGACTTCACAAAAACCTTTATTGTGGAATGTGATGCCTCAGGAAATGGAATTGGTGCAGTTTTAATGCAGGAAGGAAGACCCATTGCTTTTGAAAGTCGTCCAATCAAAGGAAAGTATTTACAGAAGCCTATTTATGAGAAGGAAATGTTAGCAATACTGCATGCACTAAAGAAATGGAGAACTTACCTAATGGGAAGACACTTCAAGGTAAAAACTGATCATGATAGTCTTAAACACTTTTTGGAACAAATACTATCTTCAAAAGAGCAGCAAAAATGGGTCACAAAAATGTTGGGTTATGACTTTGAAATAATCTACAAAAAAGGGAAGCTAAATGTTGTTGCAGATGCACTCTCAAGAAAGAATGAAGAGGTGGAAGAATTTCTTTGTGCCATTTCTATTATCCAACCAGATTGGATAAGTGAAGCAAGAGATGAATGGAAGAAGGACAAAGAATTGTGGACACTCATTCAAAAGTTGCAGCAAGATCCTAGTACATCTAATACATTTTGTTGGAAAAATGATTCCTTATGGTACAAAGATCACTTATATCTTTGTAAGAATTCCCAACTAAAACAAAATATTCTTTTGGAATTTCACACTTCTCCTTTAGGACACTTAGGATTTTTAAAAACTTACCCCAGGGTGAAGAAAGAGATTTTTTGGGATGGCCTTAAATCTGATATTCAAAATTTTGTGGCGGAATGTTTGGTTTTCCAGTAGAATAAAGTTGAGACAATTAAGACCCCAGGTCTTCTACAACCTTTATCCATTCCAAGTCAATGTTGGAAGGATATTTCAATGGATTTTATCACAGGTTTACCTAAGTCGAAGGAAAGAGTGTCATCATGGTGGTAGTTGATAGAAATACCAAGTATGCACACTTTTGTGCATTATCTCATCCATTTAAAGCAAGTACAGTTGCTACTACATTTATGGACACAATTCAGAAGATACATGGAAACCCAAGGGTTATTGTGAGCGACAGAGATCCCATTTTTACTAGAAATTTTTGTATGGAGTTATTTTCTTGTTTGGGTACTCAATTAGCTCATAGCTCATCTTATCATCCTCAATCCGATGGTAAAACTGAGATAGTAAATAAATGTTTGGAAGGATATATTCATTGTTTTGTATCTGATAAAAAAACACAATGGGTCAAGTGGTTATCTCTGGCTGAATGGTGGTATAACACTTCCTTCCATACTGCAGCAAAAATGACCCCATTTATGGCACTTTATGGATATCATCCACCATCCATCACATCATATTTAAGAGAAAATTAGAAGGTTCAAGTAGTGGAAGATCACATCAAGCATCAACAAGAAGTTATCCAACTCTTAAAGGACAACCTGAATTTGGCACAAAATTGAATGAAACAACAGGCAGATCAACATTGCAGCGAGAGAAGTTTTGATGTAGGAGACTGGGTATTTTTACGTCTACAACCATACAAACAAATTTCCCTCAAGCAAGCTAAGAAGGATAATAAATTATCGCCAAAGTACTATGGTCCTTACAAGGTGTTGCAAAAGATTACTACTATGGCATACAAATTGGAGCTTCCTGATTCTTCACGAGTGCATCCAAATTTCCATGTTTCATGCTTAAAGAAGGTTATAGGTGAAAATCTTCCAGTTAAAACAATATTTCCAGAACTTGATGAGGAAGGAAAAATCATATTGGAACCTGAAGCAGTCACGAAAACTAGAACTCGACAGCTACAGAATTGATCAATTTCAGAGTATCTCATCAAGTGGAAGAACTTAGCCACTGAAGATTCTACATGGGAGGATGAGAATTTCATACAGAAGCACCCAGAGCTACTCAAGCGTTGAGGACAACACTTTTTTGAAGGAGAGGGGCATGTTAGGTCCCTATATTACTAGTATAGTCCCTTATTGTTGTTAGTGTAAACCCCTTATTGTTATTATTGTACCCTTGTAACCCCCATATTGTTATTATTGTGCCCTTAAATTATTATTGCTAGGTCGGCTAGGATTACATTGTGGCCCTATGGACTCCTATATATAGAAAGGAGGTTTTGTAATTTGTATCGTCCAAGAATTGTTCATTCATGTAATGTATTGGAGGTTGCCCCCTCGAAGTGGCTTATTTATAAGGCATTGATATCTCTTTGATTCTATTACTAGAGCTCGTATCAAAACATGACACCAAAAAAGGGATTATTACATCGTGTTTTTGAATTATTCCTCTTGACATTACCCTTGATTCTTCTTGCGTAAGATTTCAAACAATTTCATCAAATTGCGGGAGGAAATTGTTGTTGCTTATTGTAGTAATGAATGTTTCCAAAATAGGAGGGAGACCTATAAGAGTCACAACCACTAGTACCCTGACCAACATATTTTCCCCAACTCTTTGTAATTGATATCTGGGGCGAGATATCCTAAAAATGTAGGATTTTACGACTTCTCCTTTCTCATCTTGGTTTCTTTAAGTTGATCTTTGAAGGTGATGATTTCATTAAAAAAACTTATTTCATACATGTCGACTATATTATCATACATGTCTTTAGCCTTCCTTAAATTTCCAACATTTGCAATTAAAGGATATTTTAAACCATTAACTATAATTTTATTTTCTTTGCACTCACATTTGTTCTACTTATTTTTAAGGGAAGCGGAAGCATTTTTGGGAGGCTTCGAAATTCTTCCTTGAATATATTCCAACACATTATTTTTATCAGCTTTGATCCAACATGACTTTCCATGCATCAAAGTTTGATGTATCACCCAAATTTTCATTATCCTTGAAGGTAGAGGAAGAAATCTTGAATTCGACCAGAACAACTCCATCTTTCCAAATAATATGGCTTCAATTCTTCTCTCCTTTTGAGCTTGTCCTTCACCTTAGCTATGAAACCATGTGAATATTTCATACTTTTATATGTTGTTTCAATTACGCAACCCAATTTAAATCTTCATTAAGCAATGCATCCAATTATTAACAATGTTTCCAATAATAATAAGTAACTTAAGATAGAAAAATATAAACAACAAAAAAGAAGAGAACAACACAACCATAAGAGACACCATATTGGTCAAAGAATAGGGGAAAACCAGCTATGGAAAAAAAATTTAAAATATTCTTCTTACTAGATCATCATCAAAAGTTTCAGCAGAGAGTAAAATGAGCCCAATACATAAAATTATATCAAATATTTACCTAATACAAAATAGAAGTAGAATTCCAAAATTACTATACAACAGAGAGAAAACATCCAACCATCATCCAACTGTAGTCAACTGTAAAACCCTAGCTCACAACCTTGGTCACACTCATCAAGATATACTACAAGCGATTGTAACTTCCCAGTCTCTCCCTTAGACACTGTATGTAAGCAGTTGGTCGCTCCCAGGAGAACTATAAGTGTGAAATTAGGGATAAACAAACCCAAATATGCTTCAAACCCACAATCACAATGATCAAGTCCTGTGCATGTGACTCTCCCTTCCCAGTTTCACTGAGAAGAGATATAAGGATGTGACTAGGGATGAAATATTCTAGATATGCTTCCAAACCCCAGTCATTCCCTTCAGGCTACTGTAAGTGCGACTTTGACCTCCTAGTCGCATTGAGGAACACTTTTTGCATGTGACCATAGATGAATTCTTCTGTATCTGGCTTCAAACCCTAGTTGCTCCCTTTGTACTTCTATGAATCTAAATATATCCTCCCATTCACACTAACGAAAATTGTATCTATGCAGTAAAGGATGAAAATTCCTAGTGATGTGCATGTGACTGAGAAATAAAAACCCTAGATGTGTGTGAGCCTCATACCTATAGTTGTGAACCCTTGTGTGAACTTCCTCCATCAGACCTATGGAAATAGAGACAATATAAGAGGAGAAGAGATTGTGTGATAAGTGTGTACAAATGAGCTTGAGGTCTCTCCTATTTATAGGCTTCCATGAGAGTCCACTTGGATTTGAGGCTGACCTATCCAATTATACATGTTCATATGGGTGACCTAATCCAATATACATGAGTGGGTACATAAATATGAAAACCAACTTATGCTTGTCCAAATGTGTTATGAAACCAACTCCCAAAATAGAAGAAAAGAGAGATCAATTCCTTAGAAATCAACCACTTCGAGGGGGAACCTCCTTTATATTATGTAAATGATAAATTCTTAGATGATAAAAATGACAAAACCTCCTTTCTATATATAGGAATCCAATGGTTCAAAATATAATCCTTGTCGACATAAGAATAACAATGTAAGGGCACAACAATAACAACAGTGGGCTTCTATGGGGCACAATAATAACAATATGGGGACTACATGGCTCAAAAATAACAATAAGGGGGTTGTACTAAGAATTAAAATAAGGGGATACACTAGTATTATAGGGAACTAATATGCCCCTCTCCTTCATACAAGTGTTTTCCTTAGTGCTTGATTATTTCTAGATGCTTTTGTATAAAATTCTCATCCTCCCATGTGGAATATTCAATGGGTAAGTTCTTCTACTTGATGGGATACTCTGAAATTAATTAGAGTAAATTTCAGCCTAAAAGTGGCCTCCTAAGGGCAAATAATAAAGTAATAGTTAAAATAATAAAATAAGAGTTATGAATTTTGGAGGGAAAACAAGAATGTTGGAAATACTGAGGGGTGGGGGGGGGGGGAGGGGGGGGAATCAGTATTCCTTTCAATTAGAGCATTATTTAATCTTCAATTATTATCAGTGTTTGTACAATGATATAAGTAAACAAAAGGAACAAAAATGCACACTTTTTTTAAGGTGGAAACCCACTCCGGGAGAAAAACCACCTAATGCTTTTCTAATAATTCTTTAATATTCAACTCCAATTGAAAATAAAGCTCCAACTTCGTAGAATCTATAAAAGAATTCTTCTCTACCTCCCACTAGATGGATGCTCCAATGCCAGAGATTCTTCAGTAGTTAATTGAATGGATGCCCCAAACCCAATGAGCTACAACTCACCCTAACACCACCCTACCACCCTATACAAGAATAAAAGAAGAATGGACTGTCGTACAAGGGAAAATGGTCCGCTTCACAATGATATAGAATGATGTAGAAGAAGAAGACACGCTAGACCATAACCCCAACTATGACACAACCACCTAATGATGATCCTAGACCTCCTGACACTGCCTCTTCAACTCTTGGCAGATAGACACTAGTACAATTTTTACAATAAAGTATTTACAATGACATAGTACAATGATACCTTTACAATGACTATATGCAGTGCTGCCCACTTGAAGACTTCATGTGATGAACTTCTTACTAATTTTATACACCTTGGTTGTTTCTCTTTTCATCCTACCCTCTGCTGCACCTTGATTTTCTTTTCTTCCCTAGAAAGTTTGGTCCTTTGCAGCCCTTGACAACACATGATCTAGCTTTTTCTTGCCTTCTAGGAGCTCGATATTGACTCTGGTGTATCTCTGTTATCTCAGATACCCAATATGTAATTTTTTGTCCTTTATTATTCCTCTGAATTTTATATCCAATGCCACAGGTATGACCCAATTTGGATTCTTCAAGAAAGAGTTATGTCCAATCTCTCACAATGCCCTAATTATGGACTTTTTCAGTAGAGAAAACTTTTACGACATGCCACATGTCATAGTTTCTTCATTAGACTCTAAAATTGATAGATAAAAAAACTGTAGTCTGTGCACTATCTGGCCCTTTTTACAGAATTCTAATCTGATACTCAGAGAGAGATTTATGACGATTTTCCCAAGGTCACTTCTTTGAGATGAATTTCAGGAGCCTACAAAAACACGGAATTCCACAGATCATACCTCCGAAAATATTATGCACCTTGATCTAAAAATTTTACAAGAGCTTCCTTAGGATTTCCACTTCACCTCATAAATATTTTTTCTTCTGAAACTTCGTAAAAAAAAATTTAGAGCGCAAATGCTACAATGACTTGTTTCAGATGGTGAAATCCCTTGCATAAGGAGGATATGAGGATCACAATTTATATAAATTCTTAGGTTGAGAGGGGCTTCGACAAGTGAAAACGGGAGGGATTTTAAAAGATTAAATAATATTAATTATGACTTTTCAATGACCCATGATACAACCCCATGGGGTTTTAGCCCACTAACTAGGGGTACAAACTTCAAACATGAATACCTCTCAAATCGTGAAGAATTACGTGGCGTGCCATATATCAATGGAAACATATCGACAAGTAGAAATCATCAAAATAATTCTTGACCCAGAATATATTAATTTGGCAGGTAAAAATTCCCATGAAATATTTGGGTAACCCTTGATGCTACTTAGGTTGACATCAATGACAATCTCTGATCAAGAATCTCCCCCTTTGGCATTGATTGCAACATAAGTACTCCCCCTGCGATCATGACACCTCTTCCTACAACATTCTCTCCCCCTTTGACATCATTGGCAAAGATTTATTCCCCCTGGCACACAACCATTTTGTAGACCTGTACACAGTTCCGCTCCCCCTGGCACACAATCATCCTGCAGACCTGTACACACTTCCACTCCCCCTTTATATTCTGAAAAAGGAAAATCTAATCAGAACTTGGTAGAATCCCCAGCTTATGGCGAAGGTATTCCAATGCTTCACAAGTACTCTCACGATCATCAATGCTTCCTGCACAATCTGCATCTGTAAAGGCATGAATAATGAGATTGTTACTCTTGGTATACCACAAGCCATATTTTGTTGTTCCCTTTAGATATCGAAGGATTATTTTGATGGAAATAATATGTGATTCTTTTGGTGCTACTTGGAATCTTTCTACTTGTCCAACTGCTTGCATAACATCTAGCCGGGAGGCTATTACATATAGAATACTATCAATCATAGATCTATACAAAGTTTGATCCACATCCTTAGATGAGTCGTCCATGCTCAATTTGCAACCTGTTACCATTGGAGTAAGGATGTGTTTTCAATCTTCCATTTTGAATTTCTTGAGCATTTCCTTGATGTACTTGGCTTGACATATAAATATTCCTTTCTCTTGTTGAGATATGTGAAGCCCTAAGAAGCATGTCAGCTCACCAAGTAAAGACACCTTGAAATCAATTTGCATCTTTGTAGAAAACTTCTTACCTAGTTGATCGTCATTGCTACCAAATATTATATCATCGTCTTTAGTTATTAGATATCCTTTAGTTTCTTCATCCAAAACATATATGTCGTTTGGAGCTCGACTTGTTGTAGCCACAATTTCACCATACCTCCCTTTCCTGATTTCACATTTTGTGGAGTTGAATAGTATTGTGTGTCCTTGATCACACATTTTTCCAACACTGAGCAGATTGTGATTCATGTTTTCAACCAATAGAACATTCTTCTCTATAACATCGTTGCTTCCGAGAGTGATGGTACCTGATCCTATCACATTTGAAGATCCATGATTTCCAAAGGATACAGTTCCATCCTTATTCTCTCTCAAATATACAAATTTCCTTCTATCTCCAGTCATATGCATTGAGCAACCGCTGTCCACATACCACACATCTTTATTGTTTTGAGCCTTGAGAGCGAGATCACAATTATCAGTCTTCTACTTCTCCCATGTTCGTTCGTTCTGTGGCTTCGAATATTCTTCTGGAGAATTTTCAAGTCTCCAGTCTCTGGCTATGTGTCCAAAGTTTCAACATTTGTAACATTCAATATTATTTCTTAAATGTTCAAATATATTAATGTTTCGCTGAGCCCTGGGAGGTTCATATTTGGTAGATGTCTTGGAATTGTATTAGTTCCTGGGTTACGTGCAACATTCTACAGCTTTATGACCAAATTTTCCACATGAATAATAGTAGCCATAAAAAATATGTTGGTACCTGGATGGAAATATTTGTCGAGGAATTGTCCTCCAAGGTTGTTCTTGAGAATATTGTCCAATGAAGTCTACATACATGTCAGATCTCATAGGTTCAATGTATTTTGTTGTAGAAGGTCTTGCTTCTTCTTCTTTATAACCGATGCCAGTTCTGTCATTGCAATATCGTTGATTTTTGATGAGTTCTTCCAATTCCCTTGAGATGTTAGCATAGTTTTGGATAGTTTTTCCTTTCTTCACTTCCTTACGCAGCGAGACTACTTCGGCTTCTAATTCTTCCCTTTCTTGGTTTCTTTCTTTCAACTTCTTTTGAAGTGACTCTTCAATGCATTTTTTTTCTTCACCTTCAATTTTGAGACCTTGAACTTGTTCTTCAAGAGTATTGGAATGGATATTTTGTTGAAAATGCAGCAAGATGATGGAGCTTAGTGAAATGAAGTCACCTTCACTAAGTGGGCCCGCAGGCAAATTCTGGCGCAAAATCTATTTTTATACATATGGAGCATGGTCCGGGGATTGCAGTATGTTATTCTTGGAGTATTGGTCATGTTGGTAAAAATAGATGGGACTCTATTTTTTGGACCTATAGGTCAAAGTCTATTTTTAGACTGCCTCTCCTTAAAATAGGGAAGTCAAATATTATTTACCCTTAATAATATTTGGACTCTAAACTACAGTTTACTCTCTTGGAGCACTTCAGTTCGAGCCTTGGAAGTGGCTCATGCATCTGACAGAGGAATTACGCTATTCCTAGGGTTTGGTGAGCACATGCATGGTTGAATTCAGTTAGGACTTCAGTGGCAGAAGTTTGGTGGAGTTAATGAGACAGCTAGTGGAGTTGTGTTCTGTTTATTTTAGTTGAACTAGTTGAGATTAGTTTAACTAGCTAATCAATTAGTTATGAGTGGAGTGAATTAAATATTATTTAATTAATTAATTAGTAACTCATTATTCAACTCAAGAACACATCAGTTCACTACAGTGCATGATCAGTTCAGTGGAGACCAGAGAAAGAGGTAGATGAAAGGGTGGAGTTAGCTATCAGTGGCGACATCAGTTGTGCATGAGATTTGCACCACACTTGGAGGAATTTCCCATGATGATTGCGCTGTCAAGCCAAGGAGATTCGAACCTTGGATCTCTATTTATACAGGCCATGATTGCGCAATATATGCAAGGAAATTAGTGGTGAGTTTTGAACCAATAACCTGTTCAAAACCAAGCTAGTTTGTGTGTAACTTTATGAGAAAGTACTGAGTACTTGTGAGGAGTATTGTACTGAGTTTGTTACATGTATTCTCCATTATAATATACACAATAGCTGCGGGGTTTTCAGCTATAAGCTTTCCCCATACATACTGTGTTAATGTGTATGATGAATTGATGTGCTATCACTTGTTTTATTTCCGCATGTTTGATGATCTGAGTGGAAGAGATTATGTGTTGCATATGAATTCGAATTGATATGTGATCAGGATAGTCTCGGTGGATAATTAATAATTATTCAGCAAATTTCTACATATTTTCTGCCTTGAGCTCTTTTATAAGCTTGATTTCTTCCTTAGAAAATTCTTCTATGATCAATCCTTCTTCTTCGCTGTCATTGTCTTCATCGGATGTTGAGCTATCTTCTTTAGAGTAAAATTTCCTTTTGGATCCTTGCTTGTTGAATTTATAAAAGCCTTTCTTTCCTTTTGAGTTTCCATCACTTCAATTCGGACATTTTGATGTGAAATGCCCAATCTCACCATAGCCAAAACATATCAATGGATGTTTACCTTTAAATTTTCCCTTACCAATTTTTAGTTTTTCTCGTAAAGTAAGCATATTCTTCATCTGAAAAACCTTCTTCATCATCTCCCTTTTCTTCACACTTGCAAGTGTTTGTATTTTCAATTGAAGGTTATTTGTCCTTATTGGATTTCTTAGATGCAACGAACGTAGTTTCTAGATGCGAAGTACTCTCTTCTTCATCAAGTCTCATTTCATATGATATGAGAACTCTATGTAATTCCTCTTTGCTGATTTTGTCCAGATTTGCACTGTATTATAAGACCGATACCTTTGGGTTGAATCTCCCTGGTAACATTCTAAGAATATTTCATATAATAGTATTCTCATCAACTGGCTCTCCCAATCCTTCTAGAGTATTGGTTATTTCATCAACGTATTGGAAGTATGCAGCAATGTTGCAATCTTCTTTCATTCTGACTTGCTCAAATTTTTCTCTATAGATTTGAAGCTTTTCTTCTTTGACATTTGAGTCACTTGCATATATATTATCAAGCTTTTCCCACACATTTTTGGTGGTTTTACAACCCAACACTTTATGATAAGCAGATTCAATAAGTCCACTGATAATAATATTTTATTTTTTTCATCATTTACCAAATTATTCTTACCTTCTTCATCCGTGGTTGATGTAAATTCATTTTGAACAATTTCCCATACTTCGTAACCTTGCACCAAAAGATGGAACTCCATTCTTCCTTTCCAGAGTGCATAATTATTTTCATTGAACAGAGCTACACCATTCTTGGTATGCTCCATGACCTCCTTCCAGCTATTAAAATGCTATTGAAGGAACCAAGCTCTGATACAAATTTTTGGAAATACAGAGAGGGGGAGGGGGGGTGAATCAGTGTTAATTTCAATTAGAGCATTAGCTAATCTTAAATTATTATCATTTTTTGTACAATGATATCAGTAAAAAAAAGGAACACAAATTCACACGATTTTTAAGGTGGAAACCCACTCCAGGACAAAAACCACTAATGCTTTTCTAATAATTCTTTAGTTTTCAACTCCAATTGAAAATAAAGCTCCAACTTCCTAGAATCTAGAAAAGCATTCTTCTCCAGCTCCCACTAGATGGATGCTCCAATGCTGGAGATTCTTCAGTATTCAACTGAATAGATGCCCCAACACCCAATGAGCTACAACTCACCCTAGCCCCACCCTACCACCCTATAGAAGAATACAATAAGAATGGACTCCCGTACCAGGGAAAATGGTCCACTTTACAATGATATAGAATGATGTAGAAGAAGAAGACAGACTAGACCATAACCTTAAATATGACGCAACCACCTAATGATGATTCTAGACCTCTCGACACTTCCTCTTTAACTCTTGGCAGATAGACACTAGTACAGTTTTTACAATAATGTATTTACAATGACTTAGTACAATGATACCTTTACAATGACTGTATGCAGTGCTTCCCACTTGAAGACTTCATGTGATGAGATTCTTGTTGTTTTTGTACACCTTGATTGCTGCTCTTTTCATGCTACCCTATGCTGCACCTTCATTTTCTTTTCTTCCCTAGAAATTCGGATCCTTTGTAGCCCTTGACAACACATGATCTAGCTTTTTCTTGCATTCTAGGAGCTAAATATTGAATCTGGTGTATGTCTGTTATTTCAGATCCCCAATATGTGATTTTCGGTCCTATAGTAGTTCTCTAAGGCTTATATCCAATTCCATGGGTCTGACCCATTTTGGATTCTTCAAGGGAGAGTTATGACCAATCTCTCACAATGCCCTAATTATGGATTGTTTCAGTAGAGAGAAATTGTACGGCGTGCCACGTGTCACTGTTTCTTCATTTAGCTCTGAAATTGATAGATAAAAAACTACAGTGTATGAACTATATGGAAATTTTTACATAATTCCAATCCGATACTCAAAGAGAGAGTTATGAAAATTTTCCCAAGGTCACTTCTTTGAGATGAATTTTAGGAGCCTGCAAAAACACTGACTTCCACAGATCATATCTCCGAAAACATTGCGCACCTTGATCTGAAATTTTTACAGGAGCTTCCTTGGGACTTCAGCTTCACCTCATAAAAATTTCCACTTTTTAACCTTTGTAAAAAAAAGGTTAAAGAGGAAATTACATAATGACCTGTTTCAGATGGCGAAATCCCTTGCATAAGGAGGATATGAGGATCACAATTTATATAAATTATTAGGTTGAGAGGGGCTTCAACAAGTGAATGTGGAAGGGATTTTAGGAGCTTAAATAATATTAATTATGACTTTTCAATGACCCACCCCACAACCACATGGGGTTTTAGTCGACTAACTAGGGGTAAAAACTTCAAACATGAATATCTCTCAAATCATGAAGAATTACGTGGCGTGCCATATATCAACGGAAACATCTTGACAAGTAGAAACCATCAAAAGAATTCTTGACCCAGAATATATTAATTTGGTAATTAAAAATTCCCATGCAATATTGGGGTAGCCCTTGATGCTGCTTGGGTTGACATCAATGACAATTGTTGATCAACAAAGAAAACTACTTTTTTAATTTTATTTTCGGCTTATCTCCTTATAGATTTACTCAAATATCATGTTTAGAAACTCATTAGATGCGTAATTAAATTCCACATCCAACAAGTACCCATTATGTATACTTTTGGGAGGACCCACATCAATAAAAAAATGCATATACATTAAAAAATGTGTTAAAACATGTTGTTTTAATGTATCTGCAATTTTTATCAAGGTGTGTCTTCTCACAACTGTGCATAATGGGCACTCATTAGATGTGGAATTTAATTCTGCATCTAATGAGTGTCTAAAATTGAAATTTGAGTTAAATTGTAAGGAGATAAGCCAAAAATACAATTTAAAAAAGTAGCTTTTCTTATTTTCCCTCCAAAATATTTACATGTACCTCTTTTTAAATTTAAATCATTTTGATTGGTTTACATATTATGACATGGAAATTACATGAAAATTTCGTGGACACTATTAGGCTGAAATTTCCTCTAATGGATTGGTTTCGTAGCTCTCAAGTTCTTATCTCTGTGAGTGCTTCAGATTCCAAAATTATTTTTCCTTCCTCATCAAGTTATGGAAATATTGTTTGAACTGGGACTTGCTCCATCTTTTCACCATTAGGAATCATTTCTTGAAGCAACTTTGTCAAACCTTCCTTCAAACCTTCCATGTCTACTTTTAGATCATTCTCCATGTCTTCCATGTTGCCTTTCATTTTTTCTTCTATACCATCGATCTTAGCATCCATTCAGTTCTCCAAAAAATCCATCTTAGCCTCCATGTTTGCTTTTAAACCATCTATGTTACCTTTGGTTGCTCTTTGTAAGATCAAAATTTGTTGCACTTGGTAATGTAATTTTCATATATCATACTGCAAATGTTCCTCTTCATCTGTCATAGTAGAATTTTCCAAGGGCTTAATGGTTTAGAATTATTTTTGGGAGACATTATAGAACCCAAAATTGATAACAATGCTTCAATATTCCCTTGGAATCATTTCAACTTCTTTTTCAAACAAAAGTTATGCAAATTTTAAAAAATAATGCACGCCTTTTTCTTTCTTTTAGGCGCTCAATATTGAAATGGTTGTAACTCTGTAATTTAGGATCTCCAAGATCTTAACTTTGGTCCTACGGTATCCCTTTGAGTCATCTTTTCAATGCCACAGGTCAGACCTAATTTGTATTCTTCAAGGCAAAGTTATGCTCAATCTCCCACAATGACCTAATTATGGACTATTTCTGTAAAGAGAAATTATATGGAGTGCCACGTGTCATTGTTTCCTCCTTCAGCGCTAAAATCGATACACAGGAAACTACAGCCCGTGTAATGTTTTCCACTATTTAGATTATTCCCATCTGATGCTCAGAGAGAGAATTATGAATATTTTTCTAAAGTCACCTATTTGAGATGAAATTCGGGAGCCTTCAAAAACCTTAACTTTCACAAATCATATCTCCGAAAATTTTGCGAACCAAGATATGAAATTTTTACACAAAGTTCCTCACAATTTCTTTGCAAATGGTTTTTTTTTAGCATATGAAACTTCTTATAAAAAAATTTATAGCGAAAAATTCCACAATGGCCTATTTCAAGCATTGAAACCCTAGAATCCAAATCTCTGATACCAAATGTTATGAAACCAACTCCCAAAATAGAAGAAAAGAGAGATCAACGCCTTAAAAATCAGCTACTTCAATGGGGAAACCTCCTTTACAGTAACTAAATGAACAACTGTTGGATGATACAAATGAAAAAACCTCCTTTCTATATATAGAAGGCGAATTGGTCACACTATAATCCTAGCTGTCATAGCACTAACAATAAGGGCACAAAAATAACAATAGTGAGATTCTATGGGGCATAACAATAACAATATGGGGACTACATGGGCACAACAATAACAATAAGGGGGCTATAATAAAAATAAAAATAAGGGGATACACTAGTATTATAGGGACTTGTTGTGTAGGTAAATCCCCTCTGCAGACAGAGGCAATCCATCTAGCCCTAGGGTGGGTCTAGCAACAAGAGGACATGCTAATGTGTCAATTCCGAGTTAATGAATGAAACTGAGTCGGGATATATTGTCCTACCTTTGATCCAACACAGTTGTCATAGCTATGTCATCAGTTTCCTGATCTTCATCCATAATACGTCGTGGTCCTTTAGCAGCGATACTTGGATGCCTGCACAAAGATTAGAGAAAAAAAGTAGCACACAAAACAATAATTGCATTCATAACTATCTAATTTTTCAAGGAGAGTTAAACGTATTGCGTAAGATCAATCACATCAATACAAGACGGGAACCAAAACATTAGTCTTGTATATATTAACAAAAAGAAATATATTACAACCAAATGAGCCTTGACATTGCAACCTCCTTCAGCGTGTCTAGTCAAAACGTGTCTTGAGCATTGGTCTTGGAATTTCGACTTGGCGAGCAAATCAGCGTAGACTCTCTCTCCTCAAGGGTCTCTCTTTTCTCTATCTCACACTAGCTATATTAGACTATTTCAGCTATTCTCCAAAATATTCAACTATCCAAACCATTCAGCTTGTTGCATCTATGTGACAGAGTTGTATTTATAGAAGGAGAGGAGGAGGTTGGGATCCCTGATATGGTGGAAGGGAGGCCTTATCCTTTGGGAAGCTACTCAAAATTATGGAACAAGAAGCCAAAGGAAGGTGCTCGACGTTATTCAGTTGAACTACCCATGCTGACCCGCTCACGAAGTTGTTGGCAATGGAAACTTCGCTTCTATATTTAAAACACTTTCCAAAAATAGCTCATTGTGGGCAGTCCACTGAGACAGAGGGTCAATGGGCACGGGCCCGGTGCTAATTTTCCTTATTGGTATGAGGCCATAACTGCCTGCCAGTGCGAACCCAAAATCATGTGTTTTTTATGGTCTATTCTAGTCAAAGTCAACATCGGAAATGTTCTCCTCATGGCAAGGGATGAAATTACACTTTTTACAAGGCATGACACTACATAGAAGTCACAGAAATGGTACTCCAATGTGTGGGATGGCGATTGTAGTGATGATGACAAAATGCTGTGTAATAGATGCCCCCTAAAGTATGAGGTCCGAGAGAGAGGAAGGAGTGAAATGCTTTATGAGAAAAATTTCGAACCAAACACCACTGTCGGAAGACCTGAAAGTACAAATACAATTGATATCTCTAATACATAAACATGTGGAATGGGCGCAGCCATCCATAATAGAGTGCATCTATAAAATGAGATTCGAGGTATGGACGCAGCCATCCAGAATTAAGGATCAACAAATAGAGTCAGGTATGGTCGCAGCCATCTAATCAAAAGAGTCATGCATATAGTCATGATAAACCAAAATATCCCACAGCATGGAACTCATCAAAAAAAAACCCAGGGTCTTGTGTTCCATCTCGACCCGAACAAGTACAAATTCAAGCATGCAAATATGTGAGCTGAAGTCAAACATGCAAGAAAGTCACCTGATTACTATCCAATGATGTAAGCTGTTAAGAGGCACGAGAGAAACCACCAATAATGACAATGGATCTCAAGGTACAACCTGTACAATCCACGAAATTTGAATAGTGATATGGCGTCAAACACCCATAGAATCAATCGATCGAAGGCCAATGATGTGGACTTGTCATTGAATGCGAAGAACTTTCAATTGAGGCATGCAAGCTCCAAGGTACCGGAAGGGAGTCTCTATATCAACTTTCTGGATAACGAGTTGAAGTCGACATGAAGTGACCTGGTCAAAGGAGGGCCATAATGTTTCCCACATCGTCAACATGAGACAGAGGAACATGATGATAGTGAATGAGGACCAAAAAGAGAATCAAAGGGAGGTTGAAAACGACAAACGGAAACTTCTCTTGAACATATCAGTGACATGACTCTAGATTTGGCAGTATTTTACATCAAGGGATCTGAGGTCATTGTGATGTGTCAAAGAGCATATGAGAGTTCAAAATATATTACCCAAACCCATGGAGGCAAAAATGACGAAACGAGATATCCCCAACCCGACACGAATGCAGATGAGTGTCATGTTGAAGAGCGACATACTACAAACACAACTGAGAACTGGTTCCATTTTCCCCCACCATTACTAGCGAGTACCCAAATTATTTTTGGAAAAAAATCTTGAAGGGGATAGCATGTGCTTTTCATGTAAGTTTGTCCTTCTGACAAATCCATCCTAGTACATTTTACGAGCCCTAGGAAGGAGGAACTCGATGACGTCATGGTGATGGTATCTGATGTCATTTAGGGTTTAACGAGTCTGAAAAAGGAAGAGCTCAACATCTTTTCATGTTTAGAGAGTTTGAAAAGAAGCAGAAAAGAAAACTTCAACAGTCCCTTTTCGTAGGTAGTCTCACAGATCAGAATAGGTAGAAAATTTTGTCTGAGAGAACCTCTTAGTCGAGATAGGATAAGGTATTCCTTTTTTGTAAATAATCTATCCCAACCTGAAAAAGGGGTATATGTATACTGCGTAGATATCATTTTGCAGCCATTAACAGATTCAAAAGGACAAGAGTCTTGGAAATCTTTTCAATTTTAGAGAGTCAGAAAAGAGCTAAAATATGACTCCAAAGTGACTTTTCCGTGTTTTTACCGAGTCTGAATAAAGTATAAAATACAACTTGTTACTTCATCGCCATTACGTTGAAGATCTGTCATTGCACAAGAGACGCACGTAAAACCCATTTCTCGAAATAACATAGCGAAATAACTAAAAAATATTCTTTAAAACCTAATTAGGGTTCTAAAAAGTTATAAAATGCGAAATATGGTAAAAAATAAATTACTTTTCACTTTTACCTCTTGTGAGCAATTTTTTATCCTTTTTTACTGCGATTTTGCGGTGTTCACAGTGGGCAATCCGGAAGACCAATCCCGAATCTATCTATTCCATGTAATAACTCACATCCTTCCCTGCATTTTGATAGCACTTTCATTACCTGCAACCCCAATTTTGTAGATCTATGGAGGGATTTTGCAAAATCTAGGGCGCGGCGGTCGGCACGGGTATCAGGCATGGACTCGTGCCAACCAGCCTAAAAATCGAACGGGGGTGCACCAACCGCGACAGTCATTTTTAGCATGTAAATTTAAAGAAGCAAGCCCAATTTAACCATTCAAAAGCTTTTGATTTGGCTAATGAAAACCATATGGATTTTTTTGCAGGTGTGAAAAGGAAAAATGGTGATTGAATGGAAAGGATGAGAACACAACGAAGAATATGATGAAGCCATGGGCCATAGGAGATGCATGGAAGCTCTCAGAGATTGAGATATCAAGAAATTATTTATGGCACCAGGTCTCGGAGCTAAACTGGAGCTATTGCAGTACTTGATCTGTGTCTCAGACATTGATCAGGAAAAATTCATTATTCGTGACCATGAACTTGAGATTGAGGTCTCAAATGTTTACTTCATAAATAGACTATCATGAAGGGGGGTGATACCAATCCTGACCGACACCCGGCCCTCAATGGAGAAAATGAGTATGTTTATTGAAAGGGTGTGCCCAGGGGCAAGGAAAGAGTCGAGAAGCGAAAAAGTGGATATCCAAACTATTCCAGATTTATCAGTAAGGGTAGTGTTGCACACCATCACACGAGCTACTAGATCGCAGGCTCTTCACGAGGCCACAAAAACACAGCTACTTCTTGCTATAGATTTCATGGCACTGACCCTCTACAACTGGGTAGAGGTGGTAACAATCAACATGAAGCGTCAACTGACAAAATGCAAGAAAACGAAGCTAAACTAGTTCCACTATGGGTCCACATTGGTATCTTTTATCTTAGAATGATTACCAATCTTCCAAAGTTAGGAGGTAATAGTTCCGACACCACAAGCCCAGGAGCCACTAATGGCCCGTTGGGCAGCATTGATGCCAAGGTCAGGGGGTGGTCAATAGATGTCCTGGAGACAAGATTTATTTGAGTGGCTTTGTCGACAGTTGATTGTCATGGAGGACTGGCCCTACTCTAGCATGGATTTCACTGGTGATGAAGATCTCCCACTCCCAAAAGGAGAGGATTGGGATGAATTACTGGGTAGGACTCATTTTTTATTTTGATGAGTATTATGATTTTTTTTGTTATGCATGTTATATCATTAATCCATGTAATTACAAATGTTGGCCCAAAGAGACCTGCAGGTATGTCCCCGATAGCATGGAGGATTCCTCGCAACTTTGATGTGATCCCTCATGGTGAAGGAGGAAAGGAGGGGGAAATCATACGCAACTTGGAGGGAATCTCCCGTGGGATCCCAGACTATGCATGATTTGATGATGTTCCTCATGCATATGAGAGGCACACTGCAGGGGTTTCAAACCATGTTCACCACTTGTTGAGGTGGCTTGTACGGGCAGTGACGTGCTATCATGAGCATCACATTGACTAGACACCTAGGTTTTATTTCTGCATATTTTTTGAGAGACATGATGTCTCGAGATGTAACCGAAACACACATATTTTTTGAACTTATGATGCAAATGGATGCAAGAACTATATATATATATATATATATATATATATATATATATATATATATATATATATATATACATCTATTTTTCTGTATGGATCTTGTCATGTGATGATGATTTTTACAAATTATGAAAATGTCTATTTAATACAATGTTAGCTACTATATGAGTTAATTCATTCATTTGTCTAGGAATATGTTGATATGTAATGTAATAAAAATTTCTTTCCAGTAAACGAACACGCAAATAAAACCTTAATATGTGAGGGTTTCTAACAGAATAATGTCCATTAAGTTGAAGAACAACAAGTTGTGAGTCTAGGTTAACAATAAATGTACGAATGTTGAGAGAAATCGCCTCAGTCAATAGTTCAATAAAAACACTATATTCAGTGACATTTTTTGTAGTTTGTCTTAGACAGATACCTTGAAGGTCTATCAACTCACCAGCAGGATCATAAATCACCCAGGCTGCTGAAGAAAGGTTCTGGGTACTGCGGGAAGCACCATCCGCGAAACCAACATAAAGAGTACTAGACATATGCACGATAAGTAATGATCCAATAAGCCGGAAAACAATCGCAAAGAACACCAAACCAAAAATGTACAAAAATGAAAAAACACCTAGGTACAAAAAACATGCACGAATGACTCATGCATAATATTTTTTAAGATACAACCCATTTCTGGGCTGATCCAAAGGATGACCTTCATAATCAATAAGCTCATAAGCCCCATTCCACAAAACACGTTTAACAATGTAGGGCCCATGTCACATGGGTTGAAATTTTCCTACCCCCAGCTTATCATGAGCTTGGTCATACAAGAGGAGGAGATCTCCTTCTATGAAGGAACGAGGGGAAACCGACTGGTCAAAATTAGCTTTGACCCACTTTTTCTATGCTTCTATGACCAGAGCAGCAAAGCGGCTGTAATATTCCCAATTAGTCATGAGTTAATTGGAATGTTCATTTTTTTTATTACTTTGTTTAAAGAATAAAAGAGCGAAGGAGTTCCATAATACTCCTTAATAATGAATAAATCAATGCCAAATATGAAAAGGCTAAATCTTGGCTGTTAAATCAAGCACCCTTAGGTGTGAAAGGGGCTGGAACATTTTGATTGGGTCAAACTTGACCAAATATACAACATTGTCATGGAGGAGTGACCACCAATGAGGGACAACGCATTTTTAGATGGAGGTGCCTTGTGTGAAAGAAGTAATCTCATTGGAAGTGGTTTAGGGTTTGCAAGCTCTTGTCTTATAAAAGGAAGGGGATGGTAGCATTAGAAGGTTTTTGATGTTAATCATATTTTTTGAATATATGGTTTGTTTAGACATATATATTTCTCTTTCTATTTAGCTGAGATTGAATGCTGTTTAGAATTGGGTGTTCCTGATCGGGAATCCCACCTCTTCCCATTGAGTAGCTCTTGGGAGAGTTTGTATAGCATTGTCCACTATCTGGATTAGGGCCAAGCTTCTTCTTTAAATTATATCACATCTCCTATTGAGGGTTTGGTTGTTTTTGCAAGCTGCAGCAAGTGGAGACTAGATCTTTCAGATCTAGGCCATTTCAGTGTTCCTTTTAAGTAGACAAGGTTTGTACTTCATTGAAAGGAAAATATTGAAGGCATTGAGCTTCATTCTCAGATCTTGGCACCAGGCCAACCATGTTTTTATCCCTACAGTGTAATATAGATCCAAATTTGCGTTATTCATGTAGGTGCAGTTGTAGGGTGGTTCAACACACCATTTGGAGAGTGATTTTCTGAGTGTTGGGGATCTTCCCTTCACTTTGGAGATCTATTGGAGGAGGCTATTCTATTGCCTATATCAATTAATCCACACTTTCCAGATCTGAATATTTTAGTAGATCTACAGTCTTAAATCTCAGATCTACAATTTGTACTTGGTGTTTTGCTGAAAACCCCAAGGGGGTACTTTATAGGAGCTTTTATAATGCATGGATCTGATATAGATCTAAATTTTTATGCACTTATTTTCTCTAGATCTGATGTGTAATCTACATATGTTGCAGAGCCAATAAAATAACGATGTAAGGCTTTTCCAGTCTTTATGTATGGTTGCAGCACCTCATTTTGAGGGATTTCTTTCATTGGAGGCTTTATTTTCTTGGCATGCACCTTATGGGCCATTTCTTACACATGTTTTGTTGTTGTTATAAAAAATGAAAGTTATCCATATTGGCCTCTTGCTTTATAAAATATGATCTAAATTATTTTCCTATCTTTCTACATTGTATTGTTGCATTCCCCATTTGGGAATATTACAATGGTATCAAAACATCATCTTTGCATAGCCTGTGCATTCTAAAGCCAATATGTCTTCTGAAGAAGGAGATCCTCTTGCTTACAGAGAGAAGAGGTATTGAAACAGAAGGCATAGAAAGTTTGATTATACAAATGATAATGAAGACAAGGGTAAACCCCCTTTATCTAGAGGTGAAGATGAAGAGAAGGAATTCCCTAAGATCCTTCTTAAAGCCATGCAAGACATTGCTAGAGAGATCAAGGAGATGAGAATGGATAGATTCAAGGAATCCCCTAGAGGATTTCATCTTGGAGAAGGCTCTGGAATGTCTCACCACTGGAATGATGAACCAGTGCATCAGCCACAAGTTTCCCAATGCTCTACCATGCCTACCTTTTTGGTTGTGGGAAATGAATGGTTTCAAGAGCATGAATCCCTTGAAGACTATTTTGAATAATATGAGTCTCAAAATTAGATATTCAAATATCACTTGAGTTTTTAGGAGTTTTGTCAAATAAAGGACAATAGAAGACCAATGCATCATCATAGAGGTGGCAGATTCATTCATAATCATGATCGACACCACACTGTGGGCAGATTATTTTTACCTAATGTTTATTGGTCATCCAAGTGTTCCGCCAAATCTTGGGTAGAAAAACTTGACATCTACTTTTAGTTGAACAAGGTTCCAGAAATGGAAGCCATTAAGATTGCAGCACTGCACCTCGAAGGTGAAGCACATGATTGGTGGTTCCATGGCTTGTCTACATTGGGTCATGCCGATGTGACTGCTTATTTAGAGTTCACTAGAAGGCTGGTGGAAATATTTGATAGAAGAGATCCTAAAGCACCATTCATGAACCTGGAAAAGTTGAAACAATCAGGTAATGTAGAAACTTACATATCTAAATTTTTAAGACTTTCTATTATGGTTCTCAATTTGTTTGCAGCAAGAAGGTTGTACAGGTTCATTGATGGGTTAGATGAACCTCTTCATGGGTTGGTTAAGTCTACCAAACCCACTACCCTACATGATGTTATTGAAAGGGCTAGAGACCTTCAAGATGCCTTGCTAAAAGAAAAGGCAACATTTCAGCATAAGCCCTCTTTTTCATCAAAGGGAAAAGAAGAAAAGGATGCTCCTTCAAATGAGAGATCATACAAGAAACCTCTTGATGATTGTTAACAGTGGAAAATCATACAGCAGAAGATGACATCAATTAATGTCGAGCCTAAGGATTTACAGGACAAGGATACATTATGGAATCAAGAAGTATTTAAAATCTCTAAGGTTTTGAGAAAATCAAATTTGAAGTAGTCATAAATCTCAAATACGCGCTTTTTCCTTCGAAAAGAGTGCATTCTGTGCGCACTGGATCCCGATAAGCGTGCATTCCTAGAAGTAGAAAAAGGTCACTTTCTGGGACCACAAGAAAGAAAAGGACAGTTTCTCCTTATGTGAAATCCACCTAAGGACAACACCAGCGCCTCCTTAAACATTATGTGAGCACACAGAAGCATATTTGTCCACAGAATGGAATCACACCTCTCCCTTGGGTCACCATCCATCATGTACCAAGGGAGAGAAGGAGGATTTGAAGCTCACCTATATAAACCCACCAAGAGATGAACAAATGGTGATGACAAGGTTATGTTGGCGAAAGTTTCCCAAGAAACACCAGCATCGTGTGTGACCCACGAAGATGGAGCTAAAGAGGACTCGATGTTTGGCCATCCAACATCTTAGTCCACCACAGCAAAGAGAGAGAGTTAGACTGCATCAGAAGGCAGAAATTGAAGGACAAACATCCTTGCATCGGGACCTAGAGCCATTGCCTAGGGGCCCTTTGGCAAGTGGGTAAGATTTGTTTTTTATCCCAAGCATTCAATAAGAAGAGGCCATCGAGCCAGTGTTTACATTGTTACTATTTGGAACTCTCTATATAGCTTCTTTTGTGTTTTTATTTTTATTTTTTTAATAGATCATACTTCAGCATATTGCTTCATTTAATTTTTATGCTTTTGAGCTCCCCCCACATACTGTCTGTTACCAATAGTTTATAGGGTAGACCACACTCTCTAAACTCATGCGATTTTGTACACTCGTGTATCTAATCCACCACAACAATGATGATGTATGGAGAGATCTAAGAAGAAAGAATCTTTGCTTCAATTGCCAAGAATCATGGGCACCAGGACATGAATATGCAACTAGAAAAGCACATTACATAGATGCCTTCTCAGATGATAACAAGGAAGAAGAACAACAACAAATGAGGGGTCATAGTGCTGACATAGTAGGAGATGATCCACCACCACCTGGAGGTGAGGATGGAGAAATTGCTCCAATTAGAAGCACTCTTGCATCCTTAAGAATGATACCCAATCATCATGAAACTTCCACACAAGGAACAGAGATGAATTTGCACAGTGGAAGTTGATCCCATATATTATGCACATGAGGATGATTCATAAGACATCATTATATTGTGGCAAGCCCCAATGGAGACCACCTGATTCAGATTTAGTGAAAGATGTCTCACATATTGATGCTCCTTTCATAGGTCCAGAAGGGATGGGTGCATTAGAAGACCAAAATACAGCATTGGGAGGCATGGGTGAGCTCAAGGAAGAGGGAGATATTATTCCACTATCACCATTGTCCACTCTCTCATCTCATATTGTGCTGAGAGAAAATTCTGCAAGGTTGGAGGATGACACCATCATGGGGCAAGGAAGGCATTCCTTGTCTATGGAGACTCAAAATATGATCTCACTTGGAGAGAAATCTTCTAGACATGATAGAAGATGGTGGCCATACATGCATACTTTGGCAAGACCAAAGAGGTTTTGGATAGATGATAGCCTTCCATGGGAGACTAACTTCCAAGAACTTCCATCTTCTTTTGAGCATGTGCATAAGGAAGGAAGGGACAACAACCTTCCAACATATACCTTTGGCATGGGAGATGTCAAGGAGGAAAAGCATGGAAGGGATGACCTTCCAACATGTACCTTTGGCATGGCATATTTCAAGGAGGAGAGCAGCCATATGAAAGAAATTTCTGTTGATAGATCATGAGTTTTTTCACTATGGGAGATGGATCCATATTGGAAATCCCAATTGTTGGTGGATTATTCCAAGAATCTTCACACATGCATGATACTTGATGACCAGCTACATGAAGAGGGCTATTCAATCCAAGAAGGAGTCATCTATTATCATGGTAGGATCTTCTTATCTAGAGCCCCCAAGCCCAAGGAGAAGTTACTACAAAGGGCCTATGAAGATTTATGTTTCAACCACACATATTCCATGAGATTCTACAACAACATCATGAGAAGCTACACTTGGAAGGGTTTTGAAGGAGAACTATATTATCATTTTCAAAATGCATCTACCATGTGGAGATGGGGCAACAACATGACTCTATGAAGGAGTTAATTCAGCCATCTCTTTCTCGCTTTGAGAGAGGGGATAGATCTATGCACCACTCCATTTGTAAGGAGAAATTTTGGTGGAGAATATGCTCATGTAAATAATGTTTCATTTGATTATTGTTTTCATTCTTTCACCATGTATATGCAGGCCATAACTCCAAGAAGGAGTATTGTACCTTATAACTTCATGGCCAACCTTGGGCCACAAAAATTTATGAACATGGCCACTCCCTTGGAGGACAAAGGGAGAATTTGTTTCATGATGGGTGCATTCCTAAGGCACCAAATATGTCTCACACGTTAAGCCATAGTGAGATGACTTGGAAAGAAAGTAAATGGTGGGGAAACCACTTACCACATCATGGTCTGATGCAGTCAAGAGATGCACCACGCTGGTTCCACATGTGGGACTATGACCCAACTCCATATGCACAAATTTATGTTCCTATACATGTAATTTTGATCCCATACATTGATGATGTACTTGTAATTTTTATGGGAATATATGGAGGGAGGATGGGAGGTATGTATCTACCCTATGGGAGGGAGATTCTCCATGTACCTCATGCTACATATTTTAGAGAGAACATTGGGCAAACCATGTTTGTTTCATTTGAGCTATTGTCTCCTTATGGGGTGGATTATTTACATCTCATGAGAACTTTGGAGGAGCAATTGATGGAGGGATGGATTGGTGAACACTTAGCTTATGGAGGAAGCTTATGACATGTTGGTGTCACCAATGGAGGAGGAGAAGAGTTGAAGCACTCACCTTGTTAGTTGCTTGAGGACAAGCAACATGAAATATTCATGACCTAATTGGAATATTAATTTTTGTTTTATTACTTTGTTTAAAGAATGAAAGACCAAAGGAGGTCCATAATACTCCTTAATAATGAATAAATAAATGCCAAATATGAAAATCCTAAATCTTGGTTGTTAAATCAAGCACCCTTAGGTGTGAAAGGGGTTGGAAAATTTTGACTTAGTCAACCTTGACCAAATCTACAGCGCTGTCATGGAGGAGTGGCCATCAATGAGGGACAACACAGTTTTAGATGGAGGTGCCTTGTGTGAAAGAAGCAATCTAATTGGAAGTGGTTTAGGGTTTGCAAGTTCTTGTCTTATAAAAGGAAGGGGATGGAAACATTAGAAGGTTTTTGATGTTAATCATATTTTTTGAGTATATGGTCTGTTTAGAAATATATCTTTCTCTTGTTGTTTAGCTGAGACTGAATGCTATTTAGCATTGGGTGTTCCTGATTGGGAATCCCACCTCTTCCCATTGAGTAGCTCTTGGGAGAGTTTATATTGCATTTTCCACTATCTGTCTTAGGGAAAAGCTTCTTATTTCAACTATAGTGCATATCCTGCTGAGGGTTTGGTTTTTTTTGCAAGCTGCAGCAAGTGGAGACTAGATCTTTCAGATCTAGGCCATTTCAGTGCTCCTTTTCAGTGGAGGAAGTTTATACTTCATTGGGAGGACAGTATTGAAGGCATTGAGCTTCATTTTTAGATATTGGCACCAGGCCAACGTGTTTTTATCCCTACAACACAATATAGATTCAAATCTGCTTTATTCCTGTAGGTGCAGTTGCAGGGTGGTTCAGCACACCATTTGGAGAGTGATTTTCTGAGCGTTGGGGATATTCCCTTCACTTTCGAGATATATTGGAGGAGGTTATTATATTTCCTATATCAATTCAACAACACTTTCCACATCTGAATATTTCAGTAGATCTGCAGTCTTAAATATCAGATCTAAAATTTGTACTTGGTGTTTTGCTGAAAATCCCAAGGGGGTTCTTTAGAGGAGCTTATATAGTGCATGGATCTGATATAGATCTAAATTTTTATGCACTTATTTAATATATATCTGATGTGTAATCTACAGCTATTGCAGAGACAATAAAATAATTTTGTAAGGCTTTTCCAGTCTTTATGTATGGTTGCAGCACCTCATTTTGAGGTATTTCTTTCATTGGAGGCTTTCTTTTCTTGTCATGCATCTTATGGTCCATTTCTTACACATGTTTTTTTATTTTTATAACAAATGAAAGGTCTCCATAAAGACCTCTTGCTCTATAAAATATTATGTCCATTATTTTCCTATCTTTCTGCATTGTATTGTTGCATTCCCCATTTGGGAATATTACAACAGTAAGTTTCATCAAGCCTCTCCAAATAGTGAAGACGCTCTTCTTCTAGTAAATTATTCAATAACAATTAAACAATTATTTTGAGAGAAGGTACGCATTCAATCGGAAGGGTAGCTTCCAGACAGTAGATAAGCTGGAATGGAGTGAATCCGGTTGCATCCTTTACTGAGGTTCGGTAAGCCCAAACAGTCGATAACAACATGAGATTTCAGTTTGATTTGTGCATCCCAATCATACGTTGAAGCATAGTGACGAGAAATTTTTCCGCGGCTTCAACTTGGACATTGGCCTGAGGATAGTACGGCGTTGAGCTGTCATGATGCGGACCCAACTTGGAAGTCAACTCCACCACCATGTAATGCCAAAAATGGGTACCATGATCAGTAACAATGGCTTGAGGGACACCAAACCTAGAAATGACATTATTGAATAGAAACTATGTTGTTGTCTTACCATCAGCCATAAGTTTAGGCATTGCTTCAACCCATTTGGTGAAGTAGTCCATGGCTATGTTGATATAAGCATGCCCCCCAACTGAGTGAGGGTTACACATCATAAAATTGATGCCCCACTTTGCAAAGGGACCAACGATAATGACAGGGTGAATATGGGAAGGCAGCGCGCGCACATTTTGTTGAGAGATCTAGAAATAATGGCATTTACGGACATCAACGATGCAGTATTTAAAGATGGTGGGCTAGAAATACCCAGCACGAAGAATTTTCTGTGTAGTATCATATCAAGACATGTGACCGCCACAAGTGCCACTATGACAGTCATTCACGGCTTTGTCAGCCTCCTCGAGAGTCAAACACCGGCGGAGAATGGAATAAACTCCAATGCGATAGAGTGTATCTTCGACTATGTGATAGGGTTGCGATTGATGACAGATGCGTCGGCGAGCATCCTTCATCAACTAAGATCAGAAGGTAGAGGTATGAAGATATACAATGATATCACTGTACCAAGGATCGAGGGTGCTAATCAAAAAAATATTGTCATCTGGAATGCATTCCTCGGAACCATACGGAGCGGAATCGGAAGGGAGAGAGCATATCAAATCGATGAAGACTAATGACTTCTTCGACTTAGCGGTAGTGAACTCCAAATTGAACTCTTGGAGGATGAAAATCCACTTTTAGTACTTTCCCCCCAGAAATTGGCGAGTCAATATGTAAGTCATAGGGTTGCAATAATAAATCACAGTCACTATACGCAATAGGATGTAGTGATGAAAATGTTGAATAGCTTGAACAACAACCAATTCCAACTTCTCGACATGTGCATATCACGTCTCAATATCGAGAAAGTTATGAGACAGATAGTAAATGACATGTTCATCACAATCATCATCGTCTTGTACCAAAACCATGGCTATCGTGCTAAACGCGACGGCCAAATAGACGGAGTAATCGTGATGATAATTTGGAGGACACAACATAGGAGCATTGACTAGTAATGTCTTCAGTGCATCGAAGGACTTTTGCGCAATCTCATCCCAGAGGAACGTGACACCTTGCTTCATAAATCGCGTAAATCCTTTGGCCACTTCGGCATAGTTAGGTATAAAACAACCTAGGAAGTTAGCTTTTCCCTGCAGACTCAGGAGATGATGTAAGGAGGAAGGAGAGGGGAGATTTACGATAGCTTCAACTTTGAGTGGATCGAGATGAATCTCGTCTTTGGAAAAGATAAACCCTATGAGTCTACCGGAGTCAACGCAGAAGACACACTTATGTAGATTGAGCCGGATGGTATAGCATTGACAGCGAACAAAAATATGACAGAGATGGTTAGTATGGTATTTACACATAGCCGAATGAGCCGAAAGGTCATCCAGATAAGGCTGAACAATACGCCTGATATCGTGGAAAGAATAGGACATTGCTCGCTGAAATGAAGCCCTGAAATTTTTAAGACCAAAATGGAGCTTTTTATAAGTGAAAGTACCCCGAGGACAGATAAAGGCGGTGTTATGTTGATTGGTTGGAAGAATGTTAATCTGGTTATACCCAGAAAACCCGTCCATAAGGGGAAAAATCTCACTCCTAGCACAACCATCAATGGATTAATCAATAAAAGGGGTAGGATAATCATCCTTAGGGGAAGCATGGTTAATGTCCCAGTAATAAACAAAGACACGAATGGTACCTTTTTTCTTATCTATAGGAATAATATTGTAAACCCATTCTGTCAAGGAAATCGGATAGATAAAACCAGCTTTAAGAATTTTTCCAACTTCTCCCTTAATTGCGGCAGCCTTTCTAGGGTGCACACGACAAAGACGCTAGCGAACAGGCTTTGCACCAGGATAGGTAGGAATATCATGCACCACTATACTTGGATTGATATCGGGAATAGCTTCGTAAGACCATGCGAAAAATTCACGAAACTAGCGGGTTAGACTAGTATAGACCTAAATCTCATCGGGAGAACAAGTCACCCCAATATGGATGTTCTCAGCAACCCCCAGTTTAATGGAAATGTCGATAGGCATCTTCTGTGTAATGTTACTCAAGTTACCTTCCGTAAATACTTTGTGTGTCAGGATATGAATTTGAAGCGGAGGAGAAGGAACGTGAGAAGCGAACCTCTCAAGACACGTAGAAATGGCCCCAAGGCTAGGCATTAACGAGGAACGATGATGACTATCATCCCAAGGAGGATCCTCAAGAGACATTGTTTCCACCATGGCCTCATCAAAGGGAAATATCTCTCTTAAGGGATCGGGTGAATTCGAATTCCTAATCCGAAGTTATTTAGAATAAGTATTAAGAGACATGCCCAAAGGATCATGATCAAGAGGTGGAGGATCTGAAGCCGAAATAAGTTCACAATAATCAATCTCAATCGGACATAATGACATCGAATCTCCAAATGAATCGATCTGCTCAGGTGAAGGGATGATCCACGGATCGTCAGACCTAGAGATCATATTAACCTGAACAGTTTTGGGTGGAGGAAGAGGAAAAATACCCATGAGGGAAGTACCTTTGAAGAGACCCGACCCTACACTCTCGTAAAGTGTAGGAATGTGATCTACGTATGGAATGTTGTTCTGAGAAGAAGAAGTGAAGAAAGACAATTGATCGAGAGTAAAAATATTTAATTCATGTGAAAATCTCAAAACACGAAAGAGAGTGGAAAGAATGCATAGCATGGAATGAATCCAACTACAACTAAGGAGAAGACTGCAATTAAGCTTGGCATCAACTACTTCAACCTATATGTTGATTGTTTTGCCTTCTAGAGTAATTGGTAAACTAGCGAGAACACTAAGCGGTTTAGATTCTCTTCCATCAAATTCTTCTAAATTATTTGGAGATGAATTCAGAGCTAGAGAAATGATAGCTTTCCAGCAAGAAGATGACATGACACACGTAGATTCACCCTCTTCCATGACTGCTCGATGGATATTCATTCCATTGATCCCAACTTGGATAATGAGCAAAGCTGGTGAGGGAGACGTGGGACGAAATTCTCCAAGTCGAAAGTGATAAGGCTCAAATCAGTACGATCAACCCCATCGATGGTAGATAGAAAAGACTTCCATTGAGATAGACAACTCTGAATTACTTCCAATGCAGACATCGTAGACGGTGCCTGAGCCAAATCCTCAACAATACTGTAATGTTGAGCATCATAGGCGTTAGGATCGTAAGAAGACTTACGGATTACACATTTGGAAGGTGGCTATACAATGAGCTCAGTACCGGGCCTTTCAATCTGAAGAGCGCTAGAAGTAGGCAGAGGAGGAGGACCATCACTGATCTCTTTCCCTGCTTCCTGATGTTGTTTGGTATAATATTTCGACCGGGTAGCTATGGAAATGGATGCAGGACCGTGCATCATGAAAACTTGAGAGCCAAATGGGGCAGAGGACTGAGGTTGCTCTACCAATTGAGTCTGTTGAGATGGAAACAGTTCTTCGAGAATAGACAGAGTTCCTTGGGTGCCTTTGAGCAATCGACTCACTTTGGCCCATCAAGGATAGTCCTTGTTGTAGTGCTCTTCGTCACAAATAAAGAAAGGATACTTTGGTTTATGCTGTGAACCATCATCAACACAAGATTTCTGAGAATCTTGTTTAGGGGTATCGGCTTTGGCCTTACCTTTACCCTTAATTTTACCCTTGGAAGTTTTATCCACTGGATTGGCTTGAACGACATTCACTTCCATGGTTTTACCAAAATTCAGGGTTGGAAGGAGTGGATTTTTGCTTCCCAGGATTTGAGGTGAATACTTACAAGAAGTCTGAGACATGGAACCGATGATACCATTGATGAATGCCATTTCCAGTGCTTTGGAAGTTCCAGGTCTAGGAGCATCAGGCAAGAGATCGTACAACATGCTAGACTGAGAGTACACAAGATCAAGGTACTGGGGACGAGCAACGGCCTGTTCCTAAGTAACAAATGCCCCCATAGAAATGTACTTAGCAATCAGAGCAATGAAGGAGTTAGTAAACCAATCATTTAGAAGATGTTCAGTGATTTAGAACTTGATAAAGTGACGACGACACCTCCATTGATGAATATGATCAAAGATATGAGTAGCTCAATCTTGATTCAAGGATGTGAGGAGGTGCGTCCCAGTTTCATACTAAACTAGTAACTAAAAGTGTGTGAGAAATGCCATGGCTAAAGAATTGAAATATTGGAAGATACCACAAGATAATTCAATGTACCACTTGGCAGCAGCACCAGTAAGAATATGTTGGAAAATATGGAGTTGGATAGAATCATCAACCCAAGAGTTAGAGGAACACCATAGATGGTATTTCGTAACATGCGCTTGGGGATCTTCTTCGAACTTGCCCTCAAACTTGGGACAATCACCATGAATTTTGGTTGGAACTGGAGGCCAATACAAGTTATGAAGGATCGGATCGTTCGTCAACTTTGACACATTAGGCAGTTCCAATGTGGCGAGAAATGGTAATTGAGGATTAAAAGGTGTTGCAGGTCATTGATAAAGACCAGTGTTAGCATTCCACCGAGGTTGAGAGAAATTATTCCCCCATATGTTTTTTCCTTAAGGATTCTATCCATAGGGGTTATAAGAATGATAGTTTTGCCCATACTGGAGTTGAGGACCGAGATAATGATTCTGAGCATACCACTGAGGTCCTTGCTGAGCAACATATGGATTTTGCTATGGAGTGTAAGCATTGCCTTGAGGTGGATTATACACCATCTAGGATTGAATTTGAGGGTAATAAGTGAAACCTTAGGGTGCACTATATACTACCTGAGATTGATCTTTAGGAGGGTAAGTAGCGCCTTGAGGTTGAGCGAGTTGTTCCTGTGGAGTAGGTTGAACCGGCTATTGATCAGGTTGAGCAAGTTGAATCGGCTGCTGAGTTTGGACAGGCTATCCCTACGGGGCAGGTTGGCCTAGATAATGAGGGCCACTGGGTTGCCCTTGTGTAAGAGGTTGGCCCGATGGTTGTGATGGGCTAGGTTTCCCCTAAAAATGAGGTTGACCCAGCACAAGACCGTAGGGTTGTCCTTGTTGTACAAAATATTGGCCTTGTTGAATGTATGGTTTTTATTGTTGCACAAAAGGATGTCCCTGTGGTGGATACATTTGCCTCGCAGAAACATAATATGCTCCTGGTTGAAATTGAGGTGGACCAAAAGGATGATAGGGTTGTCCTTGTTGGACTAAAGGTTGTCCCTGTAAGGGTGGTCCCTGTGGACAAAAGGGTTGTCCTTGTAGGATCGAAGGTTGTCCCTGTAATGATTGTCCTTGTAGGCCCAAGGGTTGCTTCTGTAAGGATGGTCCTTGATGGTAAACGGTCTAATAGGGATCAGCCAGAGGCAAATAAATGGGTTTATTGGGATCAATCAGAGGAAAATAAACGATATTACCATACACATTATAATGATGTGGAGGATTTCTAGGAGCTTGCGACTGCTAAGAACCCTGAGGCATGGAATTATGCTGCTGAGAATCCGGAGAGGGAGCATATTGTCGTTGAATATCTAACATATAGTCATCAAATGTATAAGTAGAAACCATAGGTGTGGTAGAAGTAGATGGGTTTTCCACATCACGGGAATGCGATCCACTCACGGTTGGCCTAACCGACATTGTGGGATTGATAAAGATAGACCTGCGAATAGCAATAGATCTCGATGACTGAGTCGTACTAACAACCGATGCAGATGAAGCGACACAAATGGTAGGTCGGACCGAGAGAGATTTAACAATGGCCGACAATATGGGTGTCGAAGGCGACATTCCTAATGTAAGAAAAAATGATCTTCCTATGGGAGCTACTATATTGGACTGTGTCATGGATGCAACACCAAAAATGATCTGACCCAAATTAGGATAACTGGGTGTAAGAGACACTGATTGAGGGTAAGGTTGACTAGAGACATACGAGAAATCTTCCGGGAAAAGTTGATATTTCCCGGTAGAAACATGCAGTTCTCCATTGTCGACAGGACTGGAAGAATCCATATCTGATGAAGTTGTAAGATCGTCGAAAATATGACAAGGAGTAGGAGGTAAAGCAACAACTAATAATGGCGATCCTGAAGTAAGAGGACGGAAATATTTCTCGCTCCCATAACCAAAACAAGAACCCTGAGGTGGCTAATTGAAATCAACCAACCTTTCAGGAGGAGACCGGGTACCGAGAGGCAAGATACTTGGAAGAATAGGCTACGAAGACTCGATAGACCTAGTGGATTGAGGTGTTTCCAAAGAAACGTTAAGAAAAGGACTACCACTAGGAGGCAGTGAAGAAGACGACGAAACTAGTGGTTCTGCCACTATGACAATGTTTAAAAACAGGAAGAAAACGAGATATCCTATTCAAGGCTTCAATACCAAACACCAAGGAACTACTAAAAATAGGCCAAGCAAAAACTCTAACGGGCATGTGATCATAGGCAGTTAATTTTATGACATTCAAATGAAAATTCATTGTTTCATGTTTTAAGAGTCGAGAAACAGGAAAAGATGTCTCTAGTCACTTTCAGATTGAATGAGCGTGAAAGTACAAGTGCTCAATTATCTTTTCACTTTTAGATAGTCACGAAAATATCAAAATTATTACTCAAGTAATATAAGCAAGAGGGTGTACCAAGTTTCCCTGAACTGCCATATACACCTTGGTGATCAAATGAAAGAGAAATGACCAAGGACTTGATGTACATGCAGGTCGTCTCCTCAAATGATTTTTTTGGTGTATCACGGTTACAGGGCGGTAGACTCGACTTCTTATGGATAAATAATTGCAACCTATGAGGGTCTCCCTTTATATACGTGATGGTACGGGGAGCATAAGTCCATACTAGTTCTATCTAATGCCAGATGGCAAACGACAGCTACTAGGTTTAACGACGTCGGAACATGTCACTAGCCTAGACCTCTAAAATATGTGCGTTAGGTTTCACTGCTTCCTTAGGTTGATTGAATTAATTTTAAGGTTGATCTTGAATTAATGTTGTGATTTCAAGGCCTTACCGAATGTGATCTCGAATTCCTAAATGCACACTACATGAAAAAGAACATAATTTCCATTCAATGAATGCTAAATAAGAGAAGGATAGGAATCTATGACAAATTAGCAATCAATCGAAACATGAAAAGGATTTCACTAATGCATCTAATAAAACCAAACGAGAAAACAAAAACTCTTTCCTAATTCGCTAAGAGCTATTTATGCAAAAAAACATTTCCATTTTCAATCTAAGCGAAAGAATGCAATTTTTTGTTTTTTGGAAGAATGAAGCACGCAATGCACTATTACACTAAAAATAAAAACAAATACTAGTTTTGAGAACTACGAATGTAAAGATCTACAATGAATAAATCAAATGCAATATAAACATAAAACGCACTCAAAACAAGGATGCACTCTTTCAAGAAAACGAAGGGCTTTCGAAATGATCCAACGAGCAATGTAATCTATCCTCGAAGTGAAAAAATGGAGAGTCCAAAAAAAAATGAAAGTGGTCATCCAACAAAACAAAGAAACAAAGAATCGAGAGAAAGGCTAACACAATTAGTCAGTGAACTAAAATGACAAATATCAAAGTAACTTGAACTAAACTCAAAAGGCTCAGTGAGGAGAGGGCCTAACAAATAGCCCAAGACACCTAGAAACCCCAGGGCTACAAACGCCACTAATAAGATGATGGAAAAACAGCTGATAAGGTCGAGAATACAAATTCAAAACAATCCCAATCAGACCAATTGAAAGGCAAAAAAATAATCGAGAGCCAAGAACTACTGAAAAAAACTCAGAAATAAGGTCAAATCAAACCCTACAGGATTTAGCGCATCTGTTTAGCTGTAATCCATGCTAAACAGGGGTTGGTGCACCTGTGACAAAATAAACGTGCGCCAATTGGCACGAATGTTCAAGGAAAAACCGCGCCGAGCTAGAAAACCACGGGAAAAAATAAAACCACTGAGCAGAGGTCAGATTGACACTCTGGAACTGAACAGGGTGGTTTAAAATAGTTAGGCAAGTTAATCAAAGTAGAAAAATGATTAAACAACCAAAGTCAACTCAACAAGCCAAACGCTCGGATGAAAAACACACACTGATCCCTAGTGGAGTTGCCAACATGTTGTGTAGGTAAATCCCCTCTACAGATAGAGGAGATCCCTCTAGCCCTAGGGTAGGTCTAGCAGTAAGAGGACATGCTAATGGATCGATTCCTAGTTAATGAATGCAATTGAGTTAGGATAGAATTTCCTACCTTTAATCCAATGCAGTTGTCATAGTTGTGTCGGTAGTCTCCTAATCTTTGTCCACAATACATCGCAGTCCTTCAGCAACGATACTCGGATGCCTGCACAAAGACCAGAGAAAAAAATAAGCATCTGAAACAACAATTGCATTCATAACTATCTAATTGGTTAAGGAGAATCAAATGTATTGTGTCAGATCAATCACATCAATAGAAGACAGGAACCAAAACTTCAAGCATGTATATATTAAGAGAAAGAAAGAGATTACAACCAAATGAGCCTTGACGTCGCAACCTCCTTCAGTGGGTCCAATAAAAATGCGTCTCAAGCATTCGTCAGGGAATTTGGACTTGGCAAGGCAATCAGCCTAGACTCTCTCTCGACAAGGGTCTCTCTCTACTCTATCTCACACCAGCTATATCAGACTGTTTCATCTATTCTCCAAAATGCTCAGTTATCCAAACCATTCAGCTCGTTGCATCTATGTGAGAGAGATTTATTTATAGAAGGAAAGGAGCATGTTGGGATCCCTCATATGGTGGAAGGGAGGCCTTATCCTTTGGGAGGTTGCTCAAAAGTAGGGAACAAGAAGCCATAGGAAGGTGCTCGACTTTATTTAGTAGAAAAACCCATGCTAACTCGCTCACGAAGTGGTTGGAAATGGAAAATTCGCTTCTATATTTAAAAAACTTTCCAAAAATAGCTCAGCATGGGCAGTCCACTGAGATAGAGCGCCAACGGGCATGAGGCCCAGTGCTAATTTCCCTAATTTGGCGCGATACCATAACTGCCTGCCACCACCAACCCAAAATCATGTGTTTTTTATGGTCTGTTCTAGGAAAATTCAATAGAGGAAATGTTCTCCTCATGGCAAGGGATGCAATGACACTTTTTGCAAGGCATGACACTACATATAAGTCATAGAAATGGTCCAATGTGCGGGATGGGGATTGCAAGGACGGTGAAAAAATGCTGTGTAACAGGACCTAACAAAATGAGGTGATATTTAAGTTGATTTTGGTCCTCTCGAAAAGAGGAATTTAATTCAATCATCATATTTTTTAGCTGCGTTTTCCAAGGTATAATTTGACTCTAGTTGCAAAGATTAAGAGGTGGATGGATCAGCATATTAGCATTTGGCTTCTCAATCTATAAAGGTTCATAAGGAGAAGGAATTGATGTGAAAGGTTGACTAGATTCACAAGCATCATTTATGTTTAATACATGATTTTTAGATCCATAATATTTAGATCTTGTTACTATCAAAACTTGAGAAGACATCATTATGATATCTACTGTTGTTGATGAGGATGGATTATGTGTAACCATTTTAGTATTTTGAGAAGGAAATGGATCCTTCAAAATAGCAGGTGTGGTAGAACCTTTTAAAAATTTACTAACCTTTACATGATGTGGGCATACCCTTGTAAAATGATCTTCGTTAAAGATGAGACAAGGGTATCAAGGTTTCTTCTTCTCTTCAGAAGGTTTATTTTTCGTTGGTTACTCCTTTTTAGAGGGGATTTCCTTTTCTTTACCTTTCCCTTTCTTATTAACTCTATTTTGTTGATTTTTTCTAGTAGATGATCCTACTGCATTAATTCCGGAAGTGATTCAGGAGAAATGTTTTCACTGGGTGAATCTTGTATAGCGAAATTCTGAGTGTTTTTATAATCCTTCTTATATGAATTACTCTTTTACTATCATTTACAAAAACAATTACACTATCAACGGTGTGAGATCCTATAGGAGTTTAATCTAGTAGATATGAAATTTCTAGGTGGGGTAGATTTGGGATCTCTTTGTATAAAGTGTCAGATTGCGTACAGACAAGGTCTAGGTATTGGGAACAAGCAACTACTTTTTTTCTTCTGTTACATTACATCCTTTAGAAACACCCTTCTTACTATCGGCAAGTAAAAATTTAGTAAACCATTGATCCAATATTTGGCCTGGAATATAAAATTTGACTAAACGACATCTATGTCTCCTTCATGTATGTTATATAAAATTTGAGTATAGGTAGATTGTTTCAATTAAGTCAAAATTTTGGTACTAGTGACATATCGAATGGGTAATTGAGAATGTGTCAAAAACATTGTTGCTAAGGAATTGAAATTGTGGAAAGAGGCATGGGGTAACTCAATGTACCATTTTTATTTTGCACTAGTTAAAAACCCGCAGGACTTGGTCTCTGCTACAATCGCCAGATTTAGGATCCACGAGAGGTGGTTAGTCCATGTCGCAAAACACACGGGGAGCATTGAACCCAATGTCCAAAAATCTCCCCCCCAACGTGAGCTAGGTGAGTTTCGAACTCCAAACCTGTCGCTCTGATACCACTTGTTGGAATCATGATTGTTGTTAGACCAAAACCCATGGGCCTTAGTCTCCGCTACAATCACCAGAGTTAGGATCCACGAGAGGCGATTATTCCATGTTGCAAAACACACGGGGAGCATTGAACCCAATGTCCAACACCTAAGGATTGATTCGAACTCCTCGAGGAGGATACCTAGGATATCATGGAATAGCTTGAGTAGTTGGTATTTACATTCCTCCAGGGTAATGAGGGTGAGAATAACAGGTTACAGTTGAGATGGAATTTCAGAAGTGTGATAAGGGTATGGTATAATTTGAAAATTTAGATTCTGATATGTTTGACCCTATACCATTTGACCCAAGTAGTATTTCCCCTTTAAAGGTCGACTTTGAAAAGGTTGAAGATGAAAAATTGACTTTTAAAAGGTTGGCATTGAATAAGTTTTCCTTCATACAGTGTTTGAAGCATCCCTATACTAGGTTGTACAATAGGAGTGTATGTTGTAGAATGGAAAGTAGGAGTAGTTTGGTAAGAATATCCCTGAGGGATAACCTTTGTGGGTTATTGAACTGGTATTTAAGGCATAACTTGGATGGTCATTTCTGGTATAGTTGGGGTTGATGTTTGAGGTGTATTTGGAACCAGTTGTTGAATAGTTGTTTGAACATTATATTGGACACGTTTTTGAGGAATACCATGGAAAGGTTTCTAAAACAGTTCCTGAACAAGTGTTTGTGGAATTACCTAAACAGGTTTTTGGATAGGTATTGTGTTATAGCATCATTTAGCACTCCTATAATTATGACGCTATTCTATGGCCTTTGGAAACCATTTTCCCATGCAGACTTGATATTATATTAAAAAATAATATTTTAAATTCCATATGCGACTCTGGCCACACTAAAGCATGTACATAACCGGGTCTCATAAAATTTCACCTACATATACATTTAAAAATATGGAAAAATAAAAAAATATCCTATTTTTTGGGCAGGGTTACGGTTTTACTGAAATCCCAGCTACAAGAGCCCATGGCCTGATAGAATTAACCAATTGAAGATGGTATATATACACCCCTTGGTTATGCCTAATTACAACAAAAGAGAGGATATCAATATTATACACATTCTTCTCCCCAGATCATGTATGATTTTCCCATGCCTCATGCTCTCCTAGTCTCTAGGAAACCCCAGTTTCCTTTGCAGAGAAGCTCATATTCCTTATATAGCATCTTATTTTTTTTTTTAGAGAGGTGGTATTTGTGGCTTGGGCTCGACGGATCCAGAGAAAGGATTCACCAATGCCTTGGATTGGATCAGGTTGCACCTTTCCTATGCCTTTTGTTGTTAATCAATAAGGAATTTCATGTCTCGTTCTTGATATGTTATTTTCTCATGATTAATTATTTATATGCTTATATATGATGATCTAACATATATTTTATGTATTCACATTGAATTATATTTTATATGTATGCTTCTGTGAATTGATTTGCAGGTATGTTCCTTTTGGAGGAAGTAGAGGGTTTTTACCCTACAGAAACATCATCAAACGTAGGACCCCCTAGTATATTTCTAAACCCAACTTTGGTAATTCGCATGTCTAGCATGCTTGTTTGAGTGCTTGTTTTTTTAACCTTTTTCTTCCCTATTAATTCTTTTGACCCTTACCGTAGGGAGATTTTCTCGCCAACAGAATTGACGAATCAAGTGGCTAATGCCATCAGGTATTTCCTAGAAGGGTTGTTTTTTCTTTGATCTGGGCTTTGGTTTGTTGTTTCTTGATTTTTCTAGTCTTTTTTACTCTTAAGCAGTCTGGTCAATCAACCTGATCTCCTGGATCAGGTTTGTATTTTTATTTTTAATTTATTTTCCATTTATACATGGTTTTTATTGTATACAGTAGCGTATATACACAGTCTATGCCAAATAAGCGTGTGTATACGCTAGTTTATTCAGACACAATCATGTATACATGTGGTTCTATAGTCAAACAGTCGTGTCTAGATCTGAAAATAAAAAAAATTAATTTATGGTTTGTGATGAGGGTTTGACCATGATTTGTTTTTTTTCTTGATGTGAATAGAGCTTGGATTTACCTTGCTATTTGTTGTTGTCAGTTTATTTCATATTTTTTTGAAAATCCTATGTAAACTTAAGGTTTGTAGTTTTTTAAGCTTTGTATATTTGAAGTTTTGTTTCAAACCTTCTTTAAGAAGTGCCTATTTTTTCTGTGATTCTAGAACAGGTGGTTGTTCTTCAACTTGTATTTAACCCAGTTTTTAGATTTCTTCTTTTACATCCTCAAAGTTGGATTATTTTTGCATTTTCTTGCTTGTTTGTGAAATTTGTTTGCAAGTCTTGGATGAATGAGGGATTTCAGTTCTCTGGAATATTTCTATTTTCCAAAATCCTTTATGTCTTTCTTACCAAATCATTCAACGTGTTTTAGTCTCTTATTTACATTATCCTTTTAATATTTGCAATCATTGTTGGTCTTGAATTTGATGATTTATTTCCCTTTCTAGAACTTTTGTTCTTTAAATATTTAAAAGAAAAAGAAAAACATTTGCGTTGGGTTTATTTTTTTAATTTTTCTATTTTTTGATATTTTGGGTTTTTGAAAAAAGTGTGAATTCTCTTTTTAAGGCTAATAATTTATTTTCTTGGAGGACTGTTTTTTCTTTGAGATATACTTCTCTTTGCTTGTTAAAATTTGTATGTTCTTTTGAGATCACATTTTTTTGTTTTGAGCATTTATTTGGATCTTTCATTTGCCATTCTAGTATGCATTAGGGTAGATGCAGTTTAGACATTGCTTAGTATTTTTTGTTAGGTGTTGAATATGTGAGTGCTTAAAAGAAAAAAGAAAAATAGTTTTTGATTTTTTAGATTTCTCATAGAACCTTGTAGAAATCTCTTTCATTGAAGAAAAAAAGTTTCATTTTCATGTAGCCTAGGTTTCTACTGATTTATTTTTCTTCATAACATCATTATTTGCACTTCGGCTTCCTTTGACTTAAATACCAACTAATTAAAATCAGGGCTTAAAATTTAAAATGAATTAGGTTTTTATTTTTGTCATAGCAACATCAACTAGTCTGGGGCATTTAGGGCCTTGGAATAGGTGTGTGGAAAGTAAACTCTCCAATGCCAATCAAATTTAAAGTATAGAAGTTGATTAAAGAGTGGAAATATAGTATCGTTAAGTTGTCCAGGAAATATCCTCTAACAAGGGAGTCAAGCATGTGGACATGTGAAGATAAGGAAAGAGAGATACCCCCTCTCCTAATTGTTGGATTTTGCGCCCACAAATGTTCCACCCGACTTATGATCATGAGTTGGTGACCTTAGTTTCCTTTCCTAGGGACCACACATGTGACTATGGGGGGGAATGCCTATGGTACCTAAGGAAGACGTTGTATCACTTTCATAGTACTTCTGGAAGGTGACCTTGCGAAGCTCAGGTACTTTCACCGGCAAATTATATTGTTTGGAAGTCAACATAACTATTTTTGACACCTTCACTAGTAGGCTTGGGTCCTCATCATCCCAAACTACCTTTGCGGGTCCTTATATTCACTTTCTTGTATTTTGGTGTTTTGTTCCAATCACCCAGAGTGGAAATATATGGAAGTTGTTTTCTTGGTTGTATTTTTAGGATATTTTTAGTGAGCTCTCTATGCTCCTATATTTCCATAGGTGTTTAGAGTCTTTAATTTATCTTAATATATAAAATTGGTTTATCGACTAGTTCGTTGGTCTTGAAGGCTTTGTGGGATTTCACCTACGAGTGCCGAGCCTTTACCTAGAGGGCATATGAGTAATTCTATTGGTTCTTTTGAACTAGTGTTAGCTAACGTAGTAGAGACAAATCCTTCTCCAAGGGCTCTTATTTCGTTGGGTGAATTTAGTCTAGTCTAGAATCCAGGCAAAAACATTCCAATGCTTGTTAGGGTACTCTTCTAATTCGAAGACGAATTTCAAATAGAAACCATTTATGAGTCACATACGACTCCTACAAAACCTATTCCTTCTCATGTTCCTTACATTGTATCATATGTGGGTACTCCGACTAATAGGCCAGCTAACCTTGTTCACTCTCCTTATTCTTTTGCAATGGCCAATGTTAGTTACGCAAGTATGGATACCGATATGATTGGTGTACATAATCCTCCTTCAGTTGTAGGAGGGGGTGCTATTTCTATTTATAATGTTACACCTAGTACAATAGTTGTTGTCTCTACCTCCATTCCTGGTTCGAGTGGGGGAACCCAACCTTCTGATCCTTTCATAAGTGCTTATCCTTTTGAAATAACACCTAGTGGGATTCCATCATTCCCATCAATATTCCCTTATGCTGCTTCCATATATGTGACTTCAATGCCTAGTGGTTCAACATATTTGAAAGGTTTTTTATTTCTATAGTGGACATGTTCCTCCTTCCAATCCATCATTGTATTTAGGATCAATGCCCTTCTATGGTCAGGCTCAAAGCATTAATATTTTTCAAGGGAACCAGGGCTTCACATATCCTTATATTAGTGTTTTTTAGTCTAGGAATATCTCTCATTTATTTGGTCAATAGGGGAGTATACCATTCCCTACTGCTGGTACTTCACATGTTTTTCCTCCTTTGACTAGTGCTTGGAATCCTTATTAGGGGCTCTCCCCTTCATATACTTTTTCGCTAGGAGGAAGTTTTCCTATAATTGGTAATCATGTAGTAGGGGGTGGATACCCTTCGTATACCCATGGACCACAAGTTTTCACTTATGGTTCAAGTGATTCTACAAGTAATTTATGGCAGCCTAGTGTCTCTAAAAAGCTAGGATTCTCTTTCTCTAATGTTGGGAAATCCACTCTTCGACATGGAATTATCATGTTCCTCCACGCTTACCATTCCTAGAAACTCTTAATTTTCCAGATCTTTCAAAATTGACTGATGATCTAATCCTTTACAATTTTTCTTAGCCTCTGGTCCCCACTAAACTTACATCTAACATACCAAAATTTGATGGGACGTATGGTGAGGATACAACATACCATATAACCACTTTCCAATTATGGTGCTCATAAAACTCCTTTATTGATGATTCAATTAGGGAATTTTCCAACACAACTTAACTGGGAATGCATAAACTAGTACATTTTTTACTTTTTTTGAGTTAGATACAATATTTCTCAACCAATTTTAGTTGCTTGTCCGTTATGATGTTGGAACTAAAATTCTAGAAAATTTGAGAAGGACAATGCTACTCATATTTCTAACCACATTGAAGGGATTCATAGAAGGAAGAGATCAATAAAGGCTTATACCCCTCATGAGTTCCTTCTAGAATGGTTTTTGAAATCATTATAGCTGGAGATATTTAAGGATGTATCACTTTTTGGGGTGTTCACTGAAGAACATGCTATATTTAGAGCCCAATAATTAGAGCTGATTTATTCCCATCATGAGGTCCTCTATAATATTCTGTCTAATTCTCCTAGATCAAATATCATTCTTGTGAAATTGAAACCAGGCCCCCATGCTAAAGGAATTGTAGGATTGATCGATAGTAATATGACTAATTTGCTGAATAAATTACATCATCGGTTATTACAATCTGATTTTGAAACAAATACTACACCAAAAGTGTCTTCCCCTTCTCAAAATTTTGTATTTAATGTTGTTCAATGTTCAAATCCTAAAGGAAATCAACAATTTGATGGGAATAATAAAGGACGTGGTAAGAAAAAAATATACGGATGGGAATGGAAATGTGAATAAACCTAGTAATGATACTGGTAAGGGAAAGAAGGAATCTAAAATGAAATTTATATTATCATGCAATTTATGCAGTGGGGATCATCTTACCCATATTTTTCCCAAGGATCAGGATGCCTAGTGCTTGTTAGCTCAACAATGTTCTTCTAGTTTTGATGTTGTTCTTAATAACCCTTTTCCCCATGGGAAGCAATTACTTGCTAATGCAAGTGCTAGTACTGTAACACCCATAGGGGGAAACTAGGATGGGGAATCTAGATCGAATGTATATATGGTTAAGTCTCAAGTTTAACTTTCAACTAGAGCTCATGATTACGAAGTGTTAGAACCTTCTAAGGCTAAAATTTCTTCTGATACTCTAGGTCCTCTTCATATAGAGAGACCCCAAGTTGAGCCTATACCTTAGATGCCTAAATTCTCTTCAAAATGTTTGAATTATAATCCCAATGATAGGGCTTCTCATAACTATTCCATTGTGGGATATTTGTCTCAGGGCCCATGTACTATGTCGGCGTTAGATGTACTCCAATCATGTCCTCAACAAAGGAGTTCTTTTCTCACTGCGATTAGAGTAGTTGACCCAAAAAACTCTCTGGTAATTACATTTGATATTTCAAGTGTTAAAATGAGACTCCCTCACCACATGTCTTTTTAGGTTAAGTCTACATATCATAAGAAGACTATATTTCGAATTGTAGTTGGTGAAGGGGATTCCACATGTCTCATGTCTATGTCATGTTGGAAGATATCGGGTTCCATAAATTTTTACCCTTTCCTACTATCTTAACTACATTTTATGGTCATTCTCATAGTCCTCATGGGATTCTTCCTACCTTCCCTGTTTATTTAGGAGACAAGTTTTTTAGCATACAAGTAGAGATACTCGATGCTAATATATATTTTAATATTTTATTGGGTTACAATTGGGTTTATGCAATGGATGCCATTGTCTCATCATTATTCTCCATTCTATGATTTCCCCATGAAGGGATAATTGTTACAATTGATCAGTTAGTTTACTCTCCGAATGATCCCAATGCATCTGCTCATTCTGCTATCCCCTTGGTGAAGAATATCGAGAAACCTATTGAGAATTTAGGAGTTGGAATGTAATCTTATTTGATGGGTACTTTAGATATTCCATGTCATATTCCTTGTGTCAATGCCATTTCATATTTTAGGATCATTCCTCGATAATATTCATTTATAACTCATTAATTTTCAAACCCTTAGCATTTTCCCCGTCCTACTTCCACAATAGAAGAAGCGAAATTAGGTGGAATGGATTTTCTCATATCTACAGTGGAAATTTCATATCAATCTATTATTAGTTATTTAGATTTTGATCCCATTCCTCTCCCATCAGAGGATGTGGATGATGATGTGGCTCAGTCTAGACATTTTATTCTACTTTAGCTATTGATTGCCTTGATATTTTTTTACCATATGAAGAGGAAATTATAGAGGCAATGACTGGTAGAGAAATACCGTGGGATGATTTGCCTCATGAGTCCTATTTTCTTCTTGAATTGTGCTAAGTTGAATCAAGTATGTATAGTCCTTCCTCGAGTGGATTTTTTCATCAAATTTTAAATCCTTTGTCTCCATCACATGTTTTTTCCGAAGGTAGCATGCCTAATTTTCCAGAAACCATTCCTGTGAACATTTCTAGGAATCCCAATGTTACTGAGAATATATTCATTGGATATGAGTGTTCCTATGAATAAATCAAAATCCATACAGATCTCTTTAAAGAGTTTCGAGATGTATTCACTTGGTATTATGAATAAATTCTTGGAATTGATCCTTCTATAGTTCAACATGAGATCAAGACATATGAAAATGCAAAGGTTGTACGGAAAAATATACGACCAGTTATTCCTAGTAAGGTTGTGGCTATAAGGCAAAGGTACAAAAGCTTCATAGGGAAGGTTTCATCTATCCCATTCCTTTAACTGAATGGGTTTCAAATACAGTTCATTTTGATAAAAAAACAATGAACAATCCGGGTATGCATAAACTTTAGGGATTTGAATAAATCTTTTCCTAAAGGAAATTTTCGCACTCTCTTTATTGATTATATTATTGATGAGTGTGCTAGAAATCAAATATTTTCCTTCACAGACATATTTTTGGGATACAATCAAATAAAAATTCGTCGTGAAAATCAACCTAAGACAACGTTTATTTTCCCTTGGAGTACAATTTCATATAGAAAAATTCCTTTTGGCCTTAAAATTGATGTGCCTATATTTCAGCGAGCTATGACCAACATTTTCCACGACATCAACCATATAAATGAATATTATTTGGATGATTTAGCTGCTAGATCTCATAAGAGAATGTAACATTCAAAACACCTTCGTTTATTTTTTGAGAGATGTTGTTACTATAAAACATAATTGAACCCTAATAAGTGTTTTTTTGCGGTTCCATCTGGTTGGTTATTGGGATGTTGGGTGTGGAGCCTGATTATCTTGTTTATTTTGTATCACAACGTTGGACCCCTGTACCTTAATGTGGCAGAAATGCCACCTGTAATTAAACGTTGCCTGCGGGGTCCAAGGGGGCGTGACTGCGACTTTATGGAGCCCCCCCTGGTGGGGGGGTTTCGGGGGCAGCGCCCCCGAAGCTAAAAACAGATGTAAAATTTCGTTGTAAAAGTATAGTAATTTCTAGTCAATCTGGGTCGTTCATTTGGCGGATGATCTAATGGTAGAAGTTATGTTTAGTTTAGGGTTTTTTTCCCTAGAAGGCAACCCCTCTCTTTTTATGAGGGTATTGTATTGCCGCTGTGTATTGTATGTGTATTCTCAGAGCGAGAAACAGATAGGGAGACTATGAGAGAGAACATACGATATTACAACGGATTTGCTGTAGGTTGTGTCTCTTCATTTTGCTGGATAATAGTAAGGAAGAACTAGCTGTTCGAGGTGGACATAGCCCAAACTGGGTGAACCACGTATATCTGTGTCTCTCTGGTTTTTATTTGTTTTGTGTGCTTGTGTTTTTGGCATATTTTATGTGTTTCATTGCTCTGTAATATATAATATTCTAAAATGGGATTCATTGTTTCTAATGAAGGTGTTTGTGTTGACCCCTTCAATGTTGAGGAAATACTTCAATTTCCTCCCTTGTCAATTATCTATAAACTTAAAAGTATCCAAGGAAAATCAAAATTTTTAAGGAGATTATCAGAAACTATGTTGAGATCACAAAAGGATTTATGCGTTTACTTAAGAAATGATTTCTTCTTGTCCATTTGTTTGGAAATATTTCGCTCAATTCTCGTTTGATTCTTTGAAAAAGGCATTGAAATGTACTCCTCTTCTCATTACACTTGATTATAGCACATATTTCCTCATGTACCTCGCAGTATAAAAATTAACTATTGGTATGTTTATGGTTCATGAAAATAATGCCCTTAGGGAGCATGTAATTTATTATATAAGCCATGGCATAGTTCGTCCTGAACTTACATATTCAAATATTGAAAAATTGGGTTTAGAAGCCGTTCATGACATCCAACGACTCTATCATTATATTATGCTTAGAAAAAACATTTGATTGGCTGACGTAAATGCATGGTGTATGCATGTGGATTTTCCTAGCCTTTCCATTTCCTGGAAAACCATGGTATTTTGGGTTTACTTCCATTGATTTTTTTTTGGCCGGTTCTCGTTATTCCTATAGTTGTTGGGTTGAGTTATTAGATGTTGGACCCCTTGTTGGAAAAATGCTCTCGAGATCGACACACAACTATTGGGTTTAGTTACTATTCTTGGAGCCTTGGTTGGAAAAACACTTTGTAGCCATAGGTGGGTTGAGTTACAAGTCCTAGAGCCTTGGTTGGAAAAACGCTCACAAGCCCAAGAACAACAAGGGTTGAGTTACTGGTCCTAGAGCCTTGGTTGAAATAAACACTCTAGAACCATGGAGCAGCTTGGATAGAGACTAATCCATGACAGTTAGTGATGTCCGACCGTGACGTAGAATAATTGGTTTGGGGTTGAGATGGTTTGGTCTCTGGAGCCCTCATTTGGTGTTGATTGATGTATTTGATAAATTCCTACATTCATGCTTGGAATATGGCACAGGGGTGATTGGATGAAGTGATATTTGGCTCAGCCATGTCGATGGTCGGTAGGGAAACTTTTAGGGGTCAATATTTGTAGGTGGGCTCATTTTCCTTTCCTTTTCCAAAAAAGGATTCGCCAATTTCCATTTTTTTTCTAAACTTATTCACCCAAGTTTTATAGTACACCATTATTTTACCTTAAAAATCGCTAAAGTATTATATTTTATAATATAAAATCATTGCAAATATAAGTATTTCTACGAAAATATCAACAAAAAATTTACAATTTGCATATTAGGGACTAGTAAGATTCGCCAAGGTTTCAAAACCTTAAGATAAAATTTCATCCTTAGAATTTTCCTTGATGGTTGGGTGGAACATGGAAGTCCCATTACAGGTTGGTTTTTACATTTAGTAATGCAAGGTTAAATTCCTTGGTACTTCATTAGTATATGCACGTGTTTATATATGGATTCTATTGCTAATTTATTCATGGTATTTTTGTTGGTATTATGCTGGCTATAAGCATGTATTGTGATAGTGACGAGGTATGTCTCTATCCATGTTTTTACTTTTAAATGAATGGAAAATGTATTTATGGTATAATAGATTGTGTTGTTATGATGGCCCTCATTACACGAGGTTCGACAAAAAGATATCTTGAAATGAAGTAAGGCATACTATTGGAAAATATGAGTGGACAAGAAAATATAAAGGAAATATGTGATATTCTCTCCTCATAAAGATTGCACGGAAAAGAAAGTAAGAAGGGTATGAGAACTAAGCAAAAAGTTCAGCAGGCTATATCACGGGATAGCACAAACAGCGCTGCCACGTGGAAGGATTCCGGGGGAACCAAGGGAAGCAAAAAGAGAAGGGATTTTCGACCCCCGGAACCCCATGATGTCATAACCTAGTGGGGACAGGTTTCGTTCATTCCATGGGTTAGTGGCGCAGCGCGAAGGGATTTCCCAAGCCCCTGCCGGAACTCTGTGGTGGACCCCTCAAGATGGACAGGTGGCGCACGCAAAGGTAAAGGTAAGTTAAGTCAGGGAAGCTAGTACACAACCAATACCAGTATTAACTCGGCTCGTGGCACACACCTACCCGGCTTCTAACAACCAATAGCCAAATGCCACATGCCTTAGTGTCGGCGTCCTTATGACGTTAGCCCTCCTAGTTGTCACCCGAGCCTTGTTCTTCGTAAAATATGGCTTGTTTAACCCGTTTGAGACCCATTTCGGTAAATCACTTGTTTTTACGAACTCACCTAACAGTTAAATATTGGATTAAAGCATCAGGTCACTTTTAGCTCCCCCGTGTCACTTTCCCTCTTGGGTTTTCCACACAATTCACAGGTATTTAGCCATTCCTGTTCCTTACAGTTTTCCTTCCTCTTTACTCTTTCAAAATGGTCGTTGGGAGAGTCAAGTCCAAAAAGTATGAACCAGAAACCCCCCAAGCCCAAAAAGTTAGGGCCATCCCTGGACTTGACCCCCTTACTGATACACAGGCCCACATTCGCGACCCACAATACCCTTTCTACGTCTCCCGTGTCCGACCTGACTTGTTAGAAAGTCATGTGAAAGGCCAAGACCGGTTTAGAGTTGTTCAGTCTGGCCTATATTACCAAATTTATTTGTCCACCTTCTCAGTCACCGAATTCATTTTTTGGCTCAGAGACACCGATGATGAGTACAAGGACGTATTCCTCTTGGCCTAGGGAAGCAAGGTTTTCTGAATATCCCCCGAGCTCATTAAAAACGCTCTCTGTTTCCCACACAAGCCAGAATATGTCGAGTTCATCGAGTTGTCCCTGTCGCGTCAGTTTTCTAAATTACCCTAGAAATAGCAAAGAGAATTCCTCTCCTCTATCTCAAACTCTCGCCTCACGTCCATTCCGTCTTCGGACATGGTACCCTTGCCCACATTTACAGATGGCCTCTAGCCTGTTCTCGCTTTCATTTTTGGGTTACTAGGTCTTAGGGAGGTCGATAGGGTGTCAAAATAGTGCATAGCCCTCCTTTGGCTCATGTCCCAACTAGGTGTCATTCTGGATAACCCCACCTTTCTAGCTTCAACCATCCAGACTCAGTTTCAAGAACTACCCTCTTCATGGGCATTCCGTTCCTGCTCACTGGCCTTTTACCTGTTTCTGTTCAAGCACGCAGACAAGTTCAAAGCTTTGGGCCTTGAAAAATTCTCAAGAATGAATGGTCAGCCAAGAACCATCTTTGAGTGGAACATCTCAGTACGTTATTAGCCTAATGGGAGGGATTACTCAAGGTTTTTGGACGAGTTCATGACCATATCCTACACCATACTTCATGACAACCCTCCGCCAAGGAGTTTTCTCAAGAAGAAATATTGGTTGCAATTTGGTGATTAGGAAATCACAGGGGATTGGTATTTGTTTGATGATTACACTAAGATCAGAGTTTATGGCGTTGATGTTCCTGATTACCGCCTGCCATTGTTCCCTTCCATGCGGGTTTTCTCCCTTGAGTACATTCGCCAAACCATGAAAGCGGACCAGTTCCACTTCATTCCTGCTAAGAAGGTTTATATCCTCAAGCTCCCTACCACCATCAACCCTTTTACCGTAAACTCAAGACACACCCTTTCCACCGTGGAGAAGCTGCTACAGGAGAAGGTCATCAAAGACCTAAATAATTATATGAAAGGGAATGCAACCCTCCTTGAATCCATGCGTCTCGTTTGGACTAACACTAGGATGGAGGTAAGGAAGTGTTGGGATTTTATTATGTTGATGAATGAGAATAAAATTGCTGTCCAATTATGCAAAGAGAAATTACAGGAAGGATGGGCGGAAGCCAATGAAAAAGTAGCCATGGCCAAGAAGTATATCACCTACCTAAATGGATTACACTCTGATGAGTTAGGCACGCAAGGGATTGAATACCGTTTCAGGGGAGTGATGGAAATCAAAAGGGTAATTGAGAAGGAGACAGTGCCCGTGAATGCATTGAGTGGTTTGGATCGGGTGCCAAGGGAGTGGGGAAGTTTGAAGAATAGTGGGATGAGCTAGTGAAAGCAGGCCTCCCATCATGCTGGGATTCTGTGACTTTCGCTTTCTCAATTCTAAATAATTATGAAGAGAACCTAACAGCAGTTATGAATCAGATAAATCTTCCTTATGAGAAAACCATTCGTTTGAAAGCTGAGACTATAATTGCTGCCTTAGGAAAATAAATTTCCCTTCTTTACCAGATCATACAGTGCTTGACGGTACAGGTGGATTATTTGGAATTGACAGATATGCAAGCCTCAGTGGAGATATTTTCCACTATGCCCCTACCAGGAGCAGCCATATGGCAGAAATGTAGCAATTTCGTAAATATACCAGTCGTCACACTGTCCCTCCAGTCTCAGCCACCTCAGAAGCATAAAATGGGCTCGTCTGTGTCATTGGTGCTTCTGACTCATTCGACAGCTACTACACCTCGCTCTTCTCAAAAATGATGATCATGTTCTGTCCCTAGTGGCCTTTTTATTCTTATTTTCTTACTTTTGTAATATCGGGTGAAATTTTCATTTCACCCTATGCATTTCTTATTTTCTGTTTAATTTGTTTTACTTTTGGTTGGTGCTCATGCAAAGGCCACTACAGAGATGATGAGAGGCGTTCTTCCTCATCATCAGTTTTTGATTCTGATAGAGACAAGTAACAGAAAATATATTTCAGTGAACAAATGTTGCTCCAAAAATATTTTCTGCTAACGGTAGACAAAGGGAATTATAAAAGAAAGAACCTGAGTCTAAAAGTGGGTTCCTGATTTTTAGAACAAAGATTGTTATTGTTTAATTCCCCTTTTTGTAAAATTTTGAGGATTTCCTGTGTTTTGTGTTAAAGAATCCCAATGGGAAACTATAATGAAATGATTTTTCTGTGAGATGGATTCCTGGTGAGATCAGTCACAGTTTGTATTCCTTGTTATATTCTAATACAAATGTTTTGGCACTTCATCACTCTTTATTTATTATACGCTTCTGGAATGCAAGCACTTGATTAATTGGGATGAATTTATCTATTTCGGATACTCATGTCTTCTAGTCCATTGTGCTTTAAATATGGCTCAAAGATATGATATTATGTTCATATGTTTCACTTCATCCACTCATATTTCTTCCTATGTTAACCGTTGATGTATTCTTATATGATTATAAGCCTATCTGTGGTTAATATGTTCTCCATTTGCTTCCGCTGTTACTATGATTTCACACTTCTATATCTGTGCACCATGTTTCATGATCTGGCCCTTCTCATGGTTCATAAAATTTAGAATCATCTTCAATAATATCTTCATAAGACCCTTACCATTTGCTATAGGGTATTGCTGCTTGTATATCTCTGTTCTTGAGGTCTTGATCCCAATTTATGAAGTTTTCAAAAAAAATTATGAATAAGAATATTTATGCCACTGACAATGCAAAGCTCTCCTAAATATTATTGGCTTTAAGATGACCTAGGCACTGGTCCTTCACAACTCAGGGATGTCTCTAGAAGCTACAACATCTTTTTGGCGCTATTGCCGGGGAACGAATTTGAAGATTATCCCTGGGTACGACAAAATCATATCCACCCTTAAAAACTAGGTGAGCATGAAGGGTTGGGATCTGTATATCCCTCACCTTGGTGGCTCCACAATCCTTAAAAATTTCTGAATCTATTTGCAGTCCTGAATTTTCAGAAGCCTCACCTAAGGTTAGATACTTCTTAGCTCAGAACATCCTCTGTATCTGATCCAGAAACAATTCTATTTAAGAGGATTTGGAAGGAAAAGCAGCCTACACAGACTGACATACCCAAATATTCCCTCGAAGATTCTCCATCTTCTTCCCAGCAAGCTTAGGTCCAAAGTCCTAGATCCACTACTAGAGTGCTTGAATACCCACCAGATAACCCCATTCTTGAAAAAATGGAGGTAAAAGACGAGTAAGAGTTTGTAGATACATCCCAAGTTGTCCTACACCCAACCCCAGAAGCTGAAGAAATAAATAAAGTAACTACTCCTCAATTCCTACTTGGCCTAGCGAATTTACAGACCACAGTTTCGCATATTCCTATCTTCACTCAGCAAAAATTGCCTCTAGCTCAACCACCTCTCATGGCAGTCCCTGGATTCTTGTTAAATAAATATGCCCCTCTGGAATTACTGCAGATTCTGAATGATATGCCACAAGACTACATGAAACACTTGCCCCGGTTTATCGGGGAAGACATCAGTTCCGCACAGAAGCATTTTGAAGATTTCTATTCCTTTGCAGATAATTTAAATTTAGAACAATTGGATGTAGTTCTGAGGATATTTTTCCAATATTTGGATGGAGAAGCCAGGAAGTGGTTCAAAACTCTTGGGGATAATTCCATCACCAACTGGGAAGACATGGAAAATGTTTTCACCTGGAAGTGGGTAGAGGCCATACGAGCAAGGAACGCAACTGATATAGTGGTGATCAAGTTCTTAGAGGAGAATATTATATCCAGGTTTGGCTACCCGATTAATATTGTGACAGATAATGCACAAGTTTTTAAGTCTTTGAAATTTACCAATTTCTGTCAGCAAAACCATATCACCCTAGGGCATTCTACAACCTATTATCCTCAGGGAAATGGATTGGATGAGTCTTCAAACAAAAAATTGGTAAGGTCATTAAATAAGACTATAAATGAAAGCCAGAAAAACTGGTATTCTCAGTTAAAATCTGCACTGTGGGCAAACAGAATAAAAAATAAAAAATCGACAGGTAAGTCTCTGTATGAACTAGTTTATGGTAGAGTAGCGGTTTTTCCAATATAGCTCGACTTGCCTATGGCCAGGTTCCTTCAAGACAGTCAGGAAGAGCCCAACAACCTAACTAGAAGAATAAATCAATTGGTCAAGTTAGATGAGACTCGTAGTCAAGTAAATGATCATTTAGCAGAGTATCAAGAGAAAATGAAAAACATGTTTTACCAACATGCCAAAGACAAAGAATTTCTCATAGGGGATTTAGTAGTAAGGTGGGACATGAGGAGTGCCGACAAAGGTAAACATGGAAATTTTAACCCCCTGTGGTTTGAACCTTTCAAAATTTCCGAGGTTAAATGTAATAAAACATTCATACTGGAGAACTTGGAAGGTGATGTAATAGAGACGCCCGTAAATGGGCAGTTTCTGAAGCCCTATTTCCAAAGCTGATCTAGGTCCTGCGGACCTTTGTATTATATTGTATATATATAGTCGTCATTTCTACTTTCATAGTTGATGTTTATTTTTCCATAATAATGCTTGAAAATTTTGAAAAGACCTGAGTTTTTACAGAATAAATTACAAGTGGTCTGCGAATTTCTCGACACGTCCAAGGATGAACGCGTCATCCCCAAGTGGAGCCAATGTTGTTATGATGGCTCTCATTACACGATGTTCGGAAAAAAGATATATTGAAATGAACTAAGGCATACTATTGTGAAATATGAGTGGAAAAAGAAATATAAAGGAAATATGTGATATTTTCTCCTCATAAAGACCGCGCAGAAAAGAAAATAAGAAGGGTATGAGAACTAAGAAGAAAGGCCAACAGGCTATATAACGGGATAGTACAAATAGCGCTGCCACGTGGAAAGATTCTGGGGGCACCAAGGGAAGCACAAAGAGAAGGGAGTTTCGACCCCTGGAACCCCATGACGTCATAGCTTGGTGGGGACAGGTTTCGTTCATTCCGTGGGTCATTGGTGCGGCATGAAGGGACTTCCCAAGCCCCCACTGGAACTCTGTGGTGGACCCCTCGAGATGGACAGGTGGTGCACGCAAAGGTAAAGGTAAGTTAAGTCAGGGCAGTTGGTACATGACCAGTACTAGTATTAACTTGGCTCGTGGCACACACCTACCTAGCTTCTAATAGCCAATAAACAAATGCCACGTGCCTCAGTGTCGGCGTCCTTATGACGTCAACCCTCCTAGTTGTCACTCGATCCTCGTTCTTCATAAAATATGGCTTGTTTAACCCTGTTTGAGACCCATTTGGGTAAATAAATTGTTTTTATGAACTCACCTAACCATTAAAGCTTGGATTACAGCAGCAGGTCGCTTTCAGCTCCCCCGCGTTGCTTTCCCTCTTGGGTTTTCCGCACAGTTCATAGGTATTTAGAAATTCCTATTCCTTACAGTTCTCCTTCCTCTTTACTCTTTCAAAATGGTAATTGGGAGAGTCAAGACCAAAAATTCTAAACCAGAAACACCCCAAGCCCGCGAAGTTAGGACGATCCCTGGACCTGACCCCCTTACTGATACACAGGCCCGCATTCATGACCCACAGTACCCTTTCAGTGTCTCTCGTGTCCAGCTCGACGTGTTAGAAAGTCATGTGAAAGGCCAAGACCAGTTCAGAGTTGTTCGGTCTGGCCTGTATTACCAAATTTCTCTACCCACTTTCGCAGTCACCGAATTCATATGTTGGCTCAAAGACGCCTATGATGAGCGCAGGGACATATTCCTCTCAGCGCAGGGAAACAAGGTTTTTTGAATATCCCCTGAGCTCATTAAAAATCCTCTCTGTTTCCCACACAACCTAGAATATGTCGAGTTCACCGAGTTTTCCCTGTCACGTTAGTTTTCTAAATTACCCTGGAAACAATAGAGCAAATTCCTCTCCTCTATCTCAGACTCCCGCCTCACATCCATTCCGTCTTCAGACATGGTACCCTTGACTGCATTTACAGATGGCCTCTAGCCTATTCTCTCTTTCATTTTTGGGTTACTAGGTCTTAAGGAGGTTGAGAGGGTCTCAAAAGAGTGCATAGCCCTCCTTTGGCTCATGTCCCAACTAGGTGTCATTCTGGATATCCCCACCTTTCTAGCTTCCACCATCCATACTCAGTTTCAAGAACTACCCTCTTTGGGGACTTTCTGTTTCTGCTCGTTGGTATTTTACCTGTTTCTGTTCGAGCACGCTGACAAGTTCAAAGGTTTGGGCCTTGAAAAAATCTCAAGAACGAATGGCCAGCCAAGAACCATATTTGAGTGGAATGTCTCAGTACTTCAACAGCCTAATGGGAGGGGTTACTCAAGGTTTTGAACGATTTCATGACCATTTCCTACACCATATTTCATGAAAACCCCCTGCCTAGGATTTTTCCCGAGCAGAAAGAGTGGTTGCAGTTTGGTGATGAGGAAAGCACAGGGGATTGGTATTTTTTTGATGATTACACAGAGATTAGAGTCTATGGTGTTGATATTCCCCCTTACTGCCTGTCGGTGTTCCCCGCCATGTGGGATTTTTCCCTTTAGTACATTCGCCAAACCATGAAAGCATACCAGTTCCACTTCGTTCCCGCTAAGAAGGGTTATATCCTCAAGCTCCCTACCACCATCGGCCCTTTTACTATAAACTCAAGACACGCCCTTTCGACCGTGGAGAAGCTGTTGCAGGAGAAGGTCATCAAAGACCTAAATAATCAAATGAAATGGAATGCAACCCTCCTTGGAGCCAGGCGTCTCATTTGGACTGACATCAGGACGGAGGTAAGCAAGTGTTGGGATTTTATTATGTTGATGAATGAGAAGAAAATTTTTGTCCGATTATGCAAAGTGAAATTGTAGGAAGGACGGGTGGAAGCCAAGGCAAAAGTAGCCATGGCCAATAAGTATATCACCTGCCTAAATGGATTACGCTCTGAAGAGTTAGCCACGCAAGGGATTGAAGACCGTTTCAGGGGAGTGATGGAAATCAGAAGGGTAATTGAGAAGGAGACATCACACATGAATGCATTGAGTGGTTTGGATTGGGTCACCAAGGGAGTGGGGAAGTTTGAAGAAGAGTGGGATGAGCTGGTGAAATTTGGCCTCCCATCATGTTGGGATTCTGTGACTGCCACTTTCTCTAGTCTAACTAATTACGAAAAGAAGCTGGCATTAGTTATGAATCAGAAAAATATTCCTTATGAGAAAACCACTCGTCTGAAAGCTGAGACTATAATTGCTGCCCTAGGAAAAGAAATTTCCCTTCTCTGCTAGATCATACAACACTTGATGGTATTGGTGGATTATTCAGAATTGACAGATATGCAAGCCTCAGTGGAGATCTTTTCCACTATGCCCCTGCCAGGAGCATCCATATGGAAGAAATGCAGCAATTTTGTAAATATACCAGTCGTCACACTGTCCCTCCAGTCTATGCCACCTCAGAAGCATAAAATGGGCTCGTTCGCATCATCGGTTCTTCTGACTTAGTCAACAACTGCTACACCTCGCTCTTATAAAAAATGATGATCATGTTCTCGCCCTAGTGGACTTTTTATTCTTATTTTCTTACTTTTGTAATATCGAGTGAAATTTTCATTTCACCCTATGCATTTCTTATTTTCTGTTTAAGTTGTTTTACTTTCGGTTGGCACTCATGCTAAGGCCACTACAGAGATGATGAGAGGCATTCTTCCTCATCATCGGTTTTTGATTCTGATAGAGACAAGTAACAGAAAAGATATATCAGTGAAATAATGTTGCTCCAAAAATATTTTCTGCAAATGGTAGACAAAGGGAAATATAAAAGAAAGAACTTGAGTCTAAAAGTGGGTTCCTAATTTTACTGTTATTGGTTAATTCCCCTTTTTGTAAAGTTTTGAGGATTTCCTGTGTTTTATGTTGAAGAATCCCGAAGGGAGACTATAATGCAATGATTTTGCTGTGAGATGGATTCCTGGTGAGATCAGTCATAGTATGTATTCCTTGTTATATTCTAATACAAATGTTTTTGCACTTCATCACTCTTTCTTTATTATACGCTTCTGGAATGCGAGAGCTTGATTATTTGGGATGAATTTATCTATTTCGGATACTCATGTATTTTATTATATTGTGCTTTAAATATGGCTCAGATCTATGATATTATGTTCATATGTTTCACTCCATCCACTCATCTTTCTTCCTGTTATTGCCTAAATCCACCTCAGGCTGAAAGAAGGCAGAATTCGGGGTAACATCAAACCACGCTCAGTCTGGTAGCTAGCCCTACCAGAACAGGAGAGGGCTCTCTCTGGGTCAATCTTAGGAAAAATGTATCAATAGGGCATGAGATGACTGAAGTGAATGCTAATTTAAGGCTAGGTATATAAATCAAGGATTTTGAAATGATTTTGGGGGTTTTTGTCGGAAACAAGGGAAAGGAAATTTTGGGTCTGGGGATTCGGCCCAGTTTTTGCAGAATTCTAATTGGGGCAGAGAAAGAAAAGGTTTTAATGTTTCAAAATTGAATGGATGGATGGTTTAGACCACTGAGGGGCTGAAGAGGGTAATAGATCTCAAGGATCCTCTCCAAACAAATGAAAACGTGTAAAATCAAACAAAACTAAAGGCAGAGAAAAGCAAGCTTTTGGATTCCACCTTTAACACTGATTTGTTTAATTTAAGAAGAACAGAGAAGGGAAATGATACACGTAAACATTCAGTGAAACTTACAAATACATAGAGAAGAACACCATCAAAACACAGAGCCACAAGGATCCCAAAAAGTGCTGCAAACCCTGGTCTTTCCTTTGCCAAAAATGCAGAAGTGTATGTACAATGAAGTGCCAAACAATTCCCAAGTACCCAACCCTGAAAATGACTCAGAAAATACATAATATAGACCAGCCTAACTCATTCCCATGCCTCTAGGGGTTGAGCTCATCCTTCTAGGAGCTGTTTCAACCAATTCTAAACTAGGAACTGAAATCTAGGCAATCAAACAACTTGCCTCTATATGGTAGGAAACTGATTCATTCATTTAATTTTCACTTTTTAGTGAAAGAATCCTCTAGAACAAGTAAAAATGTGCCAAATTTAAATCATGGTCATGAAATTACATCAATTTAGATCAATATTTACATGAAAAAGTGAGACTAGTCAAAACTGGGCGAAATTCTGAGCTAAAAAGTGAGAAATAGGCCAAAATTCTCTATGTTCCGCGCCCAAAATATCTATGCGTAGCACAAATTTGGAGCTGATTTTGAGGAATGTCCCGAAGTAAAAATTGAGCTCATGATAGATTGTTGGAAATCTCTTCCTGTCTACTTTCCAACCCAAGTGGAATTTCTGGATTTGGATGTCATTTACCCCTCCAAAAATTCAATCTCCCAAGACTGGTTCCTGTGTGTGCAAAAAGTGGCAGAAAGGCCATTTTCAAGGTGTTTTTGACACTTTAGGCCACCCAGAACTTGATGAAATTATTAGGCCATTCCTGAGCATGCATAAATTTTGATAAAAAATCCAAAAATGAAAATTTTTCTTCCTGCAAAGCTGCCAATCATAAGCGCGCGCAAGGTGGCGCTACGCGTAGGGCAGAACCTGTAATTCAAAATTAACAAAATTTTCTCCAAATTCCTTGAAATTTGGACTGAAAGTCCCTCATCAAGTGTCATGCTCAGCCAAAGAAGCTTTGACTAATATTTGAAGTGGATCAGGCCTTATCCGACGTTTCAGTGCCCTCCTTAGCCTCACCTTCAGGATCTTGATCCCTGCTTTGCAAACATGTGTGCGGGCCCAATAGTGGTTCTTCATATGTTTGAGCATGTCCCTGTCCTTGTTTTCCTTCACCAATAGTTTCTCAAGATGAAAATTGACCCTCGTAAGCCAAATATCCCACTCAAAGGGTGTCATGTCACCATGTCTTTTTCGGGCCAATTCCCGATCTTCACGGATTTTTGCAACTCCATGAGCGTCTGCTGATCCTCCAACTATTTATTCCGCTGCTCCAGATAATCTATAACCCACTGAGCTCTCTGCAAAATCTTGGTCAATGTGTCTATCTCATCTTTCTATTCTTGAATGATCTCTTTCAGTTTTGAGCTTGGAGAGCTCAAATCAACATCAATGAGTGAAAAATCAGTGTCTTGACCTCTTGAAGGGCCCTCATCTTGCATAGGCCTCCTGCCTCTGTCATGTCCCTATACCTGTGCTAATGTCGAAGGTGATACCCCTTCCACCCCAAGTGGAGATAGTACTCACGCTGCTGATGAAGGTAACGAGACCCCTTCCACCCCGGGTGGAGATAGTACTCGTCATGCTGCTGCAAATAAGGCTCTGGTGCCTCTCTGATAGGTAACACATACTGGAACACTGATAGGATCTGTCTCAGGACCCTAAAAATGATGTGAAGTCTCACCTGCACCATTAAAAATCTCCGAAGGAGGGTGATGGGCTGTGAAAAGGTCATGAGCAATGAAGTCCTCCCATGCAATGCCCTGCAATCCAAGCTGATGTACAACAATGATCTTGATGAGCGCATAATGATAAATTATGTTATGCTGCTGCTCTGGAGTCTTCTTCTGCACAAGAGTAGTCATCCGCTCTATGTTTCGACACATGAAATATGGAGTTCTCATCATCCTCACTCTCGTGAAATGCATCAATAATCGGATATGGTAAGCATAAAGGCGCGAGAACCGGCCCTAACAACTGAAGTATCTCATGATAAGTCTCATAAATGGTGCATAAGATTCCTTCATAAATCAGAATGGGAATACCCTGCTAAGCTGCCTCACATAGCCAGGCCTGATGTATGGTTCATAAAATGTTATGTCCACCTGTTGTTTCTTATTCCACTGTTCACCCACATTAGGTATCTCGGTAGCCTGTGAAATGGTTTTTGGTGTCAAAGTGAAATTTTAGCCCGCAAGATTCACATGACTGTCATGAAAATTTAATACGAAACAAGCGAGGCAAATCCTGATGGTAACCAACTCTAGAAATCATCTCAGAGTATTGATAGCATGATTGTTGCTGAAAAAAAGATATTGCAAGTGGGCAGGCTTGTAATTCAGTCAAGGAGGTAGGCTCTTCTCTGACGTGCTTGCCACCTTTCTGAGGCCTTCTTGGTGCATGAAGTTCTGTGGTAGAATCACTATTTTTCTCATAAGATGAATATGTGTCTGTCATAGTGTTTGCAAGTCTATACCAAATGTATGTTTGGTTTGTTTAAACTGAGGAAAGAGAACTTGGTGTTTGTTTTCAATGCCAAATGTACAAAGGGAAATGAGGGACTGTGAGGAATATGGGACAATGGGAAAAATTGGACTGTTAAATAATATTAAGGTGTGCTAACAGTCACTTGACTGTATTTAGGAATATGGGATTTGGGTATTTTTGCACATGATATGGGAGAGGAAAAATGATAAGGAATGGTAGGGTTTTGGGATAGGGATAATAGGATTTTTAGAAACAAGTGATATGAGTGGTTATATAAGGGAATTAGGGAAGGAATATGGGCGATAGTGTTATAGTGAGGAGGAAAGGAACCACAGGTACGAAATGGGCTATAAAGCACTTGGCACAAAAATCACACCTTTAAAATTCAAATACAAACGCTAGGAGCAGTTTTTGTCAAAGATAGGGTTTATATTTTCAACATTCAAACATTCATATTCTCCCTTTCAAACCATACTAAACATTGTTTGATAGAAATTACAAGGGCATCACTGACTTACTTGGAGTAAAGAAGTTGAGTTGATTTGAGATTAGATGAAGCAGTGGTGAAAATATTCTTGGAGGCTCTGTGCGCCACGCGCACAACCTAGTGCGCTGCACTGTCTATGTGCACCACGACAGTTAGAATTTACACAGTGAAAAACCTCTGTATGCGCTGCGCTGTCTATGGGCACTGCGCCTTCCTCCCAATGCATTGCGCAACATTCCAATGCACAGTCTCGGCTTCTAACTCACAGTTTGATTTCTTCACAATTGAACTCGACTTCTCTGATGTTTCGACAACTCCTTGTTTGAAAATGACATTTGAATGGTGAAAATATCTCTTATAGTCATGGCTTTGATTTTTGTTTTTCAAAAACCCACTTTCTTATGTTTTAGATTTGGCATTTTTTCACTTTTAATACAAACTCTTTTTTGCTTGTTTCCACTTTGACTTTTTGGCTGAAATGATGAAACTCTTGGAAATTTTTTGCAGGGATGATTGGCATGTGATTTCGGAAAAGGAGACCAGGGTTGCGCCTGAAGATTTTTAGAACTTGAAAAACCTTAAAAATTACATATTTATTACAAGAAATAAATTTGACAATTTCTTCTTCAAAATAGAGTTTTGAAGAAGAATCATTCTCAGCATTATTGATGATGAAAACTTTGGAATGAAAACTTGTTAGAAACATCCTCATGTTCCTGCTGGCATTACTTGACATTTTTTAAGACGAAACCCTAGACATAATGACTGAAAAGACTCTTTGCTGACCGAAAGACCATCCATGACTATGAATGACTGTAAAATTGACTTTGATGAAATTTGATGAACTTTAATGATCAGACACAAACCAACAGATACATGACATGAGGGAAAATGAGAGACCAGACCCTTCCGTCAGATAATCTATGCTTCTAATGGATTGCAACTGATTGGATGAATGAGACACCTAAAATGAAATGCAATAAAGAGTTTTTGATCTCTGACGGAGGTATGACTATACCGACTCTAACATTGGCTCCAATGGGGATGGTGGCTCCTTGGAGGTGCCAAGAACTACAGATCTCTGGAAGAGTAGGCAGTGCCTTCGTCCATTGGGTTATGGAGTCCATTATTTTGTCAAAGCAACACAAGACTGTTGACTAATTTATTGACTGAAAATTTGACTCAAACTGACTCAACTCTAAAACTGAAATGACTGAACCAAAACTGAGATCCTTCTTCAGAATTATAGCCTTCACTTCGGGCCCCAAACTGAAGAAAAGATCACAGTACACACTTGCAATGAAACTGAAAGAAATGGTATGTACAATGACAATGTGATCAGCAGAAAACATCTTAGAAATGGTACCGCTTGAGCAGCCGAGCATTGACTGGCCCTCCTGGACAATCTTCCCCATTCATCTCCTTCAAAAGAAAAGCATTCTGACCACGATATGCAGCAATCCTAAAGGGACCTTTCCAGAGATTTTCAAACTTACTGTGCTTACCCTTTTCCTCATTCCTTGCATCCCACTTCAGCACTACTTCCTCCAATTGGAATTTTTCCGCCTTCGCTTTCTTGTCATAAATTTTCTTAATTATCTCCTGCAACTTGAATGTGTTATGAAAAACTTGATCTCTCGTTTGCTGCAAATGAATCATCTGATTTATTCTTCTCTGCATATGGATTTCTTCACTGCCAGCTTCCTGAAAAATCTTGACCACCGGAACATCAAGGGAGGTAGGAAACACTGTGTCTACTCCATAAACTAACTCAAAGGGGGACATACCAATGGATTTTTTCTGACTTACTCGGTCTGCCCATAGTGCATTGACCAGCTGCTTATGCCAACTCTTCTTTTTTATTTCCATCAAATTTTTAATTTTATTGACTGCCAATCCATTGCCTTGCGGATGATAGGTGGTTGAATGCCCCAAAATTATTTTATACTTGTCACAAAACTCAATCATCTTTCTTGATTCGAAAGCTGCTGCATTATCAGTGATCAATTTTTTCGGGCAACCGAAACGAGAAAAAATGTTATTCTCAAGGAAAGAAATGATTACCGAATCCGTAGCTTTCCTGGTGGGAACTGCTTCAATCCATTTTGTGAAATAATCTATTGCTATTAGGATCCATCTATGTTGTCCTAAAGAAGCGGGATGAATTTCACCAATGAAATCCAAACCCCACTGCTGAAACAGAGCACTCACCTCAATGGGCTTAAGCAGCAAAGGCTGTAATTTCTGTCTTCCTTCAAAAATTTGGCACTCATGGCATCTTTTGACCATATTATACACATCAGCAAACAATGTCAGCCAATAGTATCCCGTTCTCAAAATCTAATTGGCTATTGTTTTCCAAAACAGGTGACCGCCACAATCTCCTTTATGGAAATCCTCCATTACCTGCTTTGCTTCTTCTTCCACCAAAAAATTCAACAAAACACCACCAGGGTCTTTCCAATAAAGTGCAGAATTCAAAATACAAAATTTTGCAGCCTTCAATTTCAAAGTTCTACCTTTGTTTCTAGTCATGCTGGGCGGTGGTGACAAATTTTGAAGAACATACACAATATCTTAATACCACAGAGAAGCAACAAAAATTTCCGATACCTGAAGTGGCGAATTGTCCTCATCCTCATCAGACATAGCAGCAATCAGATTTATGTCTAGTGCATGCAAATTCGATTCAGCCATAAGCTTCGCCAGCCCCTGTCCTTTGATAAGCTTCGTGGGCTTTATCTCAACATCATACTCCAGCAAAGCTGCAATCCACTTGCCTCGTCTTCCTTCCGGATCAGTTTGTACTAAAACATCTTTCACAGCAGCGTTAGGAACATAAGCCAAAATATGAGAATGCATAATGTATACCCGGAAATCCTTTAATGCTTTTACCAGTGCCAGAGCTTGCTTCTCAATGATGTTATATTTCAAGGCTACATCTCTTATAGTTCGATTGAAAAAAGCTATTGGCTTCTCATGCTCATCTCTTTTCTGCATTAACACAACTGCCATGGTATGCACTGAACCAAATGAAAACAAAATAAAATCTTGGGTGTAATCCGGGCTGATTAAAATTGGAGCTAAAGATAGTACCAACTTCACCAAATTAACGGACTTTACAGCCTCTCCAGTCCACTTCACTTGGATGTCTTTGTTAAGCATGTTTGTAATCTCTCTTGGATGTTCAGCAAGATTAGGCACAAAGTGGCGTAAAAATTTCATCTTACCATTAAAATACTGAATCTCCTTCTTGTTCCTGGGAGGGTCAATTTTCTGAATTGCTTCTACACATGCTGGATCAATACGAATGCCATATTTTGAAATAATGTGACCAAGTAGTTTTCCCTCATCCATGGCAAACAAGCTCTTCTTCGAATTAAGTGACACACCATATTTTATACACTTTTGAAAGACAACTTTCAAGTGATACATATGCTCTTCATGAGAATTGGAAAAGACCGTCAAATCATCAAGGTATATAACAAGAAAAACATCCTTCTCATTCACAAAAGCCATGTCCATCGCCCGTTGAAATGTCGCACCAGCATTCTTTAAACCGAAAGGCATCTTGGCATAGTGGAAAGTTCCCCACTGAGTGGTGAACGTTTTTTTGTCTCTGTCATCCTCATGGACCAGAATTTGGTTATACCTGGAGTAACCATCGAGTAGTGACATACAAGATGCTCCAACTACTCGCTAAAGTATATGATCCATTTTGGGCAATGGATAATTGTCCTTCAATGACACCTTGTTCAGATTTCGGAAATCAATGCACAAACAAATCTCACCTGTCTTTTTCCGCACTGGCACCAAATTGGAAATCCAATCAGAAAATCTGATGGGAACAATGAATCCTGCTTTGTAAAACTTTTTTACCTCCTTCTCAATTGATGGCAGCAACTTCAAGTTGATTCTTCTTAGCTTCTGTCTAAAAGGATTCTGATTAGGCTTGATTGGAATAGTGTGCTGAATTATATTCGTATCATACGTCCTCAAGTCTGAATAATCCCAAGAAAACACATCAGCAAAAGAGGACAACAAACTGATATATTTAGCCTTTACCTCTGGTGGCAATGCTTTTGACAATTTCACCATCTTTGGATTCTCAGCTGATCTAATGTTTACATCTTCAACTCCCTTTTCAGTTGGCCGCAAGGTCGGTTTTTTAGCTACATCATCTTGATCGAAGAGCTCTTCTAAGGGTATCAAACCTTTAGTAATAAAATTATCTTTCAGTTGCAACACTTCCATTTGATTGACTTGCACATCAGCTTCACCATAATCATATTCTACATCAATTGAGGTATCTTTGAACTTACCTTTGTTTTGCAGAAATTCATTAATCTCATCATCATCTTGGAAAACTTGCCAACATCTTTGATTATACAGGATGGTAGGATGGTGCTTCACATGGATTTTTAACTTATTACTTGAATTCATTGGGATCTTCAAATTACTTGCTGCCTTAGCAAGTGCATCTGCAATTCCATTTTGAATGCGAGGAATACAAGTCAAGGTATAATCTGAAAACAACTTCAAAATATCAAGAACAACATTTCGGTAAGCCCGCATCCGGGGATGCTTCGTTTGGTATTCACCCTTCACTTGCTTAATCACCAATTCGGAGTCGCCATAGACTGCAATTCTCTTAGCATTCAACTTTCTAATAATTTTTAGGCCAGCAATCAGAGCTTCGTACTCAGCCTCATTGTTCAAACAATCAAATGCTAGCTTGTAAGAACATACTCGTACATTGCTTGGTACCTTGTTTGGAGTGGAAAAATGACTTCGTAACCAAATACCAATTCCAGCACCATCATTTCCCACTGCACCATCGAAATCCATGGTCCATAGACCCTCTTCATCATCTTCTAAGTGCTGAAATTGTGCTAGCTCTGTTTTTTCTGCTTGTTGTCCACTATCTTTAGCTGATTGCTCAACTGTGCTTTCCGATTTTTTCCTTTCTTTCTTCAAAAATTCTCTAAAATTCTTGGTAATCTCTGGAATATCTTCTGCTTGAACTAACTGACTATCTACATCATTGAAACTATCGGCATACAAAACGAAAGACTCTAAATCTGTATGTACATAATTAATCGGATGATTAACCAGTTTCTCCTTGCTTGTAATCATGTACTTCATTTTTTGTTCCCGTTACAACTTTCTCATTTGGCCAAACACGGGAATCGTTGCATAGGAGAAATCTAATTGTAATGTCCCTTTCAATTTTTCTCCCCAAGATCTGGAAAGTAGCATACCAAATCTGGGAGGAATGTCTGCCACAACTACGTCCATCAAAACATTCTTTGTTGGAATCTGATCCAAACTAACAACTAAGTCTTTAATAAGCCCAATACATCTCACTCTTCTAGAATCAAATGAATAAAGATCATGGTACTTTCTAGTGATGTCCAAACCCAACTTCTCCATGATTTCCTTCGGCATAATATTATGGGAAGCACCGGAATCAAACATGGCATTATGCAATACAAACTCATGCAATCGAAGACTGATATAAAAAGGAGGCACTTCGCTATCTGGAGACTCACCATCTAAAGCTGGTCCAAATATCAGTTTAGGTTGATCATCTTCAATATTCACCATATCATACATAGGATCAAAATTCAAAATTTTAGAAACTTGACCTCTATAACTGTTGTTCTTCATTATTTCAATCAAGGGGATGGATACCTTTAATTTAGAAATCTCATTCTCCAAACTAAAGGCTGAAGTCTTTTCGATCTCTCTGGCTGGAACATCTTTCTTTTCAGCCTTCTCCTTCGATGTAATTCGCTGATTTGATTTTTCTGTTGATGATGACTTGGTGGCAGTGGGATCAACTATCTCTTTTTCTTTCTTTTGTGCAACAGGTGAATCGTTTTTAGGTGCTGAAACTTCCTTTCTCTTTTGGATTGGGTTGACAGGCACATCTCTATTTCTAAGAGAATATTGCTTCTGCTGGGCTAACAAGGCATTCATATAACCTCTCTAATACTCATTCGACTCTTCCTCAAGGGCTGCATCATTGGCCAAGATAAAATCCTCATCTCTTTGTACAGCTGAACTTTATGCATACTCCTCATCTTCACTGATATAAATGGGAAAATAATCAGGAGTAAAGAAGTGATTTTCCTCCCCTACTACATCATCTTCATCATCTGAATCCTGACCAACAAAATTCTGCTGAAGAGGTGTCTTTACTTGCTGCTGGACTGCTGGTTCTTGTGCTCGCTGCTCTCATTATTTGATCCTGAATTGAGGCTGTTGTTGTCCACGGAAATTGGGATTTCAGATCTGCAGTTCGGGCTTATCAAGTGTGAACCTTTCGATCATTTTTTCCACCTTTTGAATTAGCTGATCTGATGTAGAAGCTTCTTCCTTTATTACGACTTTCTTCTCAGCTCTCAATCTAGCTCTCTTGTCATTCAAATTAGCTTCAACACTAACGACAATTTTCTGCATATCCTCTAAGGTGGGTGGATCTCTTTCACGTAATGAATAGGTCATGTCCGGATCAAAACCATCCAGAAAATTAAGAAAATATGATTTCTTAGATGGCCTTAAATCATCAGGAATTGCATTATAAACCGCATTAAATCTGATACAATAGTCTTGGATGGACTCACCAGGATTGCGCTTGATCTTGGTATATTCGGAAGTGATTTGAAGAGGATATTTATTTATTTCCCACTGATCTAGAAACTGTCTCTAAAGCTCGGCCAATGTAGAAATACTTCTGGGCTGCAAAGCTCTGAACCACTTACGTACCTCACCTCCAAAAGTTTGCACAAACAATCTCATGGTGAAATTTTCTTCATCAATTTCAGGGAGATAAAAGAAGTCTGCCATTCTATCAATATGCTGTTGAGCGGGCACACTTTGAGGATTACCATCAAACAATGGGATCTTACTCTGATAATCAGTGGGCATGGCACCCAAGTTCCGGGGCAAGACAAGAGGTGTGAATCTAGCAGCCATTGCTCTTGGTGGATTTATAATCTGTCTTGGAGAAACGGGTGGAGTAGGAGTAGTAGATGTACGAGGTGTCTGTGGTGGGGATGGAGGAGGAACTACTGCAGATTTCTGATCAGATATGGATGGTTGCACGGGAATGGTAGGAATGAAGGGAAGCTCGGTGTGAACTTGTGAATTAGAAGTAACTGCTGATGGACCAAGAGTTTCAGAAGCAGATTTGATAAACTCAGGAATATTCATTGCCACAATAGAGTTTTGAATGTTCAGGATGTAACTATCAATGGATCTATTAGCTTGTTCAATCTCAAGATACTTGATAAACTCGAGATTTATGACAGTAGAACCAATAGCACTTTCAGATTTAGTTTCAAACAAAGACAACTTGAATTGATCATCAAACTCAATATCTTCAAGGAATTCAAATACAGTAGGGCATGAATGAGATTTAAACAAAGGGATCACGAGACTTTCTCGATGGAGGATTCTTGAAATCAGATTGGGATTCTCATACGCTGGAGGTGGATCAGGATTCAGATTTTCTCTCGTATGTCTTTTGGAAGCCAATGCGTTGATCTATTAAAAAATCAAAGGACAAAACCAACTTGTTTCAGCCTATCAAATTCTAGACTCAATCACCCAAAGGTCCAGAATGATCTGATATACTGGGGTAATTCACAAGTTAAGTGTCACGTTCAGAAGCTAGACCGGAGATTGACTGAAGCAACGTTTATCTACTTCCGCTAATGCAAAGAAAAAGCGTTTCGAAGGCTACCTGGCATTACTTCAGGCTCCATCTGTAGCTTATAAAACAAATAACACCAACAAGCAAATCATTTTCATCCCCAGTATGGTCGCCACTATGTTATTTCCTAAATCCACCTCAGGCTGAAAGAAGGCAGAATTCAGGGTAACATCAAACCATGCTCAGTCTGGTAGCTAGCCCTACCAAAACAGGAGAGGGCTCTCTCCGGGTCAATCTCAGGAAAAATGTATCAATAGGGCTTGAAATGACTGAAATGAATGCTAATTTTAGGCTAGGTATATAAATCAAGGAGTTTGAAATGATTTTGGGGGTTTTTGTCGGAAACAAGGGAAAGGAAATTTTGGGTCTGGGGATTAGGCCCAGTTTTTGCAGAATTCTAATTGGGGCAGGGAAAGAAATGGTTTTGATGTTTCAAAATTGAATGGATGGATGGTTTAGACCGCTGAGGGGTTGAAGAGGGCAGGATATCTCAAGGATCCTCTCCAAACAGATAAAAACATGTAAAATCAAACAAAACTAAAGGCAGAGCAAAGCAAGCTATTGGATTCCACCTTTAACACTGATTTGTTTAATTTAAGAAGAACAGAGAAGGGAAATGATACACATAAACATTCATTGAAACTTAAAAATACATAGAGAAGAACACCATCAAAACACAGATCCACAAGGATCCCAAAAAGTGCTGCAAACCCTGGTCTTTCCTTTGCCAAAAAAGCAGAAGTGTATGTACAATGAAGTGCCAAACAATTCCCAAGTACCCAACCCTGAAAATGACTCAGAAAATACATAATATATACCAGCCTAAGTCATTCCCATGCCTCTAGGGGTCGAGCTCATCCTTCTAGGAGCTGTTTCAATCAATTCTAAACTAGGAACTGAAATCTAGGCAATCAAACAACTTGCCTCTATATGGTAGGAAACTGATTCATTCATTTAATTTTCACTTTTTAGTGAATGAATCCTCTAGAACAAGTAAAAATGTGCCAAATTTACATCATGGTCATGAAATTACATCAAGGTAGATCAATAGTTACATGAAAAAGTGAAACTAGTAAAAAATGGGCGAAATTCTGAGCTGAAAAGTGAAAAATAGGCCAAAATTCTCTATGCGCCGCGCCCAAAATCTCTATGCGTAGGACAAATTTGGAGCTGATTTTGAGACACTTCCCGAAGTCCAAATTGAGCTCATGATAGTTCGTTGGAAATCCCTTCCTATCTAATTTCCAACCCAAATGGAATTTCTGGATTTGGATGTCATTGACCCCTCCAAAACTTCAATCTCCCAAGACTCGTTCCTGTGTGTGCAAAAAGTGGCAGAAAGGCCATTTTCAAGGTGTTTTTGACCCTTTAGGCCACCCAGAACTTGATGAAATTCTTAGGTCATTCCTGAGCATGCACAAATTGTCATAAAAAATCCAAAAATGAAAATTTTTCTTCCTGCAGAGCTGCCAATCATAAGCGCGTGCAAGGTGGCGCTACGCGTAGGGCAGGAAAACCTGTTTTGTGACCAAAAATTCAAAATTGACAAAATTTTCTCCAAATTCCTTGAAATTTGGACTGAAAGTCCCTCATCAAGTATCATGCTCAGCCAAAGAAGCTTCAGCCAATATTTGAAGTGGATCAAGCCTTTTCCGACGTTTCACTGCCCTCCTTAGCCTTGCCTTCAGGATCTTGATCCTTGCTTTGCAAACATGTGTGCGGGCCCAATAGTGGTTCTTCATATGTCTGAGCATGTCCTTGTCCTTGTTTTCCTTCGCAAATAGTTTCTCAAGATGAACATTGACCCTCGTAAGCCAAATCTCCCACTCAAAGGGTGTCATGTCACCATGTCTTTTTCGGGCCAATTCCTGGTCTTCACGGATTTTTGCAACTCCATGAGCGTCTGCTGATCCTCCAACTTTTTATTTCGCTGATCTAGATAATCTATAACCCACTGAGCTCTCTGCAATTTCTCGGTCAATGTGTCTATCTCATATTTTTTTTCCTGAATGATCTCTTTCAGTTTTGAGCTTGGAGAGCTCAAATCAACATCAATGAGTGTAAAATCAGTGTCTTGGCCTCCTGAAGGGCCCTCATCCTGCATAGGCCTCTTGCCTCTGTCTTGTCCATGTATCTGTGCTGATGTCGAAGGCGAGACCCCTTCCACCCCAAGTGGAGATAGTACTCGTGCTGCTGATGAAGGTAACGAGACCCCTTCCACCCCGGGTGGAGATAGTACTCGTCATGTTGTTGCAAATAAGGTTCTGGTGCCTCTCTGATAGGTAAGACATACTGGAACAATAATAGGCTCTGTCTCAGGACCCTCAAACTGATGTGAAGGCTCACCTGCACCATGAACAATCTCTGGAGGAGGGTGATGGGCTGTGAAAAATTCATGAGCAATAAAGTCCTCCCATGCAATACCCTGCAATCCAAGCTGATGTACAACAATGATCTTGATGAGCGCATAATGATAAATGTTGTTATGTTGTTACTCTGGAGTCTGCTTCTGCACAAGAGTAGTCATCCGCTCTATGTTTTGACACATGAAATATGGAATTCTCATCATCCTCACTCTCATGAAATGCATCAATAATCGGATATGGTAAGCATAAGAGCATGAGAACCGGCCCTCACAGCTGAAGTATCTGATGATAAGTCTCATCAATGGTGCATAAGATTCCTTCAGAAATCGGAATGGGAATACCCTGTTGAGATGCCTCACATAGCCAAGCCTGATGTATGGTTCATAAAATGTTATGTCCACCTTTTGCTTCTTATTCCACTATTCACCCACATTAGGTATCCCAGTAGCCTGTGAAATGGTTTTTGGTGTCAAAGTGAAATTTATGCCCGCAAGATTCACATGAATATCATGCAAATGTAATATGAACAAGCGAGCCAACTCCTGATGGTAACCAACTCTAGCAATCATCTCACAGTATTGATAGCATGATTGTTGCTGAAAACAAGATATTGCAAGTGGGCAGGCTTGTAATTCAGTCAAGGAGGTAGGCTCTTCTCTGACGTGCTTGCCACCTTTCCGAGGCCTTCTTGGTGCATGAAGTTCTGCGGTAGAATCATTTTTTTGCTCATAAGATGAATCTGTGTCTGTCATAGTGTTTGCAAGTCTATACCAAATGTATGTTTGGTTTGTTTAAAATGAGGAAAGAGAACTTGGTGTTTGTTTTCAATGCCAAATGTACAAAGGGAAATGAGGGACTGTGAGGAATATGGGAAAATGGGGAAAAGTGGACTGTTAAATAAGATTAAGGTGTGCTAACAGTCACTTGACTATATTTAGGAATCTGGGATTTGGGTATTTTTGCACATGATATGGGAGAGGGAAAATGATAGGGAATGGTAGGGTTTTAGGATAGGGATAATAGGATTTCTAGAAACAAGTGATATGAGTGGTTTTATAAGGGAATTAGGGAAGGGATATGGGTGATAGTGTTATAGTGAGGAGGAAAGGAACCACAGGTAGGAAATGGGCTATAAAGCACTTGGCACAAAAATCACACCTTTAAAATTCAAATACAAACCCTAGGAGCAATTTTTTTCAAAGATAGGGTTTATATTTTCAACATTCAAACATTCATATTCTCCCTTTCAAACCATACTAAACACTGTTTGATAGCAATTACAAGGGCATCACTGACTTACTCAGAGCGAATAATTTGAGTTGATTTGAGATTAGATGAAGCAGTGGTGAAAATCTGCTTGGAGGCTCTGTGCGCCGCACGCACAACCCAGTGTGCCGCGCTGTCTATGTGCGCCACGACAGTTAGAATTTACACAGTGAAAAACCTCTGTATGCACCGCACTGTCTATGGGCACCGTGCCTTCCTCCCAATGCGTCACACAACACTCCAACACACAGTCTAGGCTTCTAACTCACAGTTTCATTTCTTCACAATTGAACTCGACTTCTCTGATGTTTCGACAACTCCTTTTTTGAAAATGACATCTGAATGGTGAAAATATCTCTTATAGTCATGGCTTTGATTTTTTTTTTTTCAAAAACCCACTTTCTTATGTTTTAGCTTTGGCATTTTTTCACTTTTAATACAAACTCTGTTTTGCTTGTTTCCACTTTGACTTTTTGGCTGAAATGATGAAACTCTTGGCAATTTTTTGCAGGGATGATTGGCATGTGATTTCGGCAAATGAGACCAGGGCTACGCCTGAAGATTTGTAGAACTTGAAAAACCTTAAAAATTACATATTTATTACAAGAAATAAATTTGACGATTTCTTCTTCGAAACAGAGTTTTGAAGAAGAATCATTCTCAGCATTATTGGTTATGAAAACTTTGGAATGAAAACTTGTTAGAAACATCATCACGTGCCTGCTGGCATTACTTGACATTTTTGAAGACGAAACCCTAGACCTAATGACTGAAAAGACTCTTTGTTGACCGAAAGACCATCCATGACTATGAATGATTGTAAAATTGACTTTGATGAATTTTGATGAACTTTAATGATCAGACACAAACTAGCAGATACATGACATGAGGGAAAATGAGAGACCAGACCCTTCCGTCAGATAATCTATGCTTCTAATGGAATGAAACTCATTGGATGAATGATACACCTAAAATTAAATGCAACAAAGGGTTTTTGATCTCTGACAGAGGTATGACTATACTGACTCTAACACTTCCTATGTTAACTGTTGATGGATTCTTGCATGATAATAAGCCTACCTGTGGTTAGTATGTTCTCCATTTGCTATCGTTGTTACTACGCTTTCACACTTTTATACCTTTGCACTGTGTTTCATGATATGGCCCTTCTCATGGCCCTTCTCATGGCTCATAAAATTTAGACTCATCTTCAATAATATCATCATAAGACCCTTATCATTTGCTATCAAGTATTGCTGCTTGTATATCTCTGTTCTTGAGGTCTTGATCCCAATTTATGAAGTTTAAAAAAAGAATTATGAACAAGAATATTTATGCCACTGAAAATGGAAAGCTCTCTTGAATCTTCTTGGCTTTAATATGACCTAGGCACTGGTCCTTCACAACTCAGGGCTGTCTCTAGGAGCTACAATAGATTTTATTGTAGCTTATAATGTAGGGGATCAATTCTTCTTAGACATTATCAGATTTGTAAGAGAGCCATTTTTTCAAATCGGTTGTCTATGCCTGTAGATGTTATGTTTGTGACATGTTTGAAAAAATTCATATCATGGTTGGCTCGGGTAGGATGATTTCTTGATGATGTGATTGATTCTATATGTTTTTATTAATTTTATTTACCCTCTTGTGAAGTTACAGGAAGTTGTGGGTAGTGGCCTAGGTTCATGGGCTGAAAATGTGGCACAAATCTTGGAGCCTGGCACAAAAATTTCATGTTTAGGTCTGAGATGATAGTTTAACAAGGCTAAGTCATGGCTCTAGGGTCTATATCCACTCTCTTGCCATTACAAGACCACGAATAAGCCTAAAATACACTAAACATTAGCCCCCCAATCAGGGAACAGGGCCCTAGGAGGTTTGGTTACCACATAGGCCTGTCAATTTTGTAGTGTAAGGTGTGTTTTCGTGTTTCCGTCGGTTCCACTTCCTTAAGGTCATATAGGAGGTTGGATATAATATTAGTAGCCTCTTGTCACAGGTTTAGCCTGATTGGCCAGTTACTTGGGTAGATGTGGGAAGAGGGCATTACACAGTTGTTTCGGTGCCAGGTTAAATTCTCGGATTGGATGGCTGATGTGTTGGTCATGTTTTACAGTTGGTTGAATATGTGTTTCTCACACCTATGGTGCATGTTCTTTTTGTATCCATTTTTTTTTGGTGATGGTGGCAGTGGTGTCATCGTGGAAGTGTTGATGGTGTTTTTTTCAACATGTAGTCATGAGTGTATGACTGATTTTGTGTTGTTCTTGTTTATGTATTGTTCATGGACGTTTGCTTACATGTTGCTACATGTTGTACATGCATTGCTTGTTAGTCTTGGTTACATATTGGTAATACTTATGTGTTTTCCATGTATGTGTGTTTTCATGATGTTATATGTTGTACATGCATTGGTAGTTCACGCTTGGTTACTTGTTGGTCATGTCAAGTGGGTGCATATGGTCAAGTTTCCATTGGCCCTGGTGAAGGTTGTTGGGCATAAGGTCACTGTATGAAATTAGGTCATCATGATGATATTGGTATGTTATCATTCTAATGTGTTGGATGAGATATAGTATGAGATGCATATCATCAAGGTAAAGTTGCAACACTAGACTTTGCGGTATGAGAGGATCGTCATACAAGCATGCATGTATGTGACTCATGGATATTGTAAGCATTAGGGTTACTTATATGTTTGTCATTATACTATTAATATGGTTACATATGTGATAAATTATAGTTGATCAATGTATTCATATGCATTATGGTTATGTGTATGCATTACATTCTATTTATGTTATGGTTACTTGCATGATAGATGATGGTTTTCTAGTGTAATTATATGGACATATGTAGGACAATCATGAATGATAGTAGCCTAAGGTTCTATGCATTTATATTCTTGTTTTATGTTAGATAACTTGATGATTATGCGACATGTTGTTGATGAGTATGTTACAGGTTAGCTTTTTGTTTTTGTGTGATAGTTAGCTTTATGAGTAGGTTACATGTTGTTGATGAGTATGTTACATGTTAACTTCTTGTTGTTGTATGATAGTTATCTTGATGAATATGTTACATGTTTTTGATGAACATGATATATGAGCTTGTTCTTGTTATATGCTAGTAAATTTCTAATTAGGGTTATTGCATTAAGAACCTGATGATATGTGTATCCTATTAATTTGGATTGGCCTTTATGGAAGAGATTTCCTCTTGTACCTAGCAGTAGAAAATTTAACTATTAGTATGTTTCTCGTTCATGAAGATAATGCCCTTAGGGATAATGTGATTTATTATGAGGCGTGGCTTAGTTGGTCCTGAACTTAGGTATTCTCATATTAAGAATTTGGGTTTAAAAGAAGTTCATGATGCCCAATATCTCTGTCATTATATTCTTCTCATAAAAAAAATTTTAATGGCTTACGTAAATGCATGGTGTGTGCATGTGGATTTTCCTAGCCTTTCCATTTCCTAGAAAATGATGGTATTTTGGGTTTATTTCCATTGATTTTTTTTCTGGTGGGTTCTCATGATTATTTTAGTTTATGGGTTGAGTTATTAGTTTTTGGAGCCTCGGTTGGGAAAACACTCTAGAGACCAGCAGGCAACTATTGGGTTGAGTTACTATTCCTAGAGCCTTGGTTGGACAAATGCTCTAGATCCCTAGGTGGGTTGAGATACTAGTCTTGGAGCCTTGGTTGGACAAATGCTCTGGAGCCCAAGAACAACTGGGGTTGAGTTACTAGTCCTGGAACCTTGGAGAAGCTTTGATAGAGACTTATCCATGACAGTTAGTGATGTCTGAATGTGATGTGGAATCACTGGTTTGGGGTTGATATGGTGTGGTCTCTGGAGCCCTCGTTTGGTTTTGATTGATGCATATTTTAAAGTCCCACATTCATGCTTGGAATATGGCACTGGGGTGACTAAATGAAGTGAGATTTGGCTTAGCCGTGTCTATGATTAGGTGGAACGTGGAAGTCCATTCCAGGTTGGTTTTTACATTTATTAATGAAAGGTGCAATGCCTTGGTATTTGATGAGTATATCCACTGGTTTATATATGGATTCTATTTCTAATGTCTCCATGGTATTTTTGTTGGTATTATGCTGGTTATAAGGACTTATTGTGACAATGATGAGGTATGGCTCTATCAATGTTTTTAATTTTAAATTAATGTAAAATGTATCTATGGTATAATAGATTGTATTGTAGCTTATGATGTAGGGGAGAAATGATTCTTATCCATTCTCAGATTTGTAAGAGACCCCTTTATTCAAATCTATTTTTTATGCATGTATATGCTATGTTTGTGACATGTTTGACAAAATTCCTGTCATGGCTGGGTGGGGTCGGGTGAGTTATTATTGATTTGAGTGCTTCTATATGTTTTTTGTTTTTAATTACCCTCTCATGAAGTTACAAGAAGTTCTGGGTAGTGTCATGGGCTCAGGGGTTGAAACTGTATCACAAATCTCAGAGCCAGTCACAAAAATCTGATGTTTGGATCTGAGCTGCTTGTTTAAAAGGAATAGTTCATGGCTCTAGGGTCTAGAGACACTCCCTTTCCTTACAAGACAGTGGGTCGAACTCAAAGGGGCTAAAAATTACCCCCCCCTCACGGAACAAGGCCCTGGGAGATTGGGTTACCTCTTGGGGATGTCAATGTTGCAGTGTAAGGTCTATTTTGGTGTTTCTGCTGGTTCGACATCCTTTAGGTCATCTAGGAGTTTGAATCTCATATTAGTAGCATATCGTCACATGTTTACCCCGGTTGGCTAGTTACTTGGGTAGATGTGGGAAGAGGGTGTTACAGAATGGTATTGGAGCCAGGTTCAACTCTTGGACTGGATGGGTGTTGTGTTCATCATGTTTTTCTATTGGTTTCATATGTGTTTCTCACAGCTATGGTATATGTTATTTTTTCATCCATTTTGTGTTGGCCATGGTGGCGGTGGAGTCATCATGGAAATGCTGGTGGTGTTGTTGTCAACATGTTTTCATGAGTGTATGATTGATTTTGTGTTGTTCTTGTTTATGTATTGTTCATGCACGCATTCTTACATGTTGCTACATGTTGTACATGAATTTCATGTTATTCTTGGTTAAATATTGGTCATAATTATGTGTTTTCCATGTATGCATGCTTTCATGATGTTATATGTTGTACATGTATTGGTAGTTCATGCTTGGTTACTAATTGGTCATGTCAAGTGGGTGCATATGGTCAAGTTTGCATTGGTTTGCTGAAGGTTGTTTTTCATAAGGTCATTGTATGCATTTACTTGATAATGATGATATGGGTATGTTATGATGTTAATGCGTTTAATGAGATAGAGTAAGAGATGGAGACCGTCAAGGTAAAGTTGCAGAACTAGACTTTTGGGTAAGAGAAGATTGCCATACAAGCATGCATGTATGTGACTCATGGTTGTTGTAAGCATTAGGGTTACTTATATGTTTGTCATTCTATGATTATTATGGTTACATATATGATAAATGCTAGTTGATCAGTTTCATATGCATTATGGTTATGTGTATGGATTCCGTTCTATTGATGTTATGGTTACCTGCACGATAGATGCTAGTTGTCAAGTGTAGTTATATGCACATATGTAGGATAGTCATGAATTATAGTATCCTGATGTTGTATGCATTTCTATTTTTTTATGTTAGATAGCTTGATGATTGTGCGACATGTTGTTGATGAGTATGTTAAATGTTAGCTTGTTGTTTTTGTGTGATAGTTAAGTTGATTAGTAGGTTACAAGTTTTTGATGAGTATGTTACAGGTTAAATTGTTTTTGTTGTATGATAGTTATCTTGATGAGTAGGTTACATGTTGTTGATGAACATGATATATGAAGTTGTTGTTGTTATATGCTAGTAACTTTCTAATTAGGGTTATTGCAATAAGAAATTTATGATATACATATCATGTTAGTTTGGATTGGCCTAGGCATATGGTTAGGGTTATGATATTCATGTATCGGTTAAATTATTTATGTCATACTAATATAGGTTGACTATGCATATGTGATTGTTATGCATGAATGACATTTGTTTATTATTCTATGATGTGAACACGTTAAATAGTTAATGTTATGGATATCATGACCTTATTTAGGTTTGTATTGATGTGTTGTGAAGTTATATCGTGCTAATCTAGATTGATTGTGCAAACAAGATAGCCTCCCATGATATGCATTAAGGTATGAGTTTTCTTATTTCCTCTACTTGGTGCTTGAATGTTTGATTATGTTGTCTATTTTGTATTTGAGTGTTTAGTGTTTATTATGTTTTCTATTTGTTGTTTTTCTGTTTTATTAGTTGTATGATATGGGTTTGTATCTATAACATTGCATGAAGGAATGATCGTGTTTTGAGATGGTTGCACTAGCCCACTATGTATTGAGATAGTTGATGTGCACTTGAGTGTAAGTAGGTGATATTTGTAGCATTATGTAGTATGAGTGATGAATTTGAGTTGATTTTCGGTTATGACATATTGTTCATATTGGTAAAGGTCGATTTAAAATTAATATATATGATTCCTTGATATTTGGAACCTATGGCTGACATGTGTGAACAATTGCATGGAAACATGATTGGTATTAGCATAACAAGGTAAGCTAACTAGTATTTTGTCATGCTTATTTATGCACTACCAATTATGTTTTTATCGTAGTATCATGCAGATTATTACATGGCAAGAGACCGCCATGAAATATTGAAGAAATCTTGGGTTGAGATTTCCTTTGGAAGTGTTGGGAAGCCGTTGGAGATTTAGTTAGGGTATTTGTTTCTAGTCTTATGGTTTTAGTCTTTTATGAGTTTGTTGGGCTTGATTTGAGACCTTTTTTATGTCCAGTGTATGGAAATATCACTTTTTTGAGGTGTCGTATTACTTTTGGTTCCACAGTCTTATTATTTGTTGCTCTTTTTCTTGCATTTAATGTTTTGATTTCTTTGGAATTAGTTGGGAAGGAGAAAATACAATGGAGCTCGGGGAGAGCTCGATGGTACCGAATAGGTAAGGTAAGACATAGATGAATCTTGGTGCATGAGTAAGCACAATAGAAGGTAAGAATATGAAAATTGGCTAGATTTCTTGAGTCCATTGTTGTAAATGGACAGTGGCAGGAGAGTCATGAAAAAGGTAAAGAAAATGGATCTGAGATATTAGATGCCTTGGCCATGTTGGCAACTTTAGTTCTCAATACTGTGCAAATTGTGCATGGATAAAGGAAGTTCTCTTAACCTATACCTCATGATATGAAGAAATTGTGCTGTGATCATGATTACATCGATGTTTATATAGTATATATATACGTATGTATGCATGGTGTTTTCCGACATCATCATGATCCTTTTATGCTAATGATTATATATATGTATGCATCTATGTATCTATGTCACTGTATGATAGGTTCTTCAAGGATCATCTTCTAGAGGAATGATTTCTTATGTAGGTGAATGGAATGAAGAGGTTCTTGGTATTATGAGGAATCAAGTGGGAAGTGTAACTCTGACTGATCTATAAGTTCAGTATCATGTGGACATGAAATGATATTATATGTTTGTAGAATGCCTATGTTTATGTTATGGAGAAGTAATGCTGAGGGGTACATCAGCGAAGTGAAGGTAGGGTGACCTGCGACATGCTAGTATAAGCATGGATAGTGGATCACACTAGAGGAAAGGTTTCTTGTGGGGTTAGTGTGTGGTCTATGGATGTGTAGTACTATTGTTGAGTATATGTTGTGCATGTTGTATGTGCAGTTATTGTACCTATGGTGATGTATACATGTAACATATGTATTATTGTGCACATAGGATGTTGTATGTCTATTATATATATGGTGTCGTGTGTACATTACATATGTAGTGCTTGGTATAGATGATGCTATGTACATGTTTCATATGCAGTGCTATGTACATATTGTACTTTTCTCGTGTTGGATATGTAGTGTTGTGTGCATATGGTGTTGTGTGCATGTTGGATATGCGGTGTTGTCTACATATGGTGCTAGATACATGTGGAATATGAAATGCTATTTACATATGTTGTTGTGTGCGATGTGCATATGGTGATATTTTCATTTGGTATTGTGTGCATGAGTGTACATATGGTGTTCTGTGCATGTGGTGTTGTGTACAGGTTGTACATATGGTGCTTTGTGCAGGAGGTGTCGTGTACATGTCGTGCATGTGGTTTTGTGTACATATAATCTCATGTACATGTCGTGCATGTGGTTTTGTGTACATGTGGTATTGTGTACACATTGTACAGGTGGTACGGTGTACATTTGGTGTGTGTACATGTTGTGTAGGTGGTGTCGTGTACATGTGGTGTGGTGCACACATTGTGCAGGTAGTGTTTGTACAGGTGGTACTGTATACATGTTGTGCATATGGTACTCGTATTCAGGTGGTATTGTGTGCATGTCATACATGTTGTGCTGTGGGCATGCCATGCTATATATGTGCATGGTGTAGTCGTGGTATCGTGACAGAGTTTATTCATTATTTTGTACTCTGTAAATGTATGTGTATGGTGCACTAGGTGTAGGTTTATGTCTTGAATGTCAGTGTAGGCATGTGTATTGTGTTGTATGTAAGACTGGGTGTAGGTGTAGGTGTTGTACGTCGTTATGGCATATGTATTGCGTTGTGTTGTACACTTGATATAGGTGTATATATTATGTTGTATTTTACACTAGGTGTGGTTGTCTGTACTATGTGGTATTGTACACCTTGTATGGATGTACATGTTGTACAATGTATGTATGTGTACATGGTTGAGGAGAAGTAATTAGGTGCTTGTAAGGTGTGGAAACCTATCCAGTGTGTGTGCATAAAGAACAAAGCAAGAAGTAAGGACCAATGAAGGATAAGTATCGATATTTTACGTCAATTCTATTAAGAATGTGATCTATTATTATGACTTATGATGGTTACATGTGATTTATGACTATGGTTTATGATGATTTCATGTGATTTAGGATTTTCATCTATGATGGTTTCATTTTTGACCTAACCAGATGTGATATGTTTATGCATGATTACTTCATCAAACAACTAGTTTGACTTATGTAACATGAAGTTAATATGATTGCAAGTGTACCTTATTGACAAGCTACCAATTAGGTATGATTTGAGTTTATTTCAATTTGTTTTGAATCTAATGGTAGTTATGTGTTTGGTACAAGAATCACAGAAATTATCGGTTAGGTGGTTGAAACCTATTTCAAATACTAAGAACGTCAAAAAAAGGAATTGAAATAGGCAGTGGATATTGTTGGTAAAGCACTTCAGGAGACGGGCCATTGTGGGGCACTGGCACCCAATAGTGTCCATTGATTTCCATGACCATGTTATCACTGGTATGATTGTTTTGAGGCAATTATATGCATTGGTTTTTATATCTTCTAATGTGAGGAAGCCTTGCCAAGGAATGGATTGACCGAGATGGGGGTGCTAGCGGAACTTGGAAGGTCAGTGACTGTACGAAAGGGGATGACCAGATTTCCCAAGGGATTGTGTAGCAGAGAAGGGAAGGTAGGTGATGGATTTATTTTTGCTCATTAGCATTGCCAAATAAAATCAACTGAACATTGGGAGTGTTCCTAGGAACAATGAGTCAATAATTGTTCATTGAGAGGACAAGTGGCGCAACATGGTAGCGCTGGACATTGGATGCAGCTTTGACTATGAAAATTGATTCTAGGTTTCCTCGAAAGGAGGTGAATCCTAGTACTAATTTTAAGGGTGGAGGTGTGAGCCTCTGGATTCCCTTGTTGTTTATATGAGCATTGTATCCTTCTATTTGTTGGTTGAGAAAATGTGTATATGTGTATATATGTATATTATTGTAAATAATCTATCGTGTTGGTTTATAATCCTCCACAAATAATATGGTTATTTGTTGGTTGAATAAAATGTGGATAACTATATGTGGTTATGATTGTAAATATCGTAATGAGTTGTGTTATAAAGTTCCATTAAATGGTATGATTATCATGTTTTAGTAGGTTATTCATTGTAAATAATGCAATGAGTTCTGTTATAAAGCTCCCTAGGAAGTATTCTTTGTTTACAAGGGTTTGTTGGTTTGTATGTTTCATTGAAAACTGAGGACGATGCTCCCCCAAGGGAGAGGGTTATGTAACATCCCTAGAAAAAATACATGTAAAAATATATATAATACCATGGTGATGGGACACGTATTCCAAGTTGAATGGTGGGAAAAACATCCTAGTGGGTGTCCATTTTGTTTAATATGGATAAGGAAATTAGAAAAAGGAAAAGGCTTTGGAAAGGCATGAGGCATTAATTGGCATTTTATTTATGAAAATAATGGAAATTAGGAGAAAAAGGTGGTGAAAGGTCACAGGTTGTATGTGAGGAGGAAAACGAAGGAAAATAATGGAAAATGAAGAAAATAGAGGCCTAATTAGTAAAAAGTATTCTTAGGATCAGTTGGTAAGATTTGTCTTAGTTTAGTTTTTGGAGCTATCTTATATTCTCTCTCTTTCACATACTCTTAAGAAATTAGAGTACTCTTGGAGCACTCTTGGAGAGTGAGGCATAACGAGAGATTTGGATCAAGAAAGAAAAGGAAAATAATGAAAGTGCAAGAGGACATCAAGATCATCATCTATAGTACGTTTTGAGTTCAGGTGCCGAGTTTCATGTATTATTTCCTCACTAGTTTGGCATGCGTTGTGTATGCATGCATATTTGCCTAGCGTTGCCATTTTCTGAAAAACCATGGTATTGTGGGTTTATTTCCATTGATTTTTTTCTGGTTGGTTTGCATGATTCCTTAAGTTGCTCAGTTGAGTTATTAGTTCCTGGATCCTTGCTTGTGTTGGGGTTCCCATGTTTTGGCCAGGTTGACAGAGACCAAAAGATGAGACAACATAGAACCACTTTGGGACCTTAGGATCTAGTCCTCCTAGGTCCAGAGAGGGATCTCTCTATGGTAGTCGAAGTGTATGTCTTTGAAGCTCTGAGTTGTGATTTTAGGCTAGTTGTAGGCTCATGGTTGTTTGTGTTTGGTTGGAGGGAATCAGGAAAAGAAGGACCAATATAAGACCAGGATGAGATAAGAGGAAGCTTAGACAGAGGCAGATGACTCAGAGAACATCAAATCCATTGGGCTATGGAGTCAAGAAAGGATTTATTTGTAATCAATGTGCAAGCTTTTAGTTGGGCTAGTCATCTAGAGCATTGGATCTTGAAGGAGATATTTGGAATGGGACATTAAGGACATAAAATGAAAGGAGGAGAACCAACCAACTCTGTCTATAGATCAGACCAGAGGTCATTTAACTCCAGGCCTGCTTGGACAGAATTAGAGGTGAAACAAGGGATCTTGGAAAGGTTTAATTGGGATGGAAAGCTCCTAGAGAGACAGAGATCAGGTTCTAGACCTCCAGGATTCTCAACACATTCAACTAAATCCTAAAAAGAACATCTAAATACAGATTTCATTAATTCATACATCAGAGAGCAGGCAATAACATCCACTACACTGGTTAAACCAATTGAAATCAACATTCAAATACACATATAAGTAGAAAACATAAAAGGCTGGGAGAGAAGCAACATAAGGTACCTATCAAGGGTAAATCTTATACCAAAATTCTGATGCGAGCCTGAAGAAACGTGATGAAATGAAAGCAAGTCAATCACAAATACAGAGAAAGGAAAACATCACCATCTGCTTTAGATCAGGATCCAAAGAAACATGCTTGTCATATTAAAAACAACACTAATCAGGTACATCATAGCCCATAGCTTGAACATTCAGTTTGAATACATCTAGCCTCAGTCTATCTTACAATTTTACACAGAGAACTTGTCTCAAGAGGAACAATGCTTGCGTTTCACTAATATCTCATCAACAACCATTACAATGTTTCCTTCTGTGCTTTATAGCGAAGGGTAAGCCTAAGATCGACTGAAGGAGTAGGTGAAAATTAAATGTATCATTAAACATAACAATGAATGCAGGGCCGAAACCCATTCTGCTTGACCTGCTATGTATTTAATCTCTGTCACCTTCCTTGTGAAAGAATGATCTTCTCTAGATCTGATCTCGACATTTTTGGCTGAAGTACTCCTGGTGTCTTGATCAAAAATAAAATAAACTACTGAAAGGTCTGTCACATAAATGCTACGGTGGTTTTGAACTGTTGTCTGGTGGAATTATTTTCAAGGACACGGTGTGTAAATAAAACAGTATGGGTGCCCTTTACCTGATAAAGAAAAAAATTCTACTGACGAAAACCCTGATATTACCTTTTGCCTACGCTCAGGATCCTCTGATCGATCCTCGAGGTCTGTGATCTGCTGCTCTTCCTTCTAAACTTCGGATTAAAAGCTCAAGATCTTCATAAGCTAGCTTTAATCTTCCTTTTTCTCTGCACTGAAACATTCTGCCGCTACATTTTCTTCTGACAGGGTAGCTCGGGTTTTAATGGTGATGGGAGATTTTCTGCAGAGTTTGCACTCTATTCCTTTAATGAACATCTCGTCTCCACCTTCCCGGGCCTTCGTTCATAAATCCAGCCGCTGTGGATGATCTTCCTCGGATTTAGTTATCTGGGTAGCATAGAAGTTTATCATGGTGGCCATTATTTCTTTATATCCCTGCAAGAACACGCAAACTGTGAAGAAATCCATGGACGAGGGTGGCGGGTGATATGGATGGATGAAACAGACGCATTTGGTGACATGGCGGAAGAAACTACAGAGGAAACAGTGAAAACTTGCTCTGGTTGGGGTTGGCGGAACACAGAGCGAAAATGCATGAAAAATGAATGATAATCGTGAAAAGACACGAAAAGAGCTAATTATACGTAATGGGCAGGGAGGGAGTACGGAGTGTGCACGTGGAACTGACGTGGCGAGGCAGGGTGCCGAGGAACGGTCAACGGAAGACAAATGAACCTGGGCCATCCATCGGGGTGGAGATCGACGGTTGAGAACGGTAGACGGTGGGCCAACGGGTATGATGATCGGGCGTTAAGCAGTGCGCAGGTTCGATGAATGAGCGCCATTGGATGAGGGCTCCAAGATCTGATGGCCGAGGTGAATTGCGTTGCCCGGCTTTCGTCCGGGAGATAATGCGCGAAATGGGCGGTTTTTGAAATAGTACACTCGGACACGCGTCACCCAGCGTATGGAATCGTTGGGTCCGCGGGAAATACCGCTGGCTATGGATGGGTGGTGCGGAATGAAACCACCGGTCTTCTGAAACTGCGCAGGCGGGGTGGGGACCACTGTTTTGGGTGAGCACCGCGCCGTTGGATCCGGTGTTTAACGGACGGTGGAGATGGACTGTGGGGGGGCCAAGGTGTATGGGCACAGGAATTTGGAGCGACCCCCCATAGTCAATAACAACCGTTCGATCGGGTTGTCCCACATCCCGAGGAGTCAACTACGGGGGCTCCATGGTTTGACTCTACGGATGGAGAAGAGCCTCCGCAGGGGAAAAGCGTTGGTCACGGCGTCGGGTCACATGGAGAGAAAAAGGAGCGCGGGGCTATGGCCAAAGGGGCCAGGGCCCGCAATATGATTTTTGCACATTTTAAACCATTTTTAGGCCCAAGGGAAGGAACGATAAGGAGGCGAGGTGGAGAATTAGGGAAATGAAGGGTGATGGGGGAGTTTAAGGGGATTTTGGGGAATTTAAGAGGGTAATGGTGGGGATAAAAGGAAGAAAAGGGATTTTGACAAAGGAAAGGGGAGGGTAAAATGGGGGTGTTTGCAGGGGTATAAAGGGGCAATAGTGGGCCTTTTGAGAAATGGATCAGCAGAGGGGCTATATTTTAGGCATAGTACACAGAGACTTTAAGGAGGATGGTTTTTCAGGGAAAGGCATCCCTTGAAGGCTCAACAATCATTCAGCCCCCAGCTTGCTTGTCAATAATTCCATAGGGGGGCTAACTATGGCTCCACACGGGGATGGCTGCTCCTTGGAGGAGTCAAGAATTCAGAAATTGATCTCTTGGTGTAGGCCAGATGCCTACTGTCATAAGCCATCTTTCTTCTTCAATTTTAGCTGCCACAGTATGATAGAAACATCAGCAGAAATATTTCCCAACCAATCTACCTACCCAAACTACAGTTCTACGATTTTCCCTTGAGTGCATTTGAGCTAGCAGACCCTTTACATTATTTTATTTTGAGAGAAAAAACAAACCTACTCTAAATATACCCTTATTTCTCCATGAGGCCAGATTAGACTGTTGGCCTCATCTAATTCTCTACCTAATCTACTACCTGTTGGGATTAAACTGTCCAACAAGTTTCTTCACCTACATTCTAAGACAGGAAATTGAAAACATCCAAGCCAGGATTAAACTGTCTAACTTGCTGTGAATGGAAAGTGCCGAAAATTGAAACAAAACTTTGAAGGCTTGAAGTCTGCAACTTGGAAACCTCCTTATTTCACTGTTGTGACTCAGGTTTTGAGCATATTTGAGTCACCTCTTTTCTTTTCTTCAGCTCTGGTTTTGGGCATATTAGAGCTGGTTCTTCTTTCGCTGCTGATCCATATTTTGAGCTTATTAGGACCAACTATTCTGCTTCCTTTGGCTCGCATTTTGATCAGGTTTGAGCCATGCTTTTTACTTCAAAGGTTCATGTTTTGAGCATGTCTGGACCTCTCTTTTCCTTCTTTTTTTTGGACATTTTCTCTTTTTTTGAAAATGAAAACTTGCAATGGTATGTACAATGGAGATGAAACTAGAAATGAAAAATTAGCAGAAATAGTGTTTGAGCATCCTGCCATTGACAAGACCCCCAAACAACTCTGTACCATCAAGGTCTTGCAGAAAAAACGCATTAGGACCCACAGTGGCTTGTATGATATATGGACCTTGCCACAAACTGTCAAACTTACCATGTTTGCCTTTGTCCTCCCTTCTCGAATCCCATCTCAGAACCTTATCTCCAACCTTGAAATCTGAAGCTTTGGTTCTTTTGTCAAACTGTCTCTTTATGCCTTCCTGTACTCTGACAGCTCTGCTATAAACCTTCTCTCTTGTTTGCTGCAAATGGATAGTTTCATTGATTCTCCTTACCATACTGTTTTCCTATGATTGGATCTCCTGGACAAGTTTGATCACTGGAACTCCAAGACTAGTAGGAAAAACTGCTTCTGTCCCATAAACCAGCTGAAAGGGTGAGAGGCCAATAGATTTCTTTGTAGTGAGCTTGTCTGCCCACAAGGCATGTATCAACTTTTTATTCCATGACCTTTTGTTCTCTTCCAACAGCTTCTTAATGATTGTAACCAGGATTTTATTTGATGATTCAGCTAGGCCATTACCCTGGGGGTAATAGGCAGTTGAATGTCCAAGTGCTATTCCGTACCTGTGACAGAAATCAATCATTCTTTTGGATCCGAAAGCAACACAATTGTCAGTGATTATTTTCCTTGGACAACCAAAACGACATAGGATGAAGTCTTCTAGGAACCTAATGATGATAGAGTCAATGGCATTCCTAGTGGGTATAGATTCTATCCATTTAGTGAAGTAATCTGTAGCAGTTAGGATCCATTTATGTTGTCCAGAGGAGGCAGGATGAATCTCTCCTATAAATTCTAGGCCCCATAGCATGAAGGGACCTTCTATGGTGATAGGTTGCAAAGGGAGGGGGAGGAGTTTTCTTTTGCCTTCAAAGATCTGACATTTATGACAGGCAAGTATCATTTTATGGACATCACTGAAGAGGGTAGGCCAGTAGTAACCATCCCTGAGTATCTTGTTTGCAGTGGCTTTCCAACTCAGGTGGCCTCCGCATTCTCCAGCATGGAATTCCTGTTTGATTCTTTCAGCTTCAGTTTCAGACAAACATTTCAGTCGAAGGCCATTTGGATTTTTCCAATATAGACTCTCATTCATAATGCAGTAATTTCTTGCTTTGAGTTTTATGAATCTGGCCTTTATTTTGGACAGTTCTGGAGGGGCATTGAGATTAGTGAGCACATAAAGGATATCAGTATACCAAGGAGAGTTTTGAAACTGCTCCTCAACAGTTGGATGGGGCAATCCTTCCTTCTCATCTAGGGCATTTATCATGTTAATGTCAAGGGCCTGCAAGTTTGATTCAGCCATTAACTGGGCCAAGCCTTGACCTTTGATCAGCTTAGTGGGTTTTATTTCAAGGTCGTATTCCAAGATGGTAGCAATCCATTTTCCCCTTTTCCCATCAGGGTCTTGGGACAAGATATCCTTAACCACTATATTTGGCACATAGGCAATGGTGTGAGAATGCAGAATGTACACCCTAAAGTATTTTAAGGCCTTGATCAGGGCATAGGCCTGCTTTTCCATGATGTTGTACTTTAAGGGTGCATCTCCTAAGGCTTTACTGAAGAAAGCTATAGGTTGTTCATCACCTTATGAATTTTTCTGCAGCAAAACTGCAGCTATTGTGTGTTGGGAAGCAAATGAAAAGATCAGAAAATCTTTTGAGAAGTCAGGGCTGATAAGGACAGGGGCCTGAGTGAGTGCAAGTTTTACTGACTCAAAATATTTTTTGGCTTCAACAGTCCACTTAATTCTTGCATCTTTCTTTAGCATTTCAGTCATTTTCCTAAGGTGCTCAGCAAGATTAGGAATGAATCTCCTGAGGAAATTGATCTTCCCTATAAAGGACTGCAACTCCTTGATGTTCCTTGGATGTGTAATTTGAAGTATTCCCTCAACTCTTTGGGGGTCTATCCTGATCCCTTTCTCAGATATAATGTGCCCAAGAAGTTTACCTTCTTGCAGCCCAAAAACAGTTTTCTTAGGATTTAAGGACAGGCCGTACCTTCTACATTTTCCGAAGACTTTTCTCAGATGTTTGAGATGTTCTTCTTCAGTTTTAGAGAAGACAGTTAAGTCATCCAAGTAGATAACTATAAAATTTCCTATCTCATCTGCGAAAGCTATGTCCATCACTCTCTGGAAGGTAGCTCCAGCATTCATCAGTCCAAAGGGCATTTTCACATACATGAAGGTGCCCCATGGAGTGGTAAAAGCTATTTTGAGTTGGTCTTCTGGGAGTACCAGAACTTGGTTATATCCTGAAAAGCCATCAAGCAGGGAGATCCTCTTAGAACCTACTACCTTTTGTAGGATATGCTCCATTCTAGGCAAAGGGTAGTTGTCTTTCAGGGAGGCTCTATTGAGGTTTCTAAAGTCTATGCATAGCCTGATCTCCCCTGTCTTCTTCCTTACAGCCACTAAGTTTGACACCCAATCAGAAAACCTTACAGGGACTATTATGCCTGCATCATACATTTTCCTGATCTCTTTCTCTACTGCAGGCAATTGTTTTGGGTTGATTCTTCGAAGTTTTTGTCTGAAAGGCTTCTGATTTTCCTTTAGTGGTATCTTGTGTTGTATAATGTTGGTGTCATAGGCCTTTAGGTCTTCATAGCTCCATGCAAACACGTCAATGAATTCCTTAAACAAGTCAATGTATTTTTTCTTCATGTTTGCAGGTATAGACTTAGCCAGTTTTATCATTTTGGGTCTGTCTTCAGTGCCAATGTTGCATTCTTCCACATCAGAATCAACATGTTCGATTGTGGGATTTTTTGCTACGTCATCAAAGTCAAAAAGGTCCTCTAAGGGTGCCAGGCCTCTGGGTATATTGTTGTCTTTGGCCTGCAATACCTCAACCTCTTCGTTTTCTGCGTTTTCACTATTTTCGTTAAAATTTCCAGTTTTATCAGAAAAAAGATTTATTGCTATGTTACAGGGAGTTTCTACATTACAGGGTGTTTCTTCCTCATCTGAGGAATCTTCATCTAGGCATAAGATGTCAGGTTTGGAGTCTGAATCAGAAAATTCAAACTCATTTCTGCCTATCAGGAAATCTTCGATCTGTTTGTGTCCTTCAAAGACCTGCCAATATTTTTCATTGTCTGGCACTGCAGGCCTGAATTTGGTCTGAATGATAATTTTTTGGTCAACTGGGGCCTTAAGATATGAGCTAGCTAGGCAAGCTAATCCATTTGAAACTGTGTTTTCCCCCCTAGGAATGAATACTAACTCATATTCAACAAACGTTTTCAGCAAATCTAGAGTATCATTCTTGTATGCCCTAAGCCTGGGGTGTTTTGCTGAATACTCACCATTCACCTGTTTGATCACTAACTCTGAGTCTCCTCTCAAATCTATCTTATGGGCTCCTAATTTTTTCAACATATTTAAGGCCAAGATCAGAGCCTCATATTTTGCAATGTTATTCGTGCACTTAAAATGCAGGTTCACAGCGTGGCTCTCTGCATGATCATCTCCTGTGTTATGTAGCCACACTCCTGCTTCGGAACTTTTCCTAATACATGCCCCATAAAATTTCATTTCCCACAGGGGTTCATTGTTTACTTCGTCTTCATCCCCTCCCCTACAGCTGGATTCGCCATTATGTTGAGTTGTGAGGTTTGCGCTAGGAGGGGGGTCATTTTGTGGTTCATTATGGGCATGGAGATCAGGGAGGTGGCTAGCTTGTTGTTTTTGTTCTATTTATGTTTCATCCAGAGTTATATTTTCAGCAGTTTTCCCATGGTCTTCTTCTTCGTATTCTTCCGGAGTAGCCATTATGTTGAAATCCATGGGGTGTATGTTTGTATTTCCATTATCTGATCTCGGCTCTTCTGAGGATTGGTCATTGTAGAGGATAAAAGAGTCTAGATCTGTATGTACAAAGTATAATGGTGATTTTTCAGGTTTCTCGGGGCTACTGACTAAGAATTTCATCTGAGACTCTCTATACAGTCTTCTAAGTTGGCCAAATATAGGGATAGTGGCATATGAGCCATCCATCTGCATTGTTCCTTGCAGTTTGGCTCCCCATGATCTAGATAGCAGCATACCATACTTTGGTGGCACATCTGCCACTACAACATCCATGACCATACATTTGGCAGGAATCTGGGTCAGGCTCACACACAAGTCTTTGATTAGGCCTAGGCATTTTACTCTGCTATAGTCAAATGAGTACAAGTCCTTGTAAGGTCTGGTAATTTCTAGGCCTAGCCTTTCCATCACTACCTTAGGCATTAGATTGTGTGATGCACCAGAGTCATGCATGGCATTATGAAGGATCTTGTCATGAATGTTAAGACTGATATAAAAAGGTGGAACTACCCCTTCCTAAAACTTTCCTTCAATTTTGGGACCGAAGAGTAGGGCTGGTTGATCATCATTCAAATTTACAGAATCATTTATTTCTCCCATATTCAATTCTTTCAAAATTTGGCCTTTATACACGTTCTGAGTGGCCAGCTCAGATAATGGTACAGATATTTTGATTTTTGCGATCTCACTCTCTAAATTGAAAGCGGACTGCGTCTTGGAAACACTTGACTCTGTTTTATTTTCTACTGCTTCAATAGCGGAATCAGATTGTGATTTCTCACTATGTACAAGGTTTGGAACAGTTGTATCAGGAGTACTAACTGAAGTGCCAGTACTGCTGGTTGGTTGAATTTTTTTTCATTGTTTTGGTTGTCTTTTTCTTTGTCTTTACCAGAACTTTCAGCTGTTGTTTTGTTGTCTGCAGCAGATGCTTTAGAGGATTTATCAGGTCTTTTCTTGATGTTTACCTTAGGAGTCTTTGTTTTGGAAGAATCTTGGTTTTTCTTGCTCCTAAGTTCATATTGTTCCCTGACCTGCATCATGGCATTTTCAAATCCTAATCTGTAATCTTCAGTTTCTAAGCATTCCTCTTCCCCATATGCAGATGAGGGCAGATCTTCTTCTGAATCGCAGTTAAGAACTGAGTCATCTGCTTCAAACATATTTATGTTATTCCCTTCAGACTCTTCAATGATTCCCTCGTCTTCACCTACAAAAATTTCTTGAAATAGGGGAATGATTTGTTGATCTGACTCTCTTTGTCTGTTGGGGGCAGCATTGTTTCTTCTAATGTTTTGGTTGTTGTTTTGGACAACCATCCTTTTTATCATTTGTTGCAGTTCTTCCACATTCTTAGACAGTCTATCATAGTTGGGATCAGATGTGGAAGCTACATTGTCATCCCTATATGTTACCCTTTTTTCAGCATTTAATCTTGCCCTTTTTTCAATCAGGTTTGCTTCTATGGTTATTGCTCCTTTCTGCATGTCTTCCAGGGTGGTGTATTCTTTGTCTCTAAGCTCATAGGCTAGGTCAGCATCAAATCCATCAGGATACTTTGTTAGGGCCATACCTTGAGGAGGCTTCATGTGTGGAGGGAGAGCATTATAAATACTGTTGAATCTAGTGGTGTAATCATGAACACTCTCTCCTACATTCCTTTTCAGGCTCATGTATTCGGCTAGGATTTGGCGAGGGTTTGCCCTAACCTCCCATTTGTTTATGAAGGTCTGGTATAATGCAAGGAGATCTTGAATACTGCCAGGAGGTAAACTCTTAAACCATTTCTTCACCTCACCCCCTAAGCTTTGGGCAAAGATCCTCATTTTGATTGTTTCATCATCAATTTCCATATAATCAAAAGAGTCCTCCATCTTATCTACATGTTGCTGAGCTGTTATGGACTCTTTAGCAGTGAAGTGTGGGATTTTTGACTGATAATCATTTGGTAAGGGTAACAAAGGTTGAGGTAATAGCAGAGGTGCATACCATGTTGCCATGATAATGTTCTGATGGGGTATAGGGTTAGCTTGAGCAGCTGGTATTTGGATGACAGGGATGTTTGGACCAGCAGAAGTATGTTGAGCATATCTAGGGTGAGAGAGCCCCAAGTTTTGAAGGAAGTGAAAATCAGGTGGTGTAGAAGGAGGGGTTTCACTGTGCCTAGTGTTTTGACCACTGTTAGATGGTGTATTGTAAACTTCGAGTTCTTGCTGGTCTAGATGATTGGATTACCTAGTTCTCAGTAGTCTATTAGGTATGTCTAGGTCAGGGAGGAAATGTGCTAGAGATGTTAGGTTTTCTGGTGCAGAATTAGCTCTAAGAATGTGGTTGGAAATGGTTGGTCTTTTAGGTGTAGGAGCTCCTTTGAGGATACTCTCTGGATTTTCAACTATTTCCGGTGGGTCAGGGTTGGGATAAGCTCTTGTGTGGATGGTTCTGAAAGCCAGAATTTTGTTTATGAGCTAAGCAGCTTAACCATATTTGTCACTTCTACTGTGGTTAATGTTGTCTCAGGGACTGGTCTCCCAGTGGAGTCTATTGTGAAACCAAGATAATCAGCAGGCCTACTGATCACCAGTGGAGTCTTTTTGTTTAGGAACAAGGGAGTCGCCAGGTGGAGGGTTTAGGATGTTTCTAAGGGGTACACTGTCCACCACAGTGCTCAGGAACTATCACCTTTCAGGAATCTCCTCTGAATCAGCAAGCTCCAACCAGAGATTGACTAGGAGGGCATTTACCAGATATGTCACCTCTGAAAAGAGGATGAGATATGGAGGCTACCTGGCCCTTTCCAGGCTCTGTCTAAGAGTATGGTGGATATTTAATAATGGAGGTTGATTCAAGAAAGGGGTGACTTACTGTCAACCTAACCAGAGTTCTAAGTTTCTGAGGTTTTTACGAATGTTTAAGGTGAAATGTACTCAAAAGTCCCCAGTGGAGTCACCATTATGTTGGGGTTCCCATGTTTTGGCCAGGTTGACAGAGACCAAAAGATGAGACAACATAGAACCACTTTGGGACCTTAGGATCTAGCCCTCCTAGGTCCAGAGAGGGATCTCTCTATGGTAGTCGAAGTGTATATCTTTGAAGCTCTGAGTTGTGATTTTAGGCTAGTTGTAGGCTCATGGTTGTTTGTGTTTGGTTGGAGGGAATCAGGAAAAGAAGGACCAATATAAGACCAGGATGAGCGAAGAGGAAGCTTAGGCAGAGGCAGATGACTGAGAAAACATCAAAGCCATTGGGCTATGGAGTCAAGAAATGACTTATTTGTAATCAATGTGCAAGCTTTCAGTTGGGCTAGTCATCTAGAGCATTGGATCTTGAAGGAGATATTTGGAATGGGACATTAAGGACAGAAAATGAAAGGAGGAGAACCAACCAACTCTGTCTATAGATCAGACCAGAGGTCATTTAACTCCAGGTCTGCTTGGACAAAATTAGAGGTGAAACAAGGGATCTTGGAAAGGTTTAATTGGGATGGAAAGCTCCTAGAGAGACATAGATCAGGTTCTAGACCTCCAGGATTCTCAACACATTCAACTAAATCCTAACAAGAACATCTAAATACAGATTTCATTAATTCAAACATCAGAGAGTAGGAAATAACATCCACTACACTGGTTAAACCAATTGAAATCAACATTCAGATACACATATAAGTAGAAAACATAAAAGGCTGGGAGAGTAGCAACATAAGGTACCTATCAAGGGTAAATCTTATGCAAAAATTCTGATGTGAGCCTGAAGAAACATGATGAAATGAAATCAAGTCAATCACAAATACAGAGAAAGGAAAACATCACCAGCTACTTTAGATCAGGATCCAAAGAAACATGCTTGTCATATTAAAAACAACACCAATCAGGTACATCATAGCCCATAGCTTGAACATTCAGTCTGAATACATCTAGCCTCAGTCTATCTTACAATTTTACAAAGATAACTTGTCTCAAGAGGAACAATGCTTGCGTTTCACTGATATCTCATCAACAACCATTACAATGTTTCCTTCTGTGCTTTATAGCGAAGGGTGAGCCTAAGATCGACTGAAGGAGTAGGTGAAAATTAAATGTATCATTAAACATAACAATGAATGCAGGGCCAAAACCCATTCTGCTTGACCTACTATGTATTTAATCTCTGTCACCTTCCTTGTGAAAGAATGATCTTCTCTAGATCTGATGTCGACATTTTTGGCTGAAGTACTCCTGGTGTCTTGATCAAAAATAAAATAAACTACTGAAAGGTCTGTCACATAAATGCTACGGTGGTTTTGAAATGTTGTCTGGTGGAATTCTTTTCAAGGACACGGTGTGTAAATAAAATAGTATGGGTGCCCTGTACCTGATAAAGAAAAACATTCTGCTGACGAAAACCCTGATATTACCTTTTGCCTGCGCTCAGGATCCTTTGATCGATCCTCGGGGTCTGTGATCTGCTGCTCTTCCTTCTAAACTTCGGATTAAAAGCTCAAGATCTTCATAAGCTAGCTTTAATATTCCTTTTTCTCTGCACTGAAACATTTTGTCACTCCATTTTCTTCTGACAGGGTAGCTCGGGTTTTAATGGTGATGGGAGATTTGTTGCAGAGTTCGCACTCTGTTCCTTTAATGAACATCTCGTCTCCACCTTCCCGGGCCTTCGTTCATAAATCCAGCCGCGGTGGATGATCTTCCTCGGATTTGGTTGTCTGGGTAGCATAGAAGTTTATCATGGTGGCCATTCTTTCTTTATATCCCTGCAAGAACACGCAAACTATGAAGAAATCCATGGACGAGGGTGGCGGGTGATATGAATGGATGAAACAGATGCATTTGGTGACATGGAGAAAGAAACTACAGAGGAAACAGTGAAAAATTGCTCTGGTTGGGGTTGGCGGAACACAGAGCGAAAATGCATGAAAACTGAATGATAATCGTGAAAAGACACAAAAAGAGCTAATTATACGTAATGGGTAGGGAGGGAGTATGGAGTGTGCACGTGGAACTAACGTGGCGAGGCGGGGTGCCGAGGAACGGTCAACGAAAGACAAACGAACCTGGGCCGTCCATCGGGGTGGAGATCGACGGTTGAGAACGGCAGACGGTGGGCCAATGGGTATGATGATCGGGCGTTAAGCAGTGCGCAGGTTCGATGAATGAGCGCCATTGGATGAGGGCTCCAAGATCTGACGGCCGAGGTGAATTCTGCTGCCTGGCTTTCGTTCGGGAGATAATGCGTGAAATGGGCGGTTTTCGAAATAGTACACTCGGACACGCGTCACCCAGCGTATGGAATCACTGGGTCCGTGGGAAATACCGCCGGCTATGGATGGGTGGTGTGGAATGAAACCACCGGTCTTCTAAAACTGTGCAGGCGGGGTGGGGACCACTGTTTCGGGTGAGCACCGCGTCGTTGGATCCGGTGTTTAACGGACGGCGGAGATGGACTACGGGGGGGCCAAGGTGTACGGGCACGGGAATTTGGAGCGACCCCCCGTAGTCAATAACAACCGTTCAATCGGGTTGTCCCACATCCCGAGGAGTCAACTATGGGGGCTCCATGGTTTGACTCTACGGATGGAGAAGAGCCTCCGCAGGGGAAAAGCGTTGGTCACGGCGTCGGGTCACATGGAGAGAAAAAGGAGTGCGGGGCTATGGCCAAAGGGGCCAGGGCCCGCAATATGATTTTTGCACATTTTAAAGCATTTTTAGGCCCAAGGGAAGGAACGATAAGGAGGCGAGGTGGAGAATTAGGGAAATGAAGGGTGATGGGGGAGTTTAAGGGGATTTTGGGGAATTTAAGAGGGTAATCGTGGGGATAAAAGGAAGAAAAGGGATTTTGACAAAGGAAAGGGGAGGTTAAAATGGGGGTGTTTGCAGGGGTATAAAGGGGCAATAGTGGGCCTTTTGAGAAATGGATCAACAGAGGGGCTATATTTTAGGCATAGTACACAGAGACTTCAATGAGGATGGTTTTTCAGGGAAAGGCATCCCTTGAAGGCTCAACAATCATTTAGCCCCCAGCTTTCTTGTTAAGAATTCCATAGGGGGGCTAACAGCTTGGACAAATGCTATGGAGCCCGAAAGACAGTTGTTGGGCTAAGTTACTAGTCCTGAAGCCTTGGTTAGAAAAACACTCTTGAGACCTAGGTAGGTTGAGTTACTAGTCCTCGAGACTTGGTTGTACAAACGATCTAGAGCCCGAGAACAGTTGGTGTTGAGTTAATATAACTAGAGCTATGATTGGAACAAACACTCTGGAGCCCTAAAGCAGCTTGGATCAAATTGACTCAACTTCTTTTGGAGGTCATCTATTTTCGCTTGCTACAACCCAAAAAATGTTGCTTATGCATTATTTTTGGCCCTCAATTTTAAAATATTGTATTTAAGTGGTAAAGAAATGCCATCCTTGCCAAGTTTATACTCAAAACATCTGCACTCATCTAGATCCTCTTTTTCCTGTCATCAATGTTGGTCCATTTACTAAGTGGGGTATTTATTTTACTACTTGTAGCCAGGTTTCAACAAAGGGTGGCTAGTATATTATCGTAGCAGTAAACTACTTCACCAAGTGGGTTGAAGCTATGCCTACTTTCAATAAGTATGGTGAGAAAACAATCATTTTCCTATTTGATCAAATCATTTCATGTTTTGGTATTCCTAAAGGTATTTTCACTGATCATGGAAGTTACTTCCAGAATAAGATGATGTTTTAGTTATCTTTGAATTTGTTATTTTGGCAAGAGCATTTTTCTCCTTACTATCCTCAAGCTAATGGAAAATTTGAAGTCTTCAATAAATCCCTTAAGACTATCCTACAAAGGAAAATTAATCAAGCTAATTTCAATTGACACATCATGTTGTATCTTGCACTTTTGGGATACTAGAGGTTTGTTTAGACCACAATAGCTTTTACTCAATTTTAATTGGTTTAAGGTTTGGAATCAACCTTTCTTATAGAATGTGAGATTTTGTATGTCATATTGGTAGTCCAACTTCTTCCAGACACCTCGAGTGTTGAATAACACCTCATTCTTTTGGAACATATCGATGAGAATCATAGGGATGTAGCTATAATGAACGAAGCTCATAATAAAAGAGTAAAATTTCGGTATGAAAAGAGTGTAGGAGATAGGGTTTTCTCTGAAGGTTACCTTGTCTTGGTCTATGACGAAGATAAAGAGACCTTTGGGGTCGAAAAATTCAAACCTATGTGGTACAGTGCTTTTATCGTTAAAAGGGTCTTGAATAAGGGTGTGTATGAATTAGTTATTTTTGAAGTAAATGTGTTGCCGGAGCCCATAAATGGGGTCTATCTAAATAAGTGTTATTCCTAGGCCCTTGCCTAGAATGTGATTTGTTTTGTAAATATTTTTACATAGTATTTTGTTTCTTTCTATGGGTCTCATTGTTATGATGATATTTTTTATCTACCTTGGCAGGTTTCATTCAGTGATTTGGTGTATTTAGGATTCACAGATGGTGCTAGTAGACATACTCAGAATTTAGATTTGGCCACTTGGGTAATATATTATCCAACTGGTCAGTTGTTAGTCGCAAGAGGTATATGTATTGGTCCTCCTTCCAATATTACGGCTTAATACAATGTTGTTATCAATTTTCTATCTGAAGAAATATCTTCATGTATTAAATCATTAGTGGTTTATTTGGATTCACAATTGGTTGTGACTCAATTAAATAAAATTATCTTGTGAGGGATCCTTTATTACATCGCCAAATTCTAAGAGTGAGATTATTGCAAATATCACTTAATTTTATTAGGTTCATTCATATTCCATGATCAAATAATGCATTTTCTTATTCTATACCTAACTAAGCATTGGATTGGTATATTAATCATTCATCACATTAGATCAAAATATAACAAAATAATTTTTATATATGATCGCATCATCACGAAACCTTTGTATATGGATAGATATAGTATGTAAAAATATTACAAAATGTAGAAAAATGTGCTATAAAATTAGGGTTTAAGCCATATCCTGTCCATATATCAAAAATATCAATCATCTATAATCTAAGAATGCGAGCCCTACCCTGGATAAGTATCTTGAAAGAAGATTATGACATTTTCCACTAGTCAGAAGACCTACACCCACTCTCGTGGTACTCCAACCACTCGTATTTGTATAGCCTCAGGGAGATCCTCTACCACTGCCACCGAAACATGACGATTCAAACTCTCCAACTTCCTCTCAATGACATGAAGAAATCTCTCAGACTTAGCTATTTCTCTCTCCATGTCTTTGTCATGATGCCTATTCCTTGGTAGAGCCTCAGGTCTCACTGGTTCATTATCTGTATCATGATAATTTAATATTGTAATATTTTTGTTTCATGAAAAATTAATTTGAATTTCTTGAGTTTATATAAAAAAATCCAAAAAATCAAATAAGTTGAAAATAAAAAAATTTACCAATGTTTCCCCATGAACCTCCTTCTGGAAGTACTAGCTTTAGGTCTGCTCAAAATTCTAAACCTACATAAGGGTAATCCTATATGGCCATGACTTCTTTCTCCAACTAATGGAATAACTCGTCATCAAATTCTGCCTAATTAACTTTCCCTATAGCATGTCACTTGATCAGATATACCCATCTGGCAAACCTGGGATCTCTAGGACTGTTGATGACAGTAGCTACTCTAGATTGTATCATTGGAATCTGATCAAAGAAAAATGAGCAAAGGATGATACCATAGATAAAAAAAAAAAAAATTCCCATGTCTTACTGATGTCATTTATTTCTTCATATTGGTCAAGAGCGATGTGCACCAATCATATACTACTGGTCTTAAGAATTCTATTGCTAAGAAAATGTATGGTTGTGAAGCCTAATGTAGTGAGTTTCAACATGATATTATGGAAATGGTGAAAATGATAATTTTGATTGGTAGGATGATGATTTATTTTATCAGAAACTTTGATCCTACCTGCTTAGTATATGGTGAACAATATATAGTAATGAAATCAGCAATGTTAAGCCCTCCACAGGCCCTCCCTTTTAGATCAATTGCTTCTCCCCCCTGGAAAGTATTATTATGAAGTAGATATATTCTACTTACATATGTAAATCCATATGATATATGATTAATAACTCATTGTTTGGGTCCCAATAATGAATTAACATTTCCAACAACCGAGTTTGTGTTCTCATGCAAGGAATCATGAAGAATTTGAGAAATCTACAATTTTTCAATCCATCCAATGATTATTGATCATTTAAAATTTCATTATCAACATCAATATTCTCTTTCTATCTCAAAATTATTGACATACTGCGAAAATGAGGGATTTCATCCATTAGAAATTAATTTTTTCAATAATACTCGTGTATGTTAGTGTCAGTTTTTGCATCCTGCCACCAATGATCAAATAGAGTCTTATCATGTCATGTTAGGGTCCCATTTTCAAATTTTTTTTTATTCCATTAGGTCATCATGCAAAATTTTTGTCACTGGATGTAGATCTAGGTCTGATCTCACTCCTTTCAAAATTTTATAACTTCCTGGCTCATTTCTCAACTTTGCTAAGTGTACCATCAGTCACAAGGTTTCATCATCATTTAAATCATTTTCATCATGCTTTCATTCAGTCAGAGTATTCCTTAGGTCTCATGGTTTCCAAGGTCATCAAATCACCTTTTCGTGCATAAAGTCCAGCAAGTGAAGGAGTGCCAATAAATAAATTTCATTATTAAGTTTGAATTGTAAATTGTATTTTAGAGCAAGGTGTAATTTTATATTCCTAATTTTTAATAAGTTCTCAGAGTTCCAAGTAGCTACACACTCAAAGTTCATCAGAAAAAAAAAAGGTTCCAAAAATTCAATCAGTGTTCCTAAGCCATCAAAATATGAAGTTCAATGATCTAATTCATAAATTAAAGGTAAAGAGAAATGTAAAGTCAATTTCAAGAAAGGAAAAGTGGGTCCCAAGTTTTTTTAATGAAATTTCTCCAAGTATAAAGGCTCCCAAAAACCAAGAAGTCATTCATTTGCATCCTCAAAGCATTGAGCTCTCAGCCTCCCCAAGAAAAAATCAATTTTTCCTTTAGAAAATTGAATTCTGGGTCATTCATTATGCTATTTCCAAAGGCGTTGCAATTTTTGTAGGAGGGACCTTGCACTTTTTCCAATGGCATTGCGCTTTTCATAGTCCCTCGTTCTGCTTTTCCTCTATGTGCTGCACTTTTTGCAGAAGAGAGCCATGGCCCCAAATATTCCTTATAGAGTTTCTAAGCACATGTTCAGGGTTTCTACACTTTTTTCCAGCTAATTTTCACCTCCATAGCCCCTCCTTTCAGCTTGTCATGTTAAATTTATGGTGCATACACTACCTTACCTTCTATGTCATGTTCTAATCAATGAAACCCTAGTTTCATAGTTTACAAGCTTAATTGATTTCCCCAGGACCCATTCACCTTCCCTATACCCTAACTCACTCTTCATTATCCTTACATTTACTCATTTCCCATTCCCAAGCCCTATTCCCTAAACCCTACCACCCTAGTTGTGCTCTCGTGGGAAGCTAGATACCTCCCTGTAATAAAAATTTCCTACCCTATTTCCATAAATATTTCACCGTCCCATCACTTCCCTAAGCTCCATAATCCCTTTATACATTGCCCCAAATTTTCCCTCACCCATCAAAATCCCATAAACATATAATCCCACTCCCTTTCCCTTCCCCTTCTTCCCTAGGATTTTAAAAGACAAACTAAACATAATGGAGGAAGGAAGAAACATAATGGAGGAGGAAAGAAATGCCACAGAAGAAGATAAGAAAACATAAAACAAAGGAGGGATAATTTTGAGATTAGATCCACCGAGACACTAAGGAATTAATTGCATCACCCTTATTTGTCATATGTTTCCAGCATGTAGGTTTCTTTGAATTTTTTGAGATGGTACAAAGAGTCCAAATTCATCCTACTTTTACCAGGGTTTTCATCAGCAACCTCCAAAATAACCAAGCGACTATAGCAGGGGTGACTTTCACCATTTCCACTAACATCATTGCAGAAGTAACAAGGATACCCAATGTGGGTGAAAAATGGATCAAGACTAAGGATTTGGATGCCCAACTATATGAGCCTTACCTCAAGGCACCTTACAAAGATAACATCAAAAAGGTCTTTCCTTTTGGTTAGTTGTTGAACATATTTTCCCCCGTGATGAAAATCATCATGAAATACTTCACTTGTGAGGAAATATTCTCTAGATTATACATCTATCACATCAGGTTGCTCATGCATTTCACTAGGGTGAAATTGCTCATCCTCCCCTATTACTTGTACAAAAGCATTGATAAAATGGACTACATAGTGCAAAATGGAGATTATGAGCTTCAAATAAACAACCTCTTCCATCAACCTCTGACCAAAATCATTTTCCTTCATCACCTCAAATAGTTTAACATAGCATGGGAGAATTTCCTAAAGGCATATGTCTTCACTATAGGACCAAGTTAATCTGCTAGACTTATTCCACCAACATCATCAATTCCTCATAGGAAGACTAGGCTATCTAGAAGGGATACAGTGAAAGAAAAAAAAGATGTTAGAGAGTCCAAAGAGGTCAAAAAATACCAGAGGGGACCTAGGCAAGCGTTCTATCCACATATTGTGGAAGGGGCCTTCCCTTCTTCATCAACAAAACAGGGAAATCAAAAGCAAAAAGAGGCAGTTGTTCAAGAGGAGGAAGATATTCATGAGAAAGAAAGAGAGTTTGAATTGGTGCACTTGGATGTCCAAGATGATCATGAGGCCTCAAATATGATCATCACAGAGAAATATGCCACAATCAAAGAGTTGCAGGACAACATGGCCAGAGCACAATTTCTCATATCCTTCCTTGAACAAGAGAACAAGCAGCCGAAAGAAAAACAAGTAATCTTTGAATTAGAGCCGCTAAATGCAAAGAGGAAAGGAAACAAAGGTAAATTAGTGATAAGAACTGATGATTTTGACCATGGTGAGACTCAAACTACCAATATAATACCAAAAAAGAGGGGTCTTAAGAGATCATTATAACAAGGGAAACATGAGGCAGAACAACTTAGTTTTGAGGAAAGAATTGAAAAGGAAATTTGTGATGAAAGAGAAGTGTGTCTTGACAGAGTGAACATACACCTTGAAAATATCCTCCATAAGTCCAATAAGTACAATGAGATTCTCAGACACATGGCAAACAAATACACCACTAGAAATAGTATTTGCAACATCATGATCAAGCAGTTGAAGGATAAACTCAAGAAAAACCTAAACAAGGAGAAGAAGGAGGACAAACTTGAGATACTTATTGATGCCTCCTTCATTTCTTGAGACACCACATTAGAACTTCATCTACCAATTTGAATATTTTTGGGAAATTTTTCAAGTTTTTGGGCATTTCTGCAAATTTTGACAGACTTTTTGCACAGTTAGCCTGCAAAAAGCACATTGTGGGCCACGCTACACTTTTTGTGGAGGCCTTAGAATGAGAAAAGGATTGCATATTTGGATTCAGAGTGATGTCTACATCAATTTTTTACTACTGGAACTCAAGAAACAAAGCTTTTGATAGGTAGAAATGGTAAAAAACCACTCAAAAAATACATTTCTGCCTCCTTTTTCAGCCTTTCGATGTGTTTTTTGAGCAGTCTTGGGAGACTACATTTTTTAGAAACTTCACTCAACCATTTTTAGAGCTTGAGCACATTTTTGACAACTATATTGAAAGATATTTCCAATGTGCCACCTTAGGCCCAATTTAGTGTTGTGAAACTAGCTCCAAAAACATAAGAAAAGAGATATCAATGCCTTTGAAATTAGCCACTTCGAGGGGGAAACCTCCAATAAATTACATGAATGAAAAATTCTTGGATGATTCAAATTAAAAAACATTCTTTCTATATATTGGAGTCCATGGGGCCACAATGTAATCTTAGCTGACCTAACAATAATATTTTAAGGGCACAATAATAACAGTATGGGGGGTTACAATAACAACAATAATGGACTATACTAGTAATATAGGGACCTAACATGCCCTTCTCCATAAAAAAAGTGTTTTCCCCAAATCTTGAGTAGCTCTAGGTGCTTTTCTATAAATTTCTCATCCTTCCATGTAACATCTTCAGTGGGTAAGTTCTTCCACTTGATGAGATACTCTGAAATTGATCGATTCCGTAGCTATCGAGTTCTTGTTTCTATGACTGCTTCAGGTTGCAATATTATTTTTCCTTCCTCATTAATTTCTGGAAATATTGTTTGAACTGGAATATTTTGACCTATAACCTTCTTTAAGCATGAAACATGGAAAACTAGATGCACTCGTGAAGAAGCAGGAAGCTCCAATTTGTATGCCATAGTACCAATATTTTGCAACACCTTGTAAGGACCATAGTACTTTGACGATAATTTGTTATCCTTCTTAGCTTGCTTGAGGTACATTTGTTTGTATGGTTGTAGCCGTAAAAATACCCAGTCTCCTACATCAAAACTTCTCTCGCTGCAATGTTGATCTTCTTGTTGTTTGATTCGATTTTGTGCCAAATTCAAGTTATCCTTTAAGAGTTGGAGAACTTCTTGTTGATGCTTGATGTGATCTTCCACTTCTTGAACCTTTTAATTTTATGTTAAATATGATGTGATGGATGGTGGATGATATCCATAAAGTGCCATAAATGGGGTCATTTTTGCTGCAGTATGGAAGGAAGTGTTATACCACCATTCTGTGAGAGGTAACCACTTGACCCATTTTGTTTGTTTATCAGATACAAAACAATGAAGATATCCTTCCAAACATTTATTTACTATCTCAGTTTGACCATCGGATTGAGTATGATAAGATGAGCTATGAGCTAATTGAGTACCTAAACAAGAAAATAACTCCGTCCAAAAATTTCGAGTAAAAATGGGATCTCTGTCGCTCACAATAACCCTTGGGTTTCCATGTAGCTTTTGAATTGTGTCCATAAATGTAGTAGAAACTGTAATTTCTTTAAATGGATGAGATAATGCACAAAAGTGTGCATACTTGGTAAGTCTATCAATTACCACCATGATGACACTCTTTCCTTCGGACTTAGGTAAACCTATGATAAAATCCATCGAAATCTCCTCCTAATGTTGACTTGGAATGGATAAAGGTTGTAGAAGACTCGGGGTCTTAATTGTCTCAACTTTATTCTGCTGGAAAACAAAACATTCAGCCACAAAATTTTGAATATCAGATTTAAGTCCATCCCAAAAAAATTCTTTCTTCACCCTGTGGTAAGTTTTTATAAATCCTAAGTGTCCTCCTAAAGGAGAAGTGTTCAATTCCAAAAGAATATTTTTTTTTAGTTGGGAATTCTTACAAGGATATAAGTGATATTTGTACCACAAAGAATCATTTTTCCAACTAAATGTATCAGATGTACTAGGATATTGCTACAAATTTTGAATGAGTGTCCATACTTCTTCATCCTTCTTCCATTCATCTCTTGCTTCGGTTATCCAATCTGGTTGGATAATAGAAATGGCAGAAAGGAATGCTTCCACCTCTTCATTCTTTCTTGAGAGTGCATCTGCAACAACATTTAGCTTCCCTTTTTTGTAGATTATTTCAAAGTCATAACCCAACATCTTTGTGACCCATTTTTGCTGCTCTTCTGAAGAGAGTCTTTGTTCCAAAAAGTGTTTAAGACTATCATGATCAGTTTTTACCTTGAAGTGTCTTCCCATTAGGTAAGTTCGCCATTTCTTTAGTGCATGCGGTATTGCTAACATTTCCTTCTCATAAATAGGTTTCTGTAAATACTTTCCTTTGATTGGACGACTTTCAAAAGCAATGGGTCTTCCTTCCTGCATTAAAACTGCACCAATTCCATTTCCTGAGGCATCACATTCCACAATAAAGGTTTTTGTGAAGTCGGGTGTAGGTAAGACCGGTGCTAGGCACATTGCCTCTTTAAGATGTTCAAAGGCCTTAGTTGCTTCAGGAGTCCATGAAAATGCATCTTTCTTCAATAATGTTGTTAGAAGTGTTGCTATTCTCCCATAATTCTTAACAAACTTGCGATAATACCCTGTTAACCCGAGAAATCCTCGCAACTGCTTTATGGTTGTGGGGACTTTCCATTCCTTAATGGCTTTAATTTTGTTAGGGTCTACTTTAACACCCTCGTGAGATACAATATGACCCAGATATTCCACCTCTTGTACTCCAAAGAAACATTTGCATGTTTTTGCATATAATTGTTTCTCCTGCAATAGTTTGAGCACCCTGTCAACATGTTCAACATGATCCTTCCAAGACCTGCTGTAGATTAGTATATCATCAAAAAATACTAGCACAAATTTTCTAAGGAAGGGTTTGAAAATGGAATTCATCAACCCTTGAAATGTAGAAGGTGCATTGGTAAGGCCAAAAGGCATGATCAAAAATTCATAATGACCCTCATGAGTTTGAAATGTTGTTTTTAGAATATCTTCACTCTTCATTCTAATTTGATGATATCCTAAATGAAGATCCAACTTGGTAAAATAAATTGCTCCATGTAATTCATCCAATAATTCATCAATCACAAGAATGGGAAATTTATCTTTAATGGTGAGCTTATTGAGCTCCCTATAATCCGGACACATTCGCCATGATCCATTCTTCTTGTGTACCAATACTACGGGAGCAGAGAAAGAACTTTGACTAGGTTGAATTATACCTGCCTCTAACATTTCTACAATCATACGTTCAATTTCGCTCTTTTGGAAGTAAGGATATCTATAAGGCCTGATGTTTGGAGGAACACTTCCTGGAATCAAATGAATAGCATGATCATGATCACGAATAGGTGGGAGTCCTTTGGGAGTTTTGAACACCTTGGAATGATTGTCCAAGACTTGTTGGAGATCTGCAGAAATAGATGATTTTGATGTTGGAACTTCTAGTGAGCATAATTGTGCAATTACGCCTCGTTGTTCTTTCTTTAGAAGCTTTTTCATGACATTAGAGCTTATTATCTTTCCTGGATTCCCTACAATACCCCGTAATTCGACTTCCTTTCCTTCTGAAAAAATTTCAAGAAAAGTTCTTGAAAATTAAAAGCTACCGTCCCCAAAGATTGTAACCATTGTACTCCTAGTACAACATCAGCACCTCCCATAGGAATGGAAAACATTGGACTATTCAATACATATTCCCCCATGGTTAGCTTGATATTATGGCATTTTCTAGAGCAATTTATAGTTCCTCCATTTGCAACCATCACTTGACATTCTGGTGCTGGGTATAGGAAACAATTCAATTCCTTGGCTACCTTACAATGAATAAAATTATGGGTACTACTTGAATCAAACAACACTATTACCTTTTCCTTCTTGATATGTCCTTCTATATTGAGAGTTTGAGGAGTGGTAATTCCTACCAATGCATTACACAATATGGTTGGACTCATTTCTTCCTCTTCTAGGGTTGGTTCCTGGTGTATATCCCCTTCTTGTTCATTTTATTCCTCTTTACAATCTATGTAAAAAAATTTCTTCTCAACAAACTTATGACCTTTAGTCTATTTGCTATCACAACTGTAGCAAAGCCCTTTTGCTCTTTTTTCTTCCAATTTTTGTGGTGTCAATCTGGTAGGTTGTGGAAATCTAGGCATAGCAACACTTCCTTCTTTATAGAAGTGAGTGGTAGGCTTCCTTGTCGCCATAATTTTACATTCAGTTTTTCTTGCCAACCTGAATGCCTTCTCCAATGAATCAGGTTCCAAAACGCGAACTTCATGTTGGATGTTATCCTTTAAATTACCTATGAAGAGATCAATCCTTTGTTCTTCTGGAATATCAGTTACCCTTATATTCAATTTTTGGAGGTCCTCAATGTGCTCCCCCACTAAACCCTTTTGTTTGAGCTTTATCAATTAGCTAAATAAGGTGTTGCTCTTTGTATCCTCATAATGTGCTATCATTTCTTCCGTAAAAGTTGACCAAGTGACAATTTTTTTACAAGAGCAAAACCATCGATACCATACAAATGTATTTTGTTCTAAATGTGAAGTTTCAATACTTACCTTTTGTGTGTTTTGCACATTATGGAGGTCAAAATATTTCTCCATCTGTAGTATCCATGTTACAAGATCCTTTCCATCAAAATTCATCATATCCATTTTTAGAATATGGTGGTTCTTCCTGCCAACATTAGAGTTTATGAAATCACGATTAACATTTATTTTGTTCTCATCATGAGTTTCCTCTACTATCTTTTCACCATCAGGAAACATTTATTGTATCAACTTTGTCAAACCTTCCATGTCTTCTTTTAGATCATTCTTCATGTTTTCGATTTTTTCATCGATCTTAGCTTCCATGTCATCCATCTTAGATTCCGTGCCAGCTTCCATGCCAACTATCTTAGATTCCACGCCTTTCTTTAAAACCTCCATGTCATTTTTTGTTGCTCTTTGCAAGAGAGAAATTTGTTGCACTTGCTCTTGTAATTTTGATATGTCATGTTTCCATTCTTTGTCTTCATGAGTCAGAGTAGAGCTTGCTAAAGGCTTAATGGGTGTTGAATTATTTTTAGAGGCCATTTTAGAAACCGATACTGATATCTATTCTACAATATTCCCTTCGAATCAATTCAACTTGATTCTTCAAACAAGACTTATGCAATTCGGAAAAAAAATACACACCTTTTACTTGCTTTTGCAGATCTCTATATTGAAATTGAATTATCTCTATAATTGAAGATCCTCAATATCTTAAATTTGGCCCAATAGTATTCATCTGAAGCTTCTTTCAAATGCCATATATTTGACTTGATTTGGATTCTTCAAGGAAACGTTATGTCTAATGTCCCATAATGACCTAATTATGGACTGGTTCAGTAAAGCGAACTTGTACGACTTTCCACATGTCACTGTTTGCTCCTTTGGTTCTGAAATTTATAGAAAGGAAGCTACAGTCCATGTACTTCCATCAAATTTTTACATAATTCCAATCCGATGCTCAGAGAGAGAGTTATGAAGATTTTCCCATGATCACCTCTTTGAGATTAAATTAGGGAGCTTGAAAAACACCTAACTTCCATAGATCATATCTCCAAAAATATTGCAAACCAAGCTCTAAAATTTTGTGAAAATATTCATAAGGATCTCGGTTTCACGCTCTAAAAATTTCAGCTTTTGAGCCTTCGTAGAAAAAACGTTATAACAAAAATTCCGTGATGACCTGTTTAAGTGAAATTCAGGAGCCTGCAAAAAGCACTACATTCCACAGATCATATATTCGAAAATATTGTGAACGAAGATCTGAAATTGTGCGATGATATTCCTCAGGATTTTGGCTTCGTACCCTAAAAATTTCAGCTTCTGAACCTTCGTAGAAAAAATGTTTTAGCAAAAATGCCACGATGACCTATTTGGAGCAGCGAAACCATATAATCCAAAGCCTTGATACCAAATGTTGTGAAACCAGATCAAAAAATAGAAGAAAAGAATAGTTACTAGGGGTAGATACATCATGTAAATATGTAATTTTTGTCAAAGTGAATCAGTTTCATGAATGAGACAGATGAGTTGGCTAACCTCCCTAATCACTAGGATTCCAATTGAGCACTTTGGGGATTAGCTCCACAAGTCGGGGATTCGACCCCTGAGAGTGGGAGAAGTAGGTTTTGGTCTATATATTTCATTTCCTTTCTCATTGCAAGGGTTGGATGATGTATAATTTGATCATTGAATACTATTGTAATCATACTTTTGGAAAGAAATAACAAAGTGAGTTACATCTATTTTGATAGGAATCCTGTGGTAATGTGACTTGACATTGTTTCTTCTTATGTTTGAAAATATTTGAATTTATTTTGATATTCATATTCATTCAATCTTTGAATGTAATTGATTCGTAAGTCAGGAAGATAGAATTCATTAGCTTATGCTATGTTTTGGAGGAATAATTATAGTTTTGTTTCATATTCTTCTAATCGAAAATAATTCATGTTTCGAGTGCTCTTTTATGAAACCCTAGCAGTATAAACCACTCCATCAAGATACCTTAGTTTGTTGAAGCATATTCCTACCTTGCCCCATCAGATCTCTACAATTCTGATCCTTATTTACCTTGACCTATTCACCATCCAACACCCAAAATAAATCAAACAAACCCTAGTGCTATTATACCTAGTCTAAAATCTCATTTATCCATTCCATTTGACTGTGATCTCATGGAGAGAGCCCTCTTTTGCCTAGTAGGGCTAGCTACTTGGAAAAATATTGGTATGTGGCTACCTTTTCTAGTCTCTTCTCAACCTCGCAGATCCAGTGGAGTGATACTACCATACACACATGAATTTCCATTAGAAAAGTTGTCTATATGCATTTCTATCCATGGGACTAAGTTATTGACCCATGTACACTCTGAGCATTTTTTGAAAAAAAAAATCTCTCCATAAAATCAATTGAACTCGTGAAATATTCAATCAAATGAATAATTTTAAGGTTAATAATTACCCAGAGATCGTGTTTGATGAATTCATTGGTGGTTTTGAACAAATTGGTTTGCTAAAAATTTCTCCAAGAGCCCTCTTCTCACCATTTGGATGGTGAAAATGAAATGGGGTGATTCCACAAGCTCTTTTTATAGTAAAAATTTAAAAACCCACTTTTCTAAGGTTCATTTTTTAAAATATCATTTTTTAATGAACTTTTGACTATTTTCTTGAAGTGTTCGGGAAGGTTCTTTTTCAGGGTAACAAATACTTAGTGATATTTTTTTCGTCTCTTCGACTCCATTTCCACTGACCTATTGTGGCAGGTATCTCTTTCCAAACTGGCATGTAGATTAAGACATCACATTTTCCATTGGATTCTCCATCTTGAACTCCTACTGCGATATTTTTCCATAATGTCGACCCCATTATGTTGCGGTTTTTTTAACCAATTTCACTCGCCATCTTGTAAATTTGCAACATAGTGGTAGAGCCTCTCCTTCCATGGGCTTCCTAGTTAAATCCTTGCTAGCATATTTCACCCATGAGACAGGTATAGTGTAGGCTTCAGAGTCCTCTTTAGTGCCGCCATGGCTTTGCATTGAAGCCTCATTCTTCTTCTTCATCTCCATTTTTTGGCTTTATACCCTAGAGGATCCCATGTTTTGGGTTGCAATATTGCATTGCATATTGATTAATTGCACCTTTTGGCCTTAAGCCGATTTGATTTGGACTTGTGTATAAGCCACTTTTGACAATGACATTTTTGCAAGTTTAAACCATGCATTCGTTAGCCTTTGTGACTTCACACCCTTTTTACATGGAGAAAACATCCCTTGAGTGTTTATGACCAACATCCGCTACCTTTCATTGATCATAGGAATGTTCTAGTGTACTTTCCTTTGACACTCATTTTCTCCATCGTACTATATGAATTATGTTTTTCTTTCTAGGCTTTCAATATGAAAAATACAATCTCTCTCTCTCTCTCTCTCTCTCTCTCTCTCTCTATCTCTCTCTCTCTCTCTCTCTCTATGTGTGTGTGTATATATATATATATATATATATATATATATATATATATATATATATATATATATATATATATATATATATATATATATATATATATATATATATATATATATATATATATATATATGAATATATATATATATTCCAAAAGAGAGAGGGAATGGGACAATTTATGCATTATTTGATGGTAGCAAGAGTCATTTGTGTCTCCCTTGAACAAAGCACTTAGAATGAGTCTTTCCTTCATTTGAAATGAGACCTAGTTTGAATTTAGGGAAGCCATAACCTTGTCTTTGAGCTAGTCCCCCTCCGGTTGGTTATCTCTTCGAATCACATGGAGAGTTTGTTCATGCCTCTATCATTGCAAATAAATACAAAGTTATTTTATGCTGCCTTAAAGTCACATCAAGTCGTGGTTTTTTTCAAGGGAAGTAAACCTCTATTTTTCCATTCTACAGTGTCTCTTGACTCATTTCTGTCAGCCATACATGGTCTGCCAAGTTATTCTCAGTATCACAACAACAACTTGGTCCTTCACTCATGCTTCATTAAGAAGGTCTACATTTACTTCTTACTGGAAAGCCTACTCTTACCGAATCTGAAAAATTCCTCTCAGAGTAGACCTATAGTTGTACCCTAGCCCTATTTACATCATTGATATGTGACCTTGTGCTCAACATCGATCAACATTATTAGTATTTGACTTAGTGGTTTCCATTATGTTATACCCGAGCTTACATTATAACACATTGGGATTTTTGTTGTACCTTGGTTTCCATTTCACCCTATTGGTGGATTCCTCACCTCTGTGTCATATTTCATTATTGGTTAGTTCATAGGATTTCTATCGTGAGCTAGCCACATCTTGTGTATGCCAAAAATGTACTTCGAAATGGTTACTTCATCTCTTTTCCATTCGATTTCTTTCAAATTATTGGCTATCATTAGGTCCCTATATCACTAGTATAGTCCCTTATTATTGGTAGTGTAACCCCCTTATTGTTATTATTGTACCCTTGTAACCCCCATTTTGTTATTATTGTGCCCTTAAATTATTATTGTTAGGTCGGCTAGGATTACATTGTGGCCCACAAGGATTACATTATGGCCCCATGGACTCCTATATATAGAAAGGAGGTTTTGTAAATTGTATCATCCAAGAATTTTTCATTTATGTAATGTATTGGAGGTTTCCCCCTTGAAGTGGCTCATTTATAAGGCATTGATATCTCTTTTCTTCTCTTTTTGGAGCTGGTTACACAACATTTGGTATCAGAGGTTTTGATTCTAGGGTTTCGCTGCTCCAAATAGGTCATCGTGTCATTTTCGCTATAACGTTTTTTCTACGAAGTTTCAGAAGCTGAAATTTTTAGGGTGCGAAGCCGAAATCCTGAGGAATATTTTTTGAAAATTTTAGAGCTTGGTTTGCAATATTTTTGGAGATATGATCTGTGGAAGTTAGGTCTTTTTTCAGGATCCTAAACAGGTCATCATGGAATTTGCGCTATAATTTTTTTTCTACGAATGTTCAGAATCTGAAATTCATATGGTGCGAAGCAGAAATCCTAAGAAAATTCGTCAAAAAATTTTAGAGCTTGGTTCGCAATATTTGTGGAGATATGATCTGTGGAAGGTAGTGCTTTTTCAGGCTCCTGAATTGCATCTCAAAGAGGTGATTGTGGGAAAATTTCAATAACTCTCTCTCTGGCATCGGATTGGAGTGCTTAAAAAGTGGTCGCAAGTACACAGACCTTAGTTTCTTCTCTATCAATTTTAGAGACAAAGGACGAAACAATGATACGTGGCAAGTCGTACAAGTTCGCTCTACTGAACCAGTCCATAATTAGGTCATTGTGGGAGATCAGACACAACTTTGTCTTGGAGAATCCAAATCAGGTCAGACCTGTGGCATTCGAAATATAATTCATAGGGCTACATCGGTACCAAAATTCAGATATTGAAGTGCTGCAATCACATAGATAATCCAATTTCAATATCGAGCTCCTCAAAAGAAAGAAAAAGGTGTGTATTTTTTTCCGAATTGCATAAGTCTTGTTTGAAGAATCAATTTTAATTGATTCCAAGGGCATATTGTAGAATAGATATCAATATTGGGTTCTAAAATATGCCTCATAAAAATAATTCAACACCCATTAAGCCTTCAGAAGGCTCTACTATGACTCATGAAGATGAAGAATTGCAACATGATCTATCAAAATTACAAGAGCAAGTGCAACAAATTTCACTCTCGCAAAGAGCAACAAAAAATGAAATGGAAGTTTTGAAGAAAGGTGTGGAAGTGAATATGGATGGCATGGAAGCTAGCATGGAAGCTAAGATGGAAAACATGAAGAATGATAAAAAAAAAGACATCGAAGGTTTGACAAAGTTGATACAAGAAATGTTTCCTAATGGTGAAAAGATAGTAGAAGAACCTCATGATGAGGGAAAAATAAATGTTAATCGTGATTTCATAAACTCTAATGTTGGAGGGAAGAACCACCATATTCCAAAAATGGATATGAGGAAGTTTGATGGAAAGGATCCTGTAACATGGATACTACAGATGGAGCAATATTTTGATCTCCATAGCGTGCAAAACAAACAAAAGGTATGCATTGCAACTTTACATTTAGAAAAAAATACATTTGTATGGTATCGATGGCTTTGCTCTCGTAAAAAAATTGTCACTTGGTCAATTTTTACAGAGGAAATGATAGCACATTATGAGGATACGAAGAGCAACACCTTCTTTAGCTAATTGATAAATCTCAAACAAAAGGGTTTTGTGGGGAAACACATTGAGGACTTCCAAAAATAGAATATAAGGGTAACTGATATTCCAGAGGAACACATGATCAATCTCTTCATAGGCACTTTAAAGGATAACATCCAACATGAAGTTCGTGTTTTGGAACCGGATTCATTGGAGAAGGCATTCAGGTTGGCAAGAAAATTTGAATGTAAAATAATGGCGACAAGGAAGCCTACCAGTCAATTCTATAAAGAAGGAAGTGTTGCTACGTCTAGATTTCCACAACCTACAAGGTTGACACCACAAAAATTGGAAGAAAAAAGAGAAAAAGGGCTTTGCTACAATTGTGATATCAAATACACTAAAGGTCATAAGTGTGATGAGAAGAAATTATTTTACATAGATTGTGAAGAGGAAGAAGAAAATGAACAAGAAGAGAATATACACCAGGAACCAGCCCTAGAAGAGGAAGAAATGAATCTGACCATATCGTGTAATGCACTAGCATGAATTACCACTCCTCAAACTCTCAATATAGAAGGACATATCAAGAAGAAAAAGGTAATAGTGTTGATTGATTCAGGTAGCACCCATAATTTTATTCATTGTAAGGTAGCCAAGGAATTAAATTGTTTCCTATACCAAGCACCAGAATGTCAAGTGATGGTTGCAAATGGAGGAACTATAAATTGCTCTGGAAAATGCCATAATATCAAGCTAACCATGGGGAATATGTATTGACTAGTCCAATGCTTTCCATTCCTATGGGAGGTGCTGATGTTGTACTAGGAGTACAATGGTTACAATCTTTGGGGACGGTAGCTTTTAATTTTCAAGAACTTTTCTTGAAATTTTTTTCAGAAGGAAAGGAAGTCGAATTACGGGGTATTGAAGGGAAGCAGGGAAGGATAATAAGCTCTAATGTCATGACAAAGCTTCTAAAGAAAGAACAACGAGGCGTAATTGCACAATTATGCTCACTAGAAGTTCCGACATCAAAATCATCTATTTCTGCTGATCTCCAACAAGTCTTGGACAATCATTCCAAGGTGTTTGAAACTCCCAAAGGACTCCCACCTATTCGTGATCATGATCATGCTATTCATTTGATTCGAGGAAGTGTTCCTCCAAACATCCGGCCTTATAGATATCCTTACTTCCAAAAGAGTGAAATTGAACGTATGATTGCAGAAATGTTAGAGGCGGGTATAATTCAACCTAGTCAAAGTTCTTTCTCTGCTCCTGTAGTATTGGTACACAAGAAGGATGGATCATGGCGAATGTGTCCGGATTATAGGGAGCTCAATAAACTCACCATTAAAGATAAATTTCCCATTCCTGTGATTGATGAATTATTGGATGAATTACATGGAGCAATTTATTTTACCAAGTTGGATCTTCATTCGGGATATCATCAAATGAGAATGAAGACTGAAGATATTCCAAAAACAACATTTCAAACTCATGAGGGTCATTATGAATTTTTGGTCATGCCTTTTGGCCTTACCAATGCACCTTCTACATTTCAAGGGTTGATGAATTCCATTTTCAAACCCTTCCTTCGAAAATTTGTGCTAGTATTTTTTGATGATATACTAATCTACAGCAGGTCTTGGAAGGATCATGTTGAACATGTTGACAGGGTGCTCAAAATATTGCAGGAGAAACAATTATATGCAAAAAAAATCCAAATGTTTCTTTGGAGTACAAGAGGTGGAATATCTGGGTCATATTGTATCTCACGAGGGTGTTAAAGTAGACCCTAACAAAATTAAAGCCATTAAGGAATGGAAAGTCCCCACAACCATAGAGAAGTTGCGAGGATTTCTCGGGTTAACAGGGTATTATCGCAAGTTTGTTAAGAATTATGGGAGAATAGCAGCACCTCTAACAACATTATTGAGGAAAGATGCATTTTCATGGACTCCTGAAGCAACTAAGGCCTTTGAACATCTTAAAGAGGCAATGTGCCTAGCACCGGTCTTAGCTACGCCAGACTTCACAAAAACCTTTATTGTGGAATGTGATGCCTCGAGAAATGGAATTGGTGTTGTTTTAATGCAGGAAGGAAGACCCATTTCTTTTGAAAGTCGTCCAATCAAAGGAAAGTATTTACAGAAACCTATTTATGAGAAGGAAATGTTAGCAATACTGCATGCACTAAAGAAATGGCGAACTTACCTAATGGGAAGACACTTCAAGGTAAAAACTGATCATGATAATCTTAAACACTTTTTGGAACAAAGACTATCTTCAGAAGAGCAACAAAAATGGGTCACAAAGATGTTGGGTTATGACTTTGAAATAATCTACAAAAAAGGAAAGCTTAATGTTGTTGCGGATGCACTCTCAAGAAAGAATGAAGAGGTGGAAGCATTGCTTTGTGCCATTTCTATTATCCAACCAGATTGGATAACTGAAGCAAGAGATGAATGGAAGAAGGACAAGATGTATGGACACTCATTCAAAAGTTGCAGCAAGATCCTAGTACATCTGATACATTTAGTTGGAAAAATGATTCCTTATGGTACAAAGATCGCTTATATCTTTGTAAGAATCCCCAACTAAAACAAAAGATTCTTCTGGAATTGCACACTTCTCCTTTAGGAGGACACTCAGGATTTTTAAAAACTTACCACAGGGTGAAGAAAGAATATTTTTGGGATGGCCTTAAATCTGATATTCGAAAGTTTGTGGCGGAATGTTTGGTTTGCCAGCAGAATAAAGTGGAAACAATTAAGACCCCAGGACTTCTACAACCTTTATCCATTCAAGGTCAACGTTGGGAGGAGATTTCAATGGATTTTATCACAGGTTTACCTAAGTCCGAAGGAAAGAGTGTCATCATGGTGGTAGTTGATAGACTTACCAAGTATGCACACTTTTGTGCATTATCTCATCCATTTAAAGCAAGTACAGTTGCTACTACATTTATGGATAGAGTTCAAAAGCTACATGGAAGCCCAAGGGTTATTGTGAGCGACAGAGATCCCATTTTTACTGGAAATTTTTGGACGGAGTTATTTTCTTGTTTGGATACTCAATTAGCTCATAGCTCATCTTATCATCCTCAATCTGATGGTCAAACTGAGATAGTAAATAAATGTTTGGAAGGATATCTTCGTTGTTTTGTATCTGATAAATAAGCACAATGGGTCAAGTGGTTACCTCTCGCTGAATGGTGGTATAACACTTCCTTCCATACTGCAGCAAAGATGACCCCATTTATGGCACTTTATGGATATCATCCACCATCTATCACATCATCTTTAAGGGAAAATTTGAAGGTATTTCAGCGTTGGAAAGATCACATAGGCATCGACAAACTTCTCAACTCTTAAAGATATTTCAATTAGCGCAAAATCGGAAAATAGTAACAGGTGAACTCGACATTGCGGCGGCGTGATGTAGATATTGAACATTTTTACGGCTACAACCATATAAACAAATGTCCCTCAAACAAGCTAAGAAGGATAATAAATTATCGCAAAAGTACTATGGTCCTTACAAGGTGTTGCAAAAGATTGGTACTATGGCATACAAATTGGAGCTTCCTGCTTCTTCGCGAGTACATCCAGTTTTCCATGTTTCATGCTTAAAGAAGGTTATAGGTGATAATATTCCAGTTCAAGCACAAAATTTCAGGCTGCAATGGTAAAATCATATTGGAGACAGCGATCATGAAACAGACTCGGCATTGCGGAGATGCGTCAATTCAGTATCATCAGTGGAAGAACACGCGTATTACATGGGAGGATGATATTTATATAGAGCTTTTTGGAGCCTCTCAAGCGTTGAAGATAGCACTTTTTTGAAGGAAGGGCATGTTAGGTCCCTATATCACTAGTATAGTCCTGTTTGTCATATTAAATTGTAACTCCTTGTATTATTATTGTACCCTTATGGCTTATTTTTGTTATTGTGGTGCGCTTAGGGTATTTGTTATTTAGGTTGGCTAGGATTGCATTTGGCCACTAAGGTATTATGGCCCCATGGACTCCTATATATAGAAAGGAGGTTTTGTAAATTGTATCATCCAAAATTGTTCATTTATGCAATGTATTGGAGGTTGCCCCCTCGAAGTGGCTCATTTCTAAGGCGTTGATATCTCTTTTCTTCTCTTTTTGGAGCTGGTTACACAACAACCTGTGTGTTACACTGACATTGGTTAATGTAGGATGCCTTATTTCCTTCCTTCCAGTGTATATTTTCCCATCGAATCCAACTCATTGCTCTAGGATAAAGTCTAGAGTCCTTTCTTCAATACCTTAGGGTTTTCAATCATTAGTGGTAGACTCCTTCATTGTCGAAAGTTAGAATACATCAATGTCTCTTGATTGGTATATTATTTCAAGTGTTTGACTTCAAGACATTTATTCATGCTTTTTAGATTGTACTGGGGTACCTTGACACACATTATTATTATTGGCAAGTTGTCTCGATTTTTCTAACATTATACATCAATGACCGGTAATCAAACAATTTCTCACATGGTTGAATTCAAATCATTCATTCCCATAGTGTATAAATGTACCATCGGTGGTCAGTGAAGACCTCAGGTTGTGTAAATATCTTGGTTCACTTGATAGATCCATCAGTTTTATACGAGTGATACATCCCACCTTTATATGTTGCAGTTCATCATAACAACATATTATATATTGGCACCTGAGTTTAAGCTATACCATTATTCCACCTATATCACTTGGTTCTTTTATAAGGATAAACTATGTAGCATCGTTTATTAGGTAGTCTTATATCATCATTAATCAGACATTCTTCCATATGTAATATTGAGACATAACTCTGTTCTGTTATTTCATGGCTATGATCCGTTGATCCACTATCGATTATTCACCTCTTTCTCTACACTTATGTATACATTTTTGATCCACTGTATACTTGATCAACGTATATGATTTATTATTTCTCAGATTTGACATGCCTGCCTTAGACATGAGTTTTATTTTCGACTCCTTCCAGAGGTATTTGATGGGTTGGAATCTAGTGATCTCCTCCTGGGTTCTCGGATGACTCTTCTCTCTATACTTAATACATTTTAGCCATCATGTACCCCTTATAACCTCATATATTAGGGGGCATATGTTATAGCATCATTCAACACTCATGTAGATATGATGCTATTTTATGGCCTTGGGCAACCCTTTTCCCATGTAGACTTGAGATTATATTAAAAAACAATATTTAAAATTCCATACGTGACACTTCCAACACTAAAGTGCATACATACATGGGTCCTATAACACTGCACCCGCATATACCTTTAAAAATATGAAAAAATAAAATAATATCATATTGTTCGTGTTAGGTTTCTATATTACTAGTATAGTCCCTTATTATTGTTAGTGTAACCCCCTTATTGTTATTGTTGTACCTCTGTAACCCAAATATTGTTATTATTGTGCCCCTACATTATTATTGTTAGGTCGGGTAGGATTATATTATGGCCCCATGGACTCATATACATAGGAGGTTTTTTCATTTGTATCATCCAATAATTGTTCATTTATGTAATGTATTGGAGATTTCCCCGTTGAAGTGGCTTATTTCTAAGGTGTTGATCTCTCTTTTCTTCTACTATTGGAGCTGGTTTCATGACATTTGGTATGAGAGCTTTGGATTCTAGGGTTTCACTACTCCAAACAGGTCATCATGGAATTTTCACTATACATTTTTTCTATGAAGGTTTAGAAGCTGAAATTTTTACAGAGTCAAGCCGAAATCTTGGGGAACATCTTTTAAAAATTTCAGATCTTAGTTTGTAATATATTTAGAGATATTAGCTTTTCAAGTCAGGGTTTTCTTAGGCTCCCAAATTTCACCTAAAACAGGTCATCGTGGACTTTGCACTATAACATGTTTTCTATGAAGGTTCAGAAGCTGAATTTTTTATAGAGTGAATATGCAATCCTGAGGAACGTCTTGTGAAAATTTCAGATCTTGGTTTGCAATATTTTTGGAGATATGCTCTATGGAACTTAGGGTGTTTTTAGGCTCCTGAATTTCATCTAAAATAGTTGACCAGGGGAAACGTGTCATAACTCTCTCTCTGAGCATTGGATTGGAATTCTATAAAAAGTGGCCACAAGTACACATACTTTAATTTTCTTTTTATTTATTTTCAGAGCCTAAGGAGTAAACAGTGACATGTGGCACATTGTGTAAATTTTCTCTACTGAACCAGTCCATAATTAGGTCATTGTGGGAGATTAGGCATAACATTGTCTTGAAGAATCCAAATTAGGTCAGACCTATGGCATTCGAAAGAATATTCAGAGGTCTACTACAGGGCTGAATTTAAGATATTAAAGATCTGAAATCACATAGATAATTCAGTTTCAATACTCAGCTCCTCAAACACCAGAAAAAGGTGTGTATTTTTTTTTGAATTGCATAAGTCTTCTGTGAAAAATCATTTTGAAGTGATTCCAAGGGCATATTGAAGCATAGATATCAATATTGGATTCTAAAATGACACCTAAAAAGAATTCAACACACATTAAGCCTTCATAAGGCTCTTCTATGACTCATGAAGAGGAAGAAGCACAACATGACATATCAAAATTACAAGAGCAAGTGCACCAAATTTCGCTCTCAGAAAGAGCAACAAAAATGAAATGGAACTTTTGAAGAAAGGTGTGGAAGCTAATATGGATGGTTTCAAGAAAGGCATGGATGGTTTGAATAATGACATGGAAGCTAATATGGATGACATGGAAGCTGGCATAGAAGCTAAGATGGATGACATGGAAGCTAAGATTGATGAAAAAATGAAAGTCAACATGGAAGACATGAAGAATGATCTAAAAGAATACATGGAAGGTTGGATTACAAGGTTAATACAAGAAAATATTCCTAATGGCTGAAATATAGTAGAGGAAACTCACGAGGAGAACAAAATAAATGTGAATTTTGATTTCATAAACTCTAATGTTGGATTGAAGAACCACCATACTCCAAAGATGGATATGAGGAAGTTTTATGCCAAGGATCCCGTAACATGGACACTACAGATGGAGCAATATTTTAATCTCAATAATGTGAAAAGCATACAAAAGGTACGCATTGCAACTTTACATTTAGAACAAAATACATTTGTATGGTATCGATAGCTTTTCTCCCATAAAAAAATTGTCACTTGATAAAAATTTTCAGAGGAAATGATAGCACATTATGAGGATACAAAGAGCAAAACCTTCGTTATCCAATTGATAAATATCAAACAAAAGGGTTCAGTGGCAGAGCACATTGAGGATTTCTAAAAATTGAATATAAGGGTAGCTGAAATTCCATAGGAACACAAGATTGATATCTTCATAGGGAATTTAAAGGATAACATCCAACATGAAGTTCGAATTTGGGAACCTGATTCATTGGAGAAGGCATTCAGGTTGGCAAGAAAAATTGAATGCAAAATTATGGTGACAAGAAAGCCTACCACTCACATCTATAAAGATGGAAGTGTTGCTACTCCTAGAATTCCACAACCTACAAGGTTGACACCACAACAATTGGAAGAAAAAAGAGAAAAAGGGCTTTGCTACAGTTTTGATAGAGAATACAATAAAGGTCATAAGTGTGTTGAGAAGAAATTATATTACATACATTGTCCAGAGGAGGAAGAAAATGAACAAGAAACTTCAAAAGAAATGTATATACACCAGGAACCAACCCTAGAAGAAGAAGACATGAGTCCGACCATATCGTGTAATGCATTGGCAGGAATTACCACTCCTCAAACTATCATGATAGAAGGACATATCAAGAAGAAAAAGGTAATAGTCTTGATTGATTTGGGTAGTACCCATAATTTTATTCCTTGTAAGGTAGCCAAGGAATTGAATTATTTCCTATACCCAACATCAGAATGTCAAGTGATGGTTGAAAATGGAGGAACTATAAATTGCTCTGGAAAATTCCATAATATCAAGCTAACCATGGGGGAATATGTATTGAATAGTCCAATGCATTTCATTCCAATGGGAGGTGTTGATGTTGTACTAGGAGTACAATGGTTACAATCTTTGGGGACAGTAGATTTTAATTTTCAAGAACTTTTCTTGAATTTTTTTTCGGAAGGAAAGGAAATAGAATTACGAGGTATCTCAGGGAAGCCAGGAAAGATAATAAACTCTAATTTCATGAAAAATCTTCTGAAGAAAGAACAACAAGGCGTAATTTCACAATTATGCTCACTAGAAGTTCCAACATCAAAAGCATTTATTTCTCCAGATCTCCAAAAAGTCTTGGACAATCATTCCAAGGTGTTTGAAACTCCCAAAGGACTCCCACCTATTTGTGATCATGATCATGCTATTCATTTGATTCCAGGAAGTGTTCCTCCAAACATTAGGCCTTACAGATATCCTTATGTCGAAAAGAGCGAAATTGAACATATGATTGCATAAATGTTAGAGGCTAGTATAATTCAACCTAGTCAAAGTTCTTTCTCTACTCCAGTAGTATTGGTGCATAAGAAGGATGGATCATGGTGCATGTGTCTATATTATAGGGAGCTCAATAAGCTCACTATTAAATATAAGTTTCCCATTCCTTTGAATGATGAATTATTGGACGAATTACATGGAGCAATTTGTTTTACCAATTTGGATATTTGTTTAGGATATCATCAAATTAGAATGAAGACTGAAGATATTCTAAAAACAACATTTCAGACTCATGAGGGTCATTATGAATTTTTGGTCATGCCTTTTGGCCTTACCAATGTACCTTCTACATTTCAAGGGTTGATGACTTCCATCTTCAAACCCTTCCTTAGAAAATTTTTGCTAGTATTTTTTGATGACATACTAATCTATAGCAGGTCTTGGAAGGATCATGTTCAACATGTTGACAGGGTGCTCAAACTATTGGAAGAGAAAAAATTATATGCAAAAACATCCAAATGTTTCTTTGGAGTACAAGAGGTGGAATATCTGGGTCATATTGCACAGATCTCAACAGTTGAAGTATATGCCCTTAAACAAAATAATGCTATTAAGAATCAAAATTCCTTAAACATAAAGAAGTTATGAGATTGTGGTTAACAGTGAAGGCTGGTAAGTCAAGAATTATGGGAGAATAGTAGCACCTATAACAACATTATTGAAGAAACATGCATTTTCATGGACTCTTGAAGCAAATAAGGCCTTTGAACGTCTTAAAGGGGCAATGTGCCTAGCACCGGTCCTAGCTACGCTAGACTTCACAAAAACCTTTATTGTGGAATGTGATGCCTCGGGAAATGGAATTGGTGCGGTTTTAATGCAGAAAGGAAGACCCATTTCTTTTGAAAGTCATCCAATCAAAGGAAAGTATTTACAGAAGGTCATACCTAAAGAAGCAAATGTTACTAAAATGGTATGCATACAAAAGAACAGACCTAATCCACTCGGAACATATCAAGGTAAAAATGATCAAGCATAGTCTTAAAACACTTAAAGAATGGCTTAATGGCTTATCTTTCTAAGGAGAGTAAAAATGGGTCACAAAGATGTTGGGTTATGACTTTGAAATCATCTACAAAATGGGGAAGTTAAATGTTGTTGCAAATGCACTCTCAAGAAAGGATGAAGAGGTGGAAGCAATTATTTGTGCCATTTATATTATCCAATCAGATTGGATAACCAAAGCAAGGGATGAATAGAAGAAGGATGAAGAAGTGTGGACAATCATTCAAAATTTGCAGCAAGATCCTAGTACATCGGATACATTTAGTTTGAAAAATGATTCCCTATGGTACAAAGATCGCTTATATATTTGCAAGAATTCCCAACTAAAGAAAAATATTATTTTGAAATTGCACACTTCTCCTTTAGGAGGACACTCGGGATTTTTAAAAACTTACCACAGGGTGAAGAATTTTTTTTTTTGGGATGGCCTTAAATCTGATATTCAAAAGTTTGTGGTGGAATTTTTGGTTTTCCATCAAAATAAACTTGAGACAATTAATACCCCAGATCTTCTACAAACTTTATCCATTCCAAGTCAACGTTGGGAGGAGATTTGAATGGATTTTATCACAAGTTTACCTAAGTCAGAAGGAAAGAGTGTCATAATGGTGGTAGTTGATAGAATTACCAATTATGCACATTTTTGTGCATTATTTCATTCATTTAAAGCAAGTATAATTTCTACTACAATTATGGGAACAATTAAAAAGCTACATGGAAACCCAAAGATTATTGTAAGTGACAAAGATGCCATTTTTTCTGGAAATTTTTGGACGGAATTATTTTCTTGTTTGGGTACTCAACTAGCTCATAGCTCATCTGATCATCCTCAATGTGATGGTCAAACTGAGATAGTGAATAAATGTTTGGAAGGATATCTTCATTGTTTTGTATCAGATAAGAAAACACAATGGGTTAAGTAGTTACCTCTCGCTGGATGGCAGTATAACACTTCCTTCCATATTTCAGCAAAAATGACCCCATTTATGGAACTTTATGGATATTACCGACCGTCCATCACATATTTTTTAAGAGAAAATTCTAAGTTTCAAGCAGTGGAAGATCACATCGAGAATCAACAAGAAATTCTCCAACTCTTAAAGGATAACCTAAATTTGGCACAAATTCAAATGAAAAAATAGGCAGCTCAACATCGCAATGAGATAATTTTTAATGTAGGAGACTAGGTATTTTTACAGCTACAACCATAGAAACAAATGTCCCTTAAGCAAGCTAAGAAGGATAATAAATTATCGCCAAAGTACTATGGTCCTTACAAGGTGTTGCAAAATATTGGTACTATGGCATACATTAGGGGAATTTTGAGGGCTAAAATGGGCCTCCTAAGGAAATTATAAAATAATAGTGGAATTAATAAAATAATATTTGATTACATCATCAAATTTTAGAGGGAAAAAATAAAAAACTACTTTTTCAACTCGTATTTTTAACTTATCTCCTAAATTTTTTACCCAAATTTTGAGCGGGAGTACTCGTTGGATGAAAAATTTAATTCCTCATCCAGGGAGTACCCCTGTTTCATCCTTTCGATGGATCCTGCTACACAAAAAATGGGAAATACATCAAAAACGTGATTGTAATAACGTTTTTTCATGTATTTCTCATTTTCCGTGTAGTAGGGTCCATCAAAAGTATGCAACATGGGTACACGTTGGATGAGGAATTAAATTTTTCATCTGACGAGTACTCCTGCTCAAAGTGTGAGTAAAAACTTTGGGAGATAACTTGAAAATACAAGTTGAAAAAGTAGTTTTATTATTTTATTATTTTTTAATATTTGTACCCTTTTACTTAAAAAATGGTGAATCATCCCCCATGGTTGAAATCATCATCTTGAATCTTATTGGTTCTTATAAATTCTATTTTGGTTGTACATTTTTCTTAGGAGGCCCATTTTAGACCTCAAAATTCCCCTAATGCAAATTGGAGCTTCCTACTTCTTCGCGAGTGCATCCAGTTTTCCATGTTTCATGCTTAAAGAAGGTTATAGGGGAGAAAATTCTAGTTCAAACAATATTTACAGAACTTGATGAGGAAGGAAAAATCATATTGGAACATGAATCAGTCACGAAAACAAGAACTTGACAGCTACGAAATCGATCAATTTCAAAGTATCTCATCAAATGGAAAAACTTACCCACTGAAGATTCTACATAGGAGGATGAGAATTTTATACAGAAGAATCCAGAGCTACTCAAGCATTGAGGACAAACATTTTTTGAAGGATAGGATCATGTTAGATCCCTATATTACTAGTATAGTCTCTTATTTTTGTTAGTGTAACCCCCTTATTGTTATTATTATACCCCTGTAACCCCAATATTGTTATTATTGTGCCCTTAAATTATTATTGTTTGGTAGACTAAGTTTATATTGTGGCCCCATGGACTCCTATATATAGAAGGAGGTTTTGTCATTTGTATCATCCAAGAATTTTCCATTTATGTAATGTATTGGAGGTTTCCCCCTTGAAGTGGTTGATTTCTAAGGCATTGATCTCTCTTTTCTTCTACTTTTGGAGCTGGTTTCATAACAGTTCTGGTAGGGGTTTACAAGTTTTACCGAAATTCCACCTACAACATCCCATGGCAAAACATAATTAACCAATTTTAGATGGTATATATACACCCCTTGTGTAGGCATAATTAAAACAGAAAAGAGGATATCAAAATTATACACATTTTTCTCTCTAGATCAAGTCTAATTTTCCCGTGCCTCTTTCACTCCCAGACTATAGGAAACCATCATTTCCTTTGCGGAGATGGTAAAATTCCTTATATATCATCTTCTTTATTTTTTTATAGATGTGGTCTTCGTGGCTTGGGCTGGATGGATGTGAAGGAGGGTTTGGCGAGTGAGTTGGACAAGATCAAGTTCTATCTTTCCTGTACCTATTGTTGTTAATAAATAAAGAAGCTCATGTCTCATTCTTAATATGTTATTCTATCATGATTAATGGCCTATATGATTATGTATGATAAAATAACATATATTTTATGTATGGACATTGAATTATCAGTTATATGCATGCTTCTATGAATTGACATGTAGGTCTGTTCGTTTTGGAGGAAGAAGAGGGTTTGTACCGTACGAGAACATAATCAAACATAGGACCTTCATGTATCTTTCTAAACAAAACTTTGATAATTCAAATGTATGGAATTATTGTCTCAGTGCTTGTTCATGGTTATCTTGTTCTTCTATTTTGAGCTTCTCAACCCTTACCTTAGGGAACTTTTCCTACCAAAATATTGGAATACCTTAAATAGGTATTTGTGGAATATATTTTCCAATAGGTTGAACATGTTGATAAATAGGCACTTCTGGCCTGACTTAAATAGGTTGTTTAATGTAAAATGGATTCCAAATAGTATTCATTCCTCGATAAGGATCACCAATCAAGGGTTGAGACACAACATGCTGACTTGGAGAGACTTAAGGTACCTTATGAAAATTTGCATAAGTATTAGCAACAAGTTTTCCAACAACTATAGGATATGTTTTAACAACTAGTTTTCCTACAAGTTGAGGATAATATGTTTTCCCCCCAAGAGGATAATAAAATCTAGTTGGGATTACTTAAGGATTACATATATTACCAAATATCATATTAACATATTGGTCTAACACCAAAGGTATTTTGGGAATGGAAGTAATGGTCTTAGCAGTAGAGGTAGATAAAGCAGGTAACCAAGTAGAAACTTGAGGAGGAGTGGCTACGGAAAAGTGCAAGATAGTGAATGGTGCCTAGTAGGAACTGAAGGACCACTATATAATAACAACTCTAGAAAGCTCGTATAAATAGAGGTATCAATAGGTTGATTCACAGGAGAAATTTCTGATATGTTTTGGCTAGGTGAAAAATAGAAAGGAGTGAAAAAACATTGAATACCTTTACCTAAATAGTTGAAGGGGGTAAAATACCAAGGATCTAGTTGAAATACATCAAAATTAAGTCTTGGAGAAACTAGTTGATTACCAACATTTAAAGGTGTATGTTGTTGATTCTTCCTCCTCTTCTTTAGTAATATATTTAATACTTATAAGACCAGGAGGTAAATCAATTTTAATTATAGTTATTCTTTGAGGTGAAGTCAGAGAAGGTGTAGGGGCTATAGCAGTTGAAGGTGATTCTGGCTCGGAAATGTTAGATTCACGTTCTTCAACATTTCATTCACTTAATTATGTGTTTGAAACTTCTCCAGTATCAGATTCTCCTTGAATAATCTTGGTAACTTCTGGCTCATATTGAACGAAGGTTTATTATGCTTTGTGTGGTTGAACCACTTCATTTTCTATTGTTTCCTATTCTAGAATTGTAGATGTCTCAGGTTAATCCAAGGTTTCATATCCTTTCGATTTTGACCTTTATTCTTTAATATTTTATAATTGACCAGTTGTATATTTAGGGGATAAAACCTTCATCTATGTGAATGTCTCAGTGAACCAGCCACACTGAATTTTATTGAAGTGTATTACAATTTTATTCAATTAAATAAATAACAAAAATAAAAAAAAGGTAGGTATATATCAAGGATTACTAAGCCTTTTTGAATTGCAATATAAAACCTTGGAAAAGTAAAGATTTATGTATGGGTAGGCATTCTCCCTGAATGTTTTGTTCATTGTACCATATATGGAAAATTGAATGACTCAGTTACTTATAGATGACATGAAACCTAGAAGGGGCCCTCTAAAATATACCCGAGGTACATGGAGTTGCATTAATTGTTAGTGTTTTCTAATGCGAGCATGTACGATAAGAAGCATCCCCATATATGTTTCATACGTGGAACGATGTATGATATACCTGAAGGCACGTGGAGAACATTCCCGTACATGGAATACATACTACCCGCAAAATGTGTTGCACATAAGAAATGACAACTTCTATGTTTATAAATATTGGAACATGTCTTCTAACCTAGAACAACTATCTTCGTTCAATTAAGAATTTGATTAATGTTACAATTAATTTTTTATTTAATTTGATTTAGAGATGTGTAAATGATATCAGTTTTCACTTTCAACCCTAATGCAGCAAATATGTGAAAATGACTCTTCTGTTTCAATGAACATCTAGCTATAGTAAAGAGAAAACCTTTCCAATATTCATGCAAGTGAAAAAATTTGAAATTCTCTATATTTCCTTTCAGGAATGAAAATATTCGTTTTCATATTGCTCAAAATGAAAAAATAAAAATTTAATATTTCAATTCACCCAAAAATTCAAATATCACAAATAATTTCACTTAACATACAACACCCAAAATTCTTTCAAAATCCAACAGTAAAACCAAGAAAAAAATTAATATAAATCTTTCAAATGAATTCTATGAACACAATATTGTCTAAATTATAATCCTGAGATACTTAACTACTAAAATAAAATTAACTTTTGATTTCAAATTCAGCAAAAGAATCACTTTTATAAATAAAAAATAAAAAAAATTACTTAATCTTGAAACAACACTAATTTCAATAACTGAATGATCTTTTCATAAAATAGGTAAAGAAATACTTAATATAATTTTTTAACACAAGAAATACAAGTAGATACAAACTTAACAATCACTAATATTCCCTTTGATAATTCAATAAATCATAAGATCAACCTTTAACCCTAATTTGTAAAAATAATGATTTTTCAAGAAGATGCTTCACCACATCCAATTGAACTAAAGAAAATTTTTTGATGCAAAAAATGTAACCAAACATAAAAAACAAAAAGTTCCTAGACTTAGTAAATGGAAAACTAATTTTTTTTTTTTTTTAAATCAATTATTCGTGCAAACAATCAGTTGAGTCCAGTGTGAATTCTTACTATTTCTAAATACTAAGTTCATATATCTACGCATTGTTGCTAAAGATAAAATCCCCAAGTTGAGGAAAAAGTAGAAGCAAAAAAGCCAAAACATCCACAAAATCCAAAATTTTAATATAAAAAACTCAGACATATAAGGCTATGGGAAAAGGTTTAAAAGGTCACAGAACAGATGATGAAGAAAACGACGTTCCTTAGTTGAGTCGCCAATTTGTTATGGTAGATAGATCCCTCCTGTAGACAAGAGAGATCTCCCTAGATTCCTTAGATCTAGTAACAAACTAAATAAATAACTACTATCTTTCCTTATTTCACAACTGACATGAAATATGAGATATATTGAAGCCTCTTACCTTCTCTATGAAATTCCCGTGTAATTCCTTCCAATGATTTCAAAATCTTTTCCCTGGTGCTTTGAGGTGACACCTTCGTGAACATAAAAAAACAAGGCATAAAATCATAGTGTAGACAAAGATGAAACTAAAAACAAATGAAAATTGAAAAATTGCATATATCATAATATTAAACTCATATTCAATTATAAATCATGCAAAAGATCAATGAATTTTGCAAATAACATTGGGAAAAGTGCAATTAGGAAATAAATAGTTTCTTGTATTAATTTCATAACAAGAAGAAGCCATACAACCTTGTGTTTATGATGTAAGCCAACTCCCTAAAGTCTCCAATCCTCCCCTTAGGTTAGACGACTGATATCTCTATTCCAGCAACATCAGTGTACGTTCAAATGTCCTCCCTAACCCTCAAGTATATGTTGAATTTATAGGCAAGAGGAGGAGGTTTGAGATCCTCTTCTCAAGGAATGAGATCCTAAAAATGAGGGATTAGGGTTCCATGAAGAGAGGGTTTTTTCTCCGTGAACAAAGGGATAAGGCCAAAGTAAGCATAAGCTCAAAGCTTTAAGTTAGGAAATATTCCCGCAACAAAGCTTCTAGAAATCACTTTTTATTTTTACTTACGTTAAGTTATTTAGCAGTTCATAGTGGGAAACAAAGCACATATTTAAACTAGATATAATGGTAAGATATACGTCTGCATAGAATCTGGCTAGGGAATCATGAAAATGGTCAAAATTCAGTTTTTGGACCATGTAATCCAAAATTTGCATTGTCTTTCGGATTGTTTTTCTTTTAACATTGCAGGGGAATTCTTGGGACACTTTCATCGGCAGGGATAATTTTAAGAACCCCCCTAAATTTATATATATAAAAAATAGGCGAATCCCCATGATACATAGGAAAAATGGAAGGCGATTTTATTAATAATATAATATGTATATATAATTTTTTGGCGAATCTCTCACGAGATTATATTATCCTATAAAATCATGGCGAATCACCAGTACAAATGGCGAATCACTACTACAAAATGGTGAATCGTTTTCTAGTGGAGTTCGGAGTGTTGGTTCCAATGAAGATATGGTAATTGAACCAGGAGTAGAAGGAAGAGAACCACCGAGACCAAGCATGGCACATGGTGACTCGTGAGGGACGTAGTTCTCGTGTAGTTTGGAAAACACGTTCTTCTAGTTCTGCTAAGCGTAGTGTTGTTTGTCATGCTACTACTAGCACTGATATTGAGGTTGGAGAGGAGTTTGAGGAAAGGTAGCAGTGGTGGAGAATTATAAAGAGTACCCCATGATGGGCTCCATTTTTTCCTTTGGTATTTGTGCCTGCAAGACCTTCTGTCCATTGAACCAACAATTAGCCGTTCAACCAACAATCAACTTGACTAAGTTGATTAGGTACGAGTCAACTTAGACTAATCTTTAAAACTATGCTTTGCACTATCCCATATTTATCATACTAATGCTACACAACATTGTGCATTTGCACCTAACTCTCAATAATTCTTTTCCAAGAAAAATCTATAATAAGAAAAATATTTTACTATATTCTAAAAGGTGAAGATGTCTAAATCATGCCACAAAGTGAAAGGAAATAAAATATCTTTCCTCAAACCACCAAATATATAAAGAAAACAATAATGATTATAATAATAGAACTGGATCTATCGATCTATCGATATATGCATGATATGAGAACCATAAGCATTCAAGAGTCTAATTTCAAACTCAACAAAATCCTCTAAACAAGCAACAAACAAACCACTAAACTTTTCAAAGATATCAAGGCTAGACATTAACACAATTTCATGTACTTGAATAAGCCCATTGTTGCTTAGCGTTAGACTTCTTAAATTAGTTCTTTATCATTTAATACTATGACACTATCTATGTGAAAAGAAATAGGTCCCAACTTCATCAAATCTGGTTTCATTTCCAATCAAAGATCAAAACTAGCTTCGTTTCCAATACCAATATAAAATCACACATTTTCCAAATATCAATAATTATTTTCCAAGAAAATATAAAACTCGAAACTCAGCAAAATTCCCCAAACACAAGCAACATATATACCATTAAAATTTTCTAAGATGTCTAAGCTAGACATCAAGGTAGTTTCATGTACTTGAATGAGCCCATTGATGCTTTGCATTAGTCTTGTTAAATTAGTTATTTATCATTTAATACTAGTCAAACGCTATCTATGTGAAAATAGGTCCCAAAATCATCAAATCTAGCTTCATTTCCTGTCACAAATAAGAATAAGCAAGACATTGTAAAAGGAAGTGGTTTTCATCCTTCACATTTCTAACATCGCAATGACATTTACTTGCATCCTATGAAATTCTAGGTCTTGCTCAATTCCTAAGCTCCTCAAAGTTCATTTTTATTCTGGTAATGATGTTTTTCTTCTTAAAACTAGCTACAAGAATATGACACTTCATCCTTTGGATTATGGTTAATGACCAATTTTTAATATTTTGTTTTTCTCTTATTCTCTATTGCATTATCACACCATGATTTCAACTTTAATTTATATGCGATAGCAATTTTATTGGTGTTCACGTTTTAGAGTGGCCTCCTCTATTCTCCACTAGTTTGACTAAGATTGAGAATCTTTATGCCAACCAGTTTTATGCCACACCAAATTTTCACTGCATTTTGAAGCAATCTTAGAGAGCCACTTGTTTTCATGTTACTTGTCTTGTCCTTCTATATTAGGTACTTAGTCATAGGAAAACTCTCAATGGGTGAAAGACTAGCTTCTATAAGATAGGATAGGGTATATTGCATTTAATAAGATCATAAACTATAAAAAACTTTTGGATTTCTCAATTTCCCTCTATGATTCTATAGAGATGATGCAACAGCAAAATTCATCTCCATATAAGATAAAAAGATGAAGAGGTGTCTAAAATATGAGCTTCTTCTTCTTTTTTCCAAAACCAAAAATTTGTTGACCTACAATTGCACCTAAGACAAAAATTGGTTTTCCACTTTCTATTAATCATTTTCCCAACATTGTATTTCTAGTTAAGATTGTGATGAAGGTTGACTTCAAGACCTTATTGTATAACTTTCTTTGATTTGTTATTATCGCTCACAATTAACATAAATTACCTTTTTGTAATTGATTATGGAGTTGTCTTTAGTGCGACTTTTTGAAGTTTCAGGTGCCGAAATCCGGTGAAAATTTTTGAGGTAAAATCTTGGTTTTTGTTATTCAAACTGGTTTTTTGACTCTATATATGGATTCAGCACCCTCAAAAACCTGTAAGGCACTTTGATTGTGCAAAGTTAGCAATCAAACTTCTCTTTTCAATAAATTCCTACCAGAATTTAGAGAAATTACACCGTAAAAGCCTTCAAAAATTCGCACTAAAGACTACTCGATTGATTATTACAACCTTTTTTATTAGCGTTTACTCGCATAGCTATGCTAGAACAAAAATCCTTAATAATCCTCGCTTCTCAAAATGAGGTGGAGTCATGTCCGTAAGAACAATATCACTAATGTAAAGAAGAAAGGGGATGATGGTTGAACTTTGCTTGTTGTTTGAGAGACCTCTGTTGTACCAAAAACTTCTGATTCTTCCATTGTTCCATCACTTTATTGAGGTGATACACTTGGTTCCACATCATTTGGCACCTTTTTACAAATTTCTACATTTGCCAATACTAAAACAGAATTTGAAAATTCAGAATTTTCTACAATTTCTTCAATCAAAACTTTGGAAGACGTTGAGCATTCATCATTGTACAAGATAAATGACTCTAAATTTTTATAAGCAACATGTATAGGATGGTCATTTGGCTTTTCTCAACTGTTGATCATGTACTTCATCTTACTTTCCCGGTATAGTTTCCTAAGTTGTCCAAAGATGATAATGGTAGCATAAGAAAAATCAAGTTGTAAGGTATCTCTAAGCTTCTATCCCCATGACCGAGAAGGTAGCATTCCATATCTGGGCAGGATATCATCCACAACATCCATGAGGACATTCTTGGCTAGGATTTGCTCTAATGACACCACTAGGTCCTTGATGAGGCCAAGAAATTTCACCCTCCTTGAATCAAATGAGTAAAGATCATGATAAGGTATTGTAATGTCCAGTCCTAATCTATCCATAATGGCCACGGGCATGAGGTTGTGAGAGGCTCCGGAATCAAGCATGGCATTATGGAGGATAAAGTCATGGATTTTGAGGCTTATATAAAATAGAGGGACTCCACTATCTTCTAAATCGCCATCAACAACAAGACGAAAAAGAAGCTCAGGGTGATCATCACTCACATTAACCATGTCTGACATTTGATCAACTAGAAGGAACTTAGCACCTTAAACTTTGTACTGATCATTCTTAACTATTTCAGTTAGAGGAATGGAGTTAAACTTTGTACTGATCATTCTTAACTATTTCAGTTAGAGGAATGGAGTTAAACTTTGTACTGATCAATAAAAGAAGAATGAAGTTTCCTTTCCCTTTATAAGCTTTGACAACCCTTACCTTTTCCCTTTTGACACTTGTAAATGACCTTTGAACCTTTGCACTTGAAAATGGACTTTTGCACCTTCAAATGAGAGATAAAGATAGAATGAACCTCTTTTCACTCTTTGACTCTTGAAGTGACCTTTTATTTGGCATGTTTTAAATGAGATACGAAATAAACTTCTCCGTTTCAAATTTGTGAAATACTCCTTACCCTTTGACATTTGCAAATAACCTTTTTGACCCTTTGTGCAACTTGGAAAGTGACATGTTTCTCTTTCAAATGAGGTAAGAAGACAAAATAACACTCTTTGAACCCTTTGACATGAAAGGTGACTCTTTGGCTCTTTGAGTAAGATGAGAGGATAGAGTTAACCTCTTTTGCACTCCCTGACACTTGAGATGACCTTCTTAGGCATTTAAAATGAGACATTGACTCTTGAGACAAATTTTCTCGTTTTCATGAGACAACAAGACTGTTATTAAAAACTTTGAAATCTTTCACCTTTGGAATTTTGCATTTGATATTGATTCTTCAAACCAGAAAAGATGTCTTTGAAGCTTGAAATGACACTCTTTTGCATTTGACTAGGACAGTAGGTCAAAATGACCTCCCTTGGAGCTCTGACAGTGGATCCTTTAAAAGAGACAGTGAGACTGAGTTCTTCAATTTTCCTCAAATAGTGAGACAGAGATGAGATGTTTGAAAAATTTTCTTGAAATTTGAGCCATATGAAACAAGAAAGATGGCTTTATTTTAATTACATAAACTTGATTGCTCCTTCATTAGGGTTTCATGGATGAAATGGAGGATTACTGCCTTATGTTCAGTGAAAATTTGAAGATTTTTCCAAAGGCAGGGCTGAACCTAGACTTGACCTAAATGAAATGAAATGACATAACCCTAGACCTTTTGAATGATGATGATGGAGATGGTGACCTTGAAGTTGATGATGGCGATGACCTCGACAATGGTGATCATAAATGAAATGAAGCAGCAGCATACATGGTTTAGCCTTCTTCAGTGACCAAAATTATTTTTGAGAACTGGTTCGAAAAAGTAAAATTTATGACCTATGACTTAAAGGGAAACAACTGAAAGAGTCATTTGATCACTGACATACCTGGGCTAACACTCCCATCCACCTAGAAGTTGTATTCACATTGCTATAATTCATGGTTTCTTACCTTGGCTGTAAAATATAAACAACCACATAATGGGTATCCCAAATTAATTTTGGTGAAATTGAGTAGGTTGTAGTAGTTGAGACTTTCCACTCTTATCCTAGTAACCCAAACTGGGAAAACTAAAAAATCTTTTAGAGTTTCACCTCTAGCTTTTATCATCAATCAACTTTGTTGTCCATTATTGGATCTAGGGGATCTACTTTGATTTGTATTAATCTTCTTCAAAGAACAAGTTGGATAATTTCATCCTAATTGGACATTGTGGGAATTCACTGAATTTTCATTATTGTTGACCATCTTCCTTATTTACATATTTTTCAAGAAACCCAACTTATCAAAATTAAACCCCGAGGAAACTATTTTTTGGGGAAACACTTAAGGTATTGAACCTTGAATCAACCATTTTCCAGGGAAACACTTTAGATAATGTTATTAACATTTTGTTCTTGTGAAAAGATGTAGGAATTATTAAATGGTAGTTAGTGACTTAGTATATGCTTGTTGGAATATAGTTATTTTTTTGTACTTAATAGTTCCCTCTCCTTGAATTGTTGTTCCCCAGTGCAGTTGTAATGATTGATGGATAAGCTAGGAAACCAGTTATTTAGATAGGTATGATAATCTGTCCATATTTTTATTGTTGTGGTAGGACACTATTAAGGCAGCATATCCTTATCACTTGGACCAAGAACCACTATGAATTGATTACTTTCATTGTTAAAATTTCCACTTTGTTGACAAAGGCTCCAATTAGTGCAAGAGAAACCAGTTTGTCTAAATCAATGGAAATGCAGTAGTAATTGGTTGGCCAAGTTTCCAATGCTAGCAAAACTAGAAGAAATTAATTGCTGTCACTTGAATTTTCATCTCATCACTCTTCAACAATTTTTTATGATACATGTCAGTTAAATTGTATCAACAATTACTTGGAAAACACCTTCTAGTAATTGCAAAAGGTGTTCCAACACTTGTTTATGGCCTTTACATATGCTGAGAGCATTGCAACCTTCACATTTCAATACAATTTTTCATAATGTAGGAAGCAAGAACTAAAGATAATGCTTTTATTTTCTTCTTTTTCTCTGGTAGCCAAGAGATTATATGGGAGAAGATTATTCTGTGATTGTTTCCATTACTTATTTTGAACATGGTGTAAGATATGTTGTTGTGGTTGTTGTTGCAGCAAGTTCTGTGCTTAACATTGAAGAATATGCTGTGGATTCCCTTGGTGCTGAAAATTTTGACTTCTAATAGTCGTTATAGGCTTATAGCACAAATTAAAGTTGTTGAAACTAAACAAGTTTTAGTGGTTGAAATTTCGAAGGTTGGTTTGAAGGGTTAACACTTATTTCTTTAAATTCTGCTTCAACCATTACATTTTACACATCTAGGCTGATTCCTGTTACACAAGATTCAAATATTTGTTGCATCTACATCTAAGTATTCATGCCTAGTCTTGAAAGTCTAAACCTTCAGATGCCAACTCCCCATTATCTTCTCCCATCCACCTAGAAGTTGTTTTCACATTACCATAATTCATGGATTCTTAGCTTGGCTGTAGGATATAAACAACCACATAATGGGTAGAAGTTAGAAAAAAATTAAATTTGGTGAAATTGAATAGGTTGTAGTAGTTGAGACTTCCTCTCAGATTCCTCTCTCAACAACCTAAGAAGAAATTAAGACTCAATCTCAAAGGAACCTAATCTTCATCAAAGGCATATGAAAGGAATGGTGCTCATGAATGGGGCTGAAAGACATCATTTCCTATTGTAAAATGCAGACCTCATGACACCAAACCATGCTCATGATATTGATGAAAGTATTGCTGTTTTGGACTCAGAAATTGAGCAAAATAATTACACTTTTATAGCCGTACATTTGGAGGATTTTAACTTAAAGTCTTCATGCATACCATCTAATGAGGACCCAGGAAAGGAGTTTGTGTAGAGGGCTGAGGTTAAGTGTGTTAGAAACGAGATTTCAAGACCAGTAAAAGGATCCTCAAATCAACCTTCTGAAGGGTTGCTCTGTGAATCAGATTCTGTAAGTTTGAATAAAGGTTTGATTCAAAATCAACACCAGGGACGTCATGATAAGGTTTTCCTTATCAGAAAGAGCATCATTCTTCGAGCCCAAACCATGATACAAACAGGAGTGTTCTTGGCCCTGGAGACAACCTTTCCTCTGCTAGAATGAAAATATATTATTCATGAACCAAAGAGAGCTTTAGAGGGTGGATTTAATGAAGTTATCAGTGATAAGGAAGGTTTCTCTCCCATAATATGTTATTTTTGCTGTGATCAAGGACTTATAGGTCGATTTTTGCCTAGAATGTTGAGAATTCATGATCCCATGGTATCAAAGGAAGGGAATGAGGACACTAATCCACCAGAAACAACACTTGTGGCTTGTAAGTACTCTTATTTTAACATGTCACTTTTTTTCATGATGACTAAACACGGGAAAGGGACACTGAAATCTTGAGATGATCAAGTGGATTCATTGGATCATTGATTTTGCCTTAACAAATCTATGTTGATATGTTCATATTTGAGGGTTCTCAAAAACTCCTTTATGAAGCACTTGCCCCCAAGTTAAAGCCATATCCTATCTAACAGTTTGCACATGGATTGGCATATATATTCTAGAATCTCGAATACAAGGGGAGTCCTATGGAAGGAAGCCTTTGATGATAAATATGCATGACCTCAGGATTACAGTTTTATTGATATGTCATCACACATGAGAAGCTCCTGCAGGATCCAATGTGATGTTTTCCTAGGAAAAAAGGTATTAACTACAACATTTTGCTTTTTACGGTTAAAATGGCCTTGGCAAGACAATGCCACTCATCTTTTGTAGCCTATCTTATTGGTTCAAAGGGAAATCCAAGCTTTCTCTCATAATCATGCTATCATATTCAGTAGGAAGGAGGGTCCTTGATATGTACCAACATTTATTACGTCACGATGATGACAAAATCAAGTGTTATTGAAGGTTTGATCTTAGACGGAATGCAGTGTTAGCACACAACTCGTTCTTACAGATTGTCACATGTCCTTTCAGATCTGTGGACTGAGTATCATATTACAATATTCTGGTACAGGTTGGCACTAATATGCATCAACAATTGCCTAGTGCAGACCTATTTAGAGCTATTATATTACAGAGCTTCCCAGTGAACTAGTTACAGATAACTTTGTTGTTGAACACTTGCAAAGATTGGAAAAGTAAATATATATTAACTGCAATTTGTTTGTTGTATTTATGACCACAGAGGAAAGGGGGTGTTGGCATTATTTTAAGTAGGGATATAGGACTAAGTCAATGCAATGGAAGTGGTTACATCCATTGTAAACAAACAACAACTAATCCATATGCAAGATTCATTAGTAGATTTGCTAGTGAATAATCCTCTAGTTGCATCTTTTTTTTCTTAGCCTTTGAAATCATCACAAGTGCCTAGCAACCTAGAAACTACCCCAGTTATCGTAAATTCATGTTGTTTCATGAAATCAGATCTGTGGTGTGTTCTGAATCTGATATTGAGAATAGCACAAACAGATGCCCAGTGATGTGTTGGAAACAGAGCAGGCCATGAAAGTACTTATTGGAGCATTGTAATGCCTAGCTAGCAATAGGAAATGGACTTGCATGAGTAGAGTATGAAGCCTGAGGTGATTGCTAGTGTAAATGGAAGGAAGAACTGCAAGCACCATCTAAGAGGGATGAATTTGGTCTTCCACACTGGAGCTTTTCATCTTCTTAGTAGTCTGAGGCTCTCTGGACACATCAAATCTTATGCCCTTCATTTTGAGCTCCTGAATACATCTACTCATAGCCCTAGAAGAAACCCTATAATTACCATTTTCCCATTCTACAATTCACTTGGAATCATCCTTTATCCGAAGAAAGTTTATACCTCTTTCAATAACAATTATTAGCATCAACAAAGTGCAAATATCTCTACTCTGTTATTAGTATCAACCTCGACTACTGCCTTTAAAGCAACAACATGGTTGCCTTTCATGCAAAGATTACAACATAACTGTCTATATTTTACTGTTCTTGTAGCCTCACTCCTATCATATTTTTTAACCAGAAGATAAACATAAAAACTGATTACAAAATGTCAAAACTTACAGAGGACCCAAAAATAGAAAGACCAAGAGGCCCAAAATACCCTTAAGATCAAGAAACAACCAACTGGCATTAAGATACAAGAGGATGATTTGGAGTTGGATTATCCATTTCATTATCTGGTAATTTTGGAGGCCGAAGTTCACCATATGCAAGATTCATTAGTAGATTTGCTAGTCAATAATCCTCTAGTTGCATCTTTTTTTTCTTAGCCTTTGAAATCATCACAAGTGCCTAGCAACCTAGAAACTACCCCAGTTATCGTAAATTCATGTTGTTTCATGAACTCAGATCTGTGGTGTGTTCTGAATCTGATATTGAGAATAGCACAAACAGATGCCCAGTGATGTGTTGGAAACAGAGAAGGCCATGAAAGTACTTATTGGAGCATTGTAATGCCTAGCTAGCAATAGGAAATGGACTTGCATGAGTAGAGTATGAAGCCTGAGGTGATTGCCAGTGTAAATGGAAGGAAGAACTGCAAGCACCATCTAAGAAGGATGAATTTGGTCTTCCACACTGGAGCTTTTCATCTTCTTAGTAGTCTGAGGCTCTCTGGACACATCAAATCTTATGCCCTTCATTTTGAGCTCCTGAATACATCTACTCATAGCCCTAAAATGTAACCTGTAATTTACCATTTTCCCATTCTCTGATTCACTTGGAATCATCAACATCCCGAAAGTTTTATACCTCTTTTCAATAACAATTAGCATGTAAAGTGCAAATATCTCTACTACATTGTAAAATATCAACCTCGACTACTACCTTTAAAGCAACAACATGGTTGCCTTTCATGCAAAGATTGCAACACTAGCTTGTCTAGATTTCACTGTTCTTATGTACTCACTCCTATCGAATTTTTAACCGAGACGACAAACATAAAAGCGATTACAAATATCAAAACACGAGAGGACCCAAAAATAGAAAGACGAGAGGAAGCCCAATTTCCTTAAGATCAAGAAACAACCAACTGGCATTTAGATACAAGAGGATGATTTGGAGTTGGATTATCCATTTCATTATCTGGTAATTTTGGAGGCCGAAGTTCACCATATGCAAGATTCATTAGTAGATTTGCTAGTGAATAATCCTCTAGTTGCATCTTTTTTTCTTAGCCTTTGAAATCATCACAAGTGCCTAGAAACCTAGAAACTACCCCAGTTATCGTAAATTCATGTTGTTTCATGAACTCAGATCTGTGGTGTGTTCTGAATCTGATATTGAGAATAGCACAAACAGATGCCCAGTGATGTGTTGGAAACATAGCAGGCCATGAAAGTACTTATTGGAGCATTGTAATGCCTAGCTAGCAATAGGAAATGGACTTGCATGAGTAGAGTATGAAGCCTGAGGTGATTGCCAGTGTAAATGGAAGGAAGAACTGCAAGCACCATCTAAGAGGGATGAATTTGGTCTTCCACACTGGAGCTTTTCATCTTCTTAGTATTCTGAGGCTCTCTGGACACATCAAATCTTATGCCCTTCATTTTGAGCTCCTGAATACATCTACTCATAGCCCTAGAAGCAACCCTGTAATTACCATTTTCCCATTCTACAATTCACTTGGAATCATCCTTTATCCGAAGAAAGTTTATACCTCTTTCAATAACAATTATTAGCATCAACAAAGTGCAAATATCTCTACTCTGTTATTAGTATCAACCTCGACTACTGCCTTTAAAGCAACAACATGGTTGTCTCCAATAATTATATTGCCTCCTCCTTCATATTTTCCAGGAATACCTTGACAAACTCCATCAAAATAGCTCCATGCCTTCAATTTATCAATCTCATAGTTTTTCAAATTTCATTGGTTGTTCATCTTTATAGGTTTGCAAATACCTCGATATGCATATCTGACATGATGAACTCATGATACCCAGCTAATACGTGATATTCATGATATCCACTCAGATATCTCCTCTTGCTAGCCCAACAAAATTCCTACTCTATTTTCCTGAACACTAGTTCAAAGAACACACATCTAGCATTCTACCACCTGATTCTGCTCAAATGCAAATTTGAACCTTGAGGATGCAAATTTGAACCTTGAGGAAAATTTGGCTACAACATGTAACTTCAGTCAATCTTCACAAAATCATAAATGGTATGTACAAACCAGAAGCATGTGTATAAATCAACTATACCCATCAATACAAAGAAAGCATATGAGATAATTGTCATGTAGCCGAAGTACAGAATGCCAAAGACAAGGTTCGTAATATCCATCTTGGTGAAGAAGTGGAATGTAGCATACAATGATACAGGAATAGGTAAAGTGCAGATGAGCCTGAAGTTAGATAAGCTCTCCACCACCAGTGGTAGTCCTGACTCCTCACTACACAAATGAAAGTAGCAGAGGACAATAGTGATCTCTGCACAAGTAACAATAAGGATAAATAAGACAATGACCAGAAACCCAAAAATGTAATAAAATAGATGCATCCAAATAGATGTTAAGATGAAGAATACTTCAATGAAAACTACACGAAAGGGTAATATGCCTCCAATGTGTACTGAGAAAACTGGTTGTATGTACCATGCATGCTCTGGAATCTACCTAGGAATTTTCAGCTACAGGAGAAATCAGCTACAGGATCTACTCGTGCCAAGAAAAATGGAAGTGAAACTAGGGTTTCAAACTTTCAGGAGAATGCAAGGCATATGAGAAATGTGGTAACTTGCAAGCTGAAGGTACCCTTTCTGTTAAAAATCTGGTGAATATTAATTCGGAATCAACGAGAAGATCTACTCGTGCCAATAAAAATGTAGGTGAAACCAGGATTTCAAAACTTGCAGGAGAATGTAAGGTAGATGAGCAAAGTGGTAACTTGCAAGCTGTAGGTAGTCAGCAGACCAAGTCCCCTCTCCTTCCAACGATGTAGAGGAATCTCCACCAACGAATGCAACAGACCTTTGCTGAACCCTCTCCAACACTGCTGCTCGGTCTAAATCGTAAATCTGAGGCGGCAGGCCGCAGGCGTACGCAACCGCAGCATCATCAAAGGGCGAATGCAGATCCAAAACCCTGCAAGTTAGTAAATCGGGGGCGAATACAACCCCATAAAATCACAGATCGGTGAATGGAAGGCGAATGCAACATTTCAGGTTCATCCGCCCTTTTATTTTTCATGGCTAAACCACAATAATTATTTATTTTTAAAATAATTTTGGGGCTATTTATACAAAACTATACAAAATAGGTTCTATATAAAAATTCGCCCCTCTAAAATCTAAAACCCCTTAAATTTCGCCTTTGGGCTAAAATTCGCCCCTAAAATTATCCCTGTGAATCATCGGATAGCGAGAGATCCAAATTGACATTCATTTTCCTAATGGTGAAAACATTGCACGTAACATAGCTTTGAATTTCCAAGAAGGTATAATTCCCTCTCAAGTAGATGAACAACACTTGTTATCTAATGCATTCATCAACCATTCATGGACTAATCAAAGCATAACAAGAGCCATAGCTAGAACATATTATAGAACCATGTTTATAACCCCCATATAATAAAAATATTAACCATGACGGAACAACCATCAAAGAAACATAATAAAAAGTAGAAATTCTCATAGACTACAATAGAAATGTAAGTTCTATTAAGTTATGCAAAAGCCAACCAAGTTAGGTAATTCCAGATACCACTCAACCATAGATTGTGTTGAACAAAATATTTCTTTGAGCCAATCAACCCCAATCCATATTCCAAGCATGATTGTGGTATCTCATGGGATAAACCAAGACATAAGCAACCAAGGGAATCCAGAGGTTAAACCACCTCCACCGTCAAATTACTACGATATCGCCAAAAACAGGTCAAGAGATCACAAAATAAAAATAAGCTTGGATGGGTCAGAATTCCTTCACCAAACCTTAAGGAATTTTTTGTCTCCACCCACCTACGAGGTATTCTCAAAGAAAAACATCTCCACCCCAAGCCCTTGGCAATTTTCCCAGGACCACCTCACCCAGTTCCAAAATGTTTCGAAATTCCAAAGCTCAACCAAGAAATGAATCCCATCACAACATGGCTATCTAAGTAATGTGAAGGAAAGGATGAAATCATTGTCAAACCTGACAGAACCCATGTGAATGACAAAAAATGAACCAAATAAAAAAAACATGTACCATACATTCACACCTCAACTAGGAAATCTCACAAGCAACATGTTACCTACAAAATCTTCCCCGATTAAGTTGTTCATCCAAACTTCTCCTTGTTTTCATTTCTTTTCCTTTTCCTTCCTTCACTTGCTTGTTTTCTTTCTACTCATGGTGCTCTCGCTCTCTCTCTCTTTCACTAATTCCAAAAGAAAACTGGCAAAAGCTATGAGCTGGTTCTGAGAAGATTTTTTTATCATTAAGGCCTATATTTTCTTCATTTTCCTTCATTTTCCCTCTAATTTCCCTTTTAGGAAAATATGTGTCTCTTCACCTTCTGTTTCTCCTATTTTCCTTTATTTTGATAAATAAATGCCAATTAGTGTCTTGTTTCCTTTTACAATTCCTTTTCGAATTTCCTTATCTGTAAATACACCAAAAGTGATTCCTAATGTGATGTTTTCCCCGCCATTAAATTTGGAATGTGTGTGTCATTATCTTAGTCTTATTTTTCCTTCGTTAACCTTTATTACATGAAAATTTTAACCTAGGATTCTTAGAAATCCCTCCTCCTTAGGGGAACACCATCCTTAATTTTATATGTCACCTATAAACAAAAAAACATAAAAAATAAATCATTCTCTTAGGGCCCAATAATATAGGGATCAAAGTGTGTTTGTATAACTATTCATTTTGGGGGTCGGTTTGCAATATTTAGCGTATGAATTCACAAGTATCATGGTCTAAATAGTCTTTCTACAAAAGTATCAAAATTGGTCAAGTCATTATAAATATGGATGTTAAGAAAAAGGTCTATTAGTCTTGATCTAAACTTTAAGGTCTATAAGTGGTGATATTTTTAAATTAGTAATCATGAGGAAAAATGTCATTATGTAAATAAATTGGGGTCACTGTCACTAGAATCAGTTGGTGTCATTTCAATTAGTTTTAAAGTACATTTTAGTGGTGGCTGACATAACACATGTACAATGGTCAGTATCAAATTTAGAAAAATAATTTTACTGCGAGCAAACCTATGTTGATCCATCATTGCCTAGCGAGGGGATATTTTCTTTACAAATCATCATAATTGCATGCTTGGTTCACCTTTCTTCCTTCAGAATTCCCAACCTTCCATCTCCAACAACTTCTAAAAAATAGAAGATCGTTTCTACGTACAGGCTATTGGGAATGTTGCGCATCTCTCAAAGGAGAAAATTTTCTTCTTCAAACTAAAAATTCTCGTTGTGTATACCAATTTGGAGGCTTTCTTATATCATAAATTCAAGGACTCTTACCCATTTTTCAGATTAAAACCAATTTTTCAAGCCTGAATTTCTTGTTGAGAAGGTGTTGCACACAGGTGCTGTGCACAAATATAGTCAAATTATTTTCACCATATATCTTAAAAATTTGTACCCATTTACCATGTAATTTGTACAGCATATTCATGGGGTAAATATGAATAAACTCAGTTAATTTCAGCCCAAAACAATTCACAGTTTTTAGAAATGAGCTACTGTCACCTACAACCGCTTCTTTATTTTATCGAAATACGTGAGTCATGTCCAATTCTAATTTTTTTTGGGGATGCATTATGATGATACTAACGTGCTATAAAAATTTCAGCTCCATCGGATTCACTGTTTGGGAGATAGTCAAGAAATATAGTTGCTAAGCACAAGTGTTGTGCACGGATACAATCAACTTTTTGGACCAAATTTTTACCTGAAAACTCGTAAAGGAAGGTTTTAGTCATGTAATTATTTATATTTTATCATGTAAAAATTTCATTCATGATGTTTTGTACAAGTTTAATGTATTCGAGGTGTAGGCAAGATTGTAATTAATGGGTCAAAGATAGTTTCCCAGTTTCCAAAAATGTGGTTTTCCTTTTGCTATTTTTATGTAATTAGTTAGTCCTATTAGGGGAATGTGTGGATTTCGACCCCCTTAGACATAGGAAACTTATTTTTTATATATTTTATGATTTTGAATGTAGAAATGGTTGATCGTGAAGTAAAGGAAAACCTTCCTTTTGATTGTAATTTGTGGAGTTCAAACTAAAGTATTCAATTCAGCAAAAAAAACATAGTTTTGTTTTAGGATTCTTATTTTAGACAAAAGGTGATGTTTCCCTCTTTGTAAATCTGTATTTTATTCAAGTTTTTGCATGGATTATCCTCCCTAATTGTTTACAAGAAGATTATGAGTGGAATTTACCTGCAATACTCTGCTCTAGCTTGTTAAGAAAATCTTAATGTTTTATTTCTAGAATTAGATATAAAATTCATATTTCTATGATTTATATTTAATAGATCCTCACTCTCATTCATATAATACATACCAAAATAGCTTTATAAGATGCAGGAGTTTTCCTACCTCACCTTATTTCAAGATACTCTCTTTATCTATGATTGATTACTCAACATCCTTATGACTCCATGCAAAATGGACGTTTCATTCATCCTGTAGCCACAACTTTAAAGATAATTTCTTTTACCTTCATATAGGCTAGCCTAAAACCTTAGACTATGATTAATTGTAATCCATATAGAGAGAGCCTTCTCTAAGGTTGGAAGGGCTAGTTTCCAATTCTGCAAGTGGTTTTTGGTCACACTTGTGATTTTCCTCCTCATCCTAGGAAAACTACGGAGTGTTAACACATACTACCTATGGAGATTTATAGCATAACTCATTGTATTATTTACAATGACCACTATTGAAAGCATGGAAAACATACCATTTATTGGAGCTTTATAACACAACTCACTGATATATTTACAATATCAACCCCATATACTTAGGCACATTTGATTCAACCAAAAAATAATCATATTGTCCAGGGAACTTTATATATCTATATTGATACAATATTTACAATAATATACACATATATACATATGCATATTTTCTCTAACCAACAAATAAAAGGATATGATGCATGCATCATCAATAAGGGAATCTATAGGCTCGCACCTCTACTCTAAAAATAGTACCAGGATTCACCTCATTCCCAAGAAGTCCAAAATCCACTAACAAATTCAAACCTACATCCAATGTCTAGTTTTACGATCCTTGATACATTTTCCCTTAGTGAAAATTTACCAACTCACTATTCCAAGACACACTCATGATGTGCTTATGATTCCATCTCGAAATTCTAATCACCAAAAAAAATTCATTTCTTGGCCTTTCCTTCTCTACTACACAGTACCTTTGGAAGTCACTCACCTTCCAAGTTCCTGGGCATCCCCATCCTGGGCGATCCATCCCTTAGCAAGGTTTCTTCACATCGGAAGGTCCAAAAACCAAGGAATATCCCTACTTCAAGGCCATCATATGTTTCATAGAATTCTCGTGGAAATCAATGGACACCATTGGGTAACATTGTCCCATAATTTCCTTGTTCCTGAAGTGCTTTACAACATAGTGTTTCCTATTCCAATTCCTTTTTTTGTTGCTACTAATTATTGCTCTCATTTTAAACCACACAAAGTAGGAATTTCCCTAATTTCATGTACCAAGCACATAATTTCCATTATATTAAAAAGGAAGCGAAATAAATTCCAATCATACCTCATTGGCGGCCCCTCAATAAGGTACACTTGCAATTTTTTTTACTTCTTGTCACAACAAGTCATACTAGATCTTTGGTCAAATCATCATTTATAAACATATCACATCATAAATAAAAATAGCAATATTTGTGAATAATCAAAATTTGAAATAAATATTGACACTTATCTTTCAAATGGTTCTTTTGTCCTTCTTTTGTTCCTTATCATTTCTACACACACACTGAATCAGTTTCCAAACTTGGCAATCACCCAATGCCTTCTCTTCTCTTCAATTACATACACACATTGGATTAGTTTACAAAATTGAAAAGAACCCACTACCTTCTCTTTTATTTTACCCTGTACACATTGGATTAGTTTCCAAACCTGGCAAGCACCCAATGCCTTCTCTTCAAAGCAACAAGGGAATCCAGAGACTAAACTGTCTCCTCCCTTAATATAAAAAACAAAGGTATCCTGAGACTAAACTTACTCAAGCCTCAATATCAACAACAAGGGCATCTTGAGACTAAACTACCTCAACCCTCAATATCAACAAGGGAATCAAGAGAAAAAATCGCATCAACCCTCAATATGAGAAACAAGGGAATCCTTAGACTAAAATGCCTCAACCCTAAATATCAAAAAAAATGGTATCTCAAGAATAAACCATATCAACCATTAATACAACAAAAAGTGTCCAAACAGTCCCATACCTTCCAGTCCCATCACATCGTACAACATATACACCTACACCTAGCATACAACCACAACATATATATGTGAAAAAAGTACAATACAATGAACACACATGTCACGATATGACGAATACACAATACACATAACATAGTACCACATGTACACAATACAACATGTGAAACATATACAAAACAATAATACAGCACATCCATATACCACATTATCTCTACCAAGAAACCTTGCCTCTAGTGTCCTTCCCATTCCTTACTGCGTGCATCCACAACCCAAGTCCCAGGTATGTGGTTCTTCCACTATCCATGTTTGTTTCAGCATGTCGTAGATAACATTGCTTTCATTCTATTGATGTATCCTTCAACGATACCTACAATGACATAAACATATGGATAGTATAAGAACATATTATCAAAATAATATCCACATGATAATAACCTCATAGCTTTGTTAGGGCTACTCTTCCCACTTTATTATTCATAATACCAGGAGCCTCTTCATGCCATTCACCTGCATAAGCAATCATTCCTACATAAGAACGATCCTTGGAAACACTGTCAGATAATGGAATACATACATACATGCATACATACATACATACATACATACATACATACACACACACACACATATATATGTATAAACATTAGAATAATCGTGATCACAATGCAATTACGATATACCATAAGGTCAAGGTTACGAGAACTCCCTTTAGATATGCACAACATGAAAAACCTTGAAAACAATGGTTCCCAACATAGATAAGGCATTTTCTGCCTCAAATCCATTTACTTTACCTTTATTGTTACCTTTCTCATGGTTTTCCTACCATCTTCCATTTACTTCAATGGACCCAACCAACCCAAATAGTTGTCATATTCTTGCCTTCAACTACCCTTTACTCATGTCTCAAGCTTCATTTGGGTCTTACATTACCTGTTGGGTTTCATTCATCTCTCCCTAAGCTGCATTAAATTTCCTGTTTCCCAAACCAATTTCGAAGGCGCTCAAAACATAAAAGGAAAGAACACGAAGAAAACCAAACAAGAATGAAACACCACAAAAAAAGTAGAATGTTGATGCACTAGAAATAATAAAAAATAAAATTAAAGAACAAATAAATTAAAAAATACCAAAGGCACAAAAATAACATCAAACACCCTGACTCAACCCCATGGGTTCCCAATTCTTCCAAGGGAAAGATAAACCCAAGCCTTCTTCAAGATTTCATGGCATTCTCTTTTGCCAGGAAATTCACTGCATCATATTGGCATAAACACATAATTCTCAAAGCACAAATAATTATAAAAACATATTAGCTACCTTACCTTGTTGTGCTAATGTTGGCTTGAGGGGTCCTGACATAGGTTCGAATTTATTTCACAACCAACAAACCCTCCAACTACTAGCCCTTTCGGCAATGAACTGCTTGCGCAGATCAAAATCTTACCCAAAGTAGTATGGGGGGTGTTGGAATGAGGTTTCCACACCCTGAGGAAGAATTTGGTGTGGTGGACCTAAACAAACTTATAACAAAACTTAGAATAGATGCATACATAAACAAATCAATTAACTATCATCTCAACTTCATGCAGATTTAGGAAAGTGCGCGTACACATATAACAAAGTCACATATATTTCCAAACTATTTGCAGACTATACACACACACACACACACACACACACACACACATATATATATATATATATATATATAGAGAGAGAGAGAGAGAGCGAGAGAGAGAGATATTCGCGTGCAGTAATAGATACACTTAAACATATCTATTCACCAATGATATACTTCATTCATAATACACATAATTCATTCGCGCAGATACATTTGGTCATAAACATAAGTAAAAGCATAATAAAAAAACCAATTCCAATCCAAATCAATAACATAAAAAATTCACAGTAATCAGATAGATAATGCATCAATCACATGACACATTTGATTTCACCAAAACACTCTTTGCATTAAAATCCAATCAGTTTAGTACATTTAGACTTCCCTTACAATTACCCTTCCGCGCGCATAGCCAATAGAGTCTACACATAGCCAGGACTAGGTCTTCATGCACACAACCAGCAGGACTCTTTCTACCCAAAACCCAAACTTAGCCTGAAATCGTTACAAAATGTTCATCAACATAAGCATGATATTACTTAATTCCTTTCTTGACTCGATCTATCTATATTTATACCAATTCAGTGCGCAGATACTATTGTCTCAAACCATGGTTTGAGGCCCATAATTTTCCCTTAAAACCAATTTACATAAAATAGGGACATTGACCCACCCAAAAGCCCCTTTGACTCTTCTGTGCAGTGCACATAACCAAAATATATATAGACCTTTACCAAAATGTAACCCAGGGGACCCCGCTTCAACATATCCCCAACACAAACTTGTGACTCGTCCTGAGTCACTATGGGGTGGTTTCCTTCATCTTTTCCTTGAGCATGGAAATAGAGGTATTGAGTGGAAATAAATCCTCAACACTCTGTGAAGCAGCTTCCTGCACTTCATTCACAAGTTTCTCAGTTGTTGTCCCTTGAGATGCTAGATCAATGTTGCATTATGTCTGCTGAAGGCTCTTGAAGGCGTCGTCCAATGCTTGAGACAACTGCAGGGCTTCCTTGGTCCATGACTGCATCCTTGCTTCCAGTAAGTGCTCACGGGGACATAGGTCCTCAAGCTCTATCTGAATAACCTGGCCCTCATGTAGGATAAAAAGGCGTTGTGCGATCACCAAGGTGGGAACCTCCATCCTTATATCTACAAATTGTTTGTCCTTGACACACAAAATTTTGCACAAATATTTCACCATCGGGTCATTCTGAACCAAAGTCTAGACACCCATGGCCTCATATAATGATTAGCCACATTCTATTACTATGGTGGTGGCGGTGTTCGTTTTTGCCTTTATCTTTGCAGCATGCTGAGCCCTGACTTCCAGAGGGGTCTCCAACTACAACTTCATCTACAAATCTACAATTTGGTGCTCAAACTCTACTCTGACAGTCTCAATTTCCTCACGCAATGCCTTCCACGCAGTGGCCATCCCTTCCATTTTTTCTGTTGGAGCAGCTGAAGCAAGGACCATCGGCACATCACTATGGAATTGAACATTTTTTCCTTCTAAGGTATCATGCTGAGCCTCTATTGTGCAACACACTTCTTCGACTAATTCTTGCTTCTGCTGAAGTTTGACCGCATGATGCTATGCCTCAGTGGAATTTCAGTAAGCGTGGGATTCTCAAAACTGTAACTCATCCAAAATCATGTTGCAGACCATTTGAAGCTTACCTGTGGGAAACACAAGAAAATCAACATTTATTTCACCACAAGCTTTAAGTTGCATGTGTAGAATCAATGAATCTATGTGGATGGTAGGCTCGGTGATCTGAATGAGGCGACTCTCACCCATTGATGGTAAAAATGAGGTGAGCAGTTACACGTTGGTAGTAGGCATGCTCACTTGCATCTGTCTCACCTGGGCTACACTCGCTTGAACCCTTAACTCCTGAATGCCACTCTACATGCTATCAAGCGTAACCTTGTACTCCGCCTCTAGGTCAATCCACATATCCTCTTTCGTAGGCATCATCATGTTGGCAATTTCATTAAGGTAATCCACTGTCAGCGTCATATATTCTTATGCGATGGCTTTCGAACCCTTCCTCTTCTTTCTCAGATATCCCACAGCCTGAAAGCCCCGCTTGGTTCCTTCGGCAGTCTGTGCTTCAACTTGCTCAGTAGTCTGAGCGTTAGTCTCCTTCAGTCAAGCACCATTCTTTTATGGCGCAATTTCCTTCTCCAGATCAATGGTCTCGCCGATTGTGGTCAGCATGGCCTCTGCGACAGTGCTTTTATCCATCATTTTTGTACCTATACAGGGCTTGGTAGGTGTCTTTGGAATGGATGTGGATGCATCCTCCGTGGTGTGCAGCTCCAGCCAATCTGGTGACGACTTTGTTGTGACACACACTAAATCATCTTTGATAACCATATATGGCATCTCGTACCATATACCCTCCATGACACCCTTTGCGTGGATATGAATGTTATAGAATGTTTATTTAAAATCAACGATAAAATTTTACTACTCGTACAAGGTTAGAGACAATCTCGACTTCGATTGAATCGCTTGAAATATCACAACATCAAAAATGACCTAAAATATCCTATTCTCCATGACACACACGCGAACTCAGGAATTCCAGATTGTGTCATACCATGCAGCTTCACACATCTTAGGCTCAATGTTTTGGAATTGCATCTCTTTCAGCGTCTTCCAGCTGATGAGCGCTATCAAAAGCAAGAGGCAAGCATGGTGAACATGTTTTCCCTCTTCTTGTGCGTCCCGCACATTCTCGAAAAATTATTTCTAAAGATACCGGGCCTAATTATATTGGACGCCCTTCTCACATTTCCCAATAAGTGCAGTGAATTGAACTACAACTTCTTTTGGTTTGCAATTCTTCATCATTTTTCACACTACGATGACGGTTCCAAATCAGATAACCGAGTCATTAATCTTGCTCACCACAAACCCTCGGCTATGGTGCATGACCTGATAGTAATTCTTGATCTTTTCTACGACTATCTTCTCCTTACCTTTCCCTCTAAAATCAGCCACGGGGTTCGTGCCTTGTTCAGGAAAGCCAGTGATCTAATGGATCAACACGACATCAATGAGGATGTTCTTGTCAAACCACAAACAATCATCATGGACAAGCGCGATAAACTAATGGATGAAATGGCTCTGATCGGGCTGTGCCCAAAATGTGGGATCTACAAAAAACTTAATAGCCCTGACTTATCCAGGCCCAACACCCAACACTTAGGATCAACATGCACAATACCCCCCTCATAAGAAACTTGATCTAAATATCCCTTGGGTGCGAGCTCTGCAAAATTTTCACTATCGGCAAGGTCTGAGTCCTCCATTTTCAACAACGGAAATTTGGCGAACATATCACCTTCCATTGGTACATTTTTAGGGATGAAGGGCATGTTGATGCATTCCCGCACTTTTTCTAGGTCCTTCAGTGCCTTTATTGATGGTTTGTGCGATGTGACATAGGTTGGAAATTGCGAGATGGGGGAAATTTCCACCGCACCTTCTTCCTCCATGATCGTCTCAAGGAACTCTGCCATGGGTTTCTTCTGGCGCTCAGCCGCAGTGGAGTGTGGCATTGGGGTCTTCTCTCTTGGGGATCTGCGAGATCCTGAGGTATTTCCCTTGTTTTTCTTAGATGTTGGAGGTATCTTAGCTGCCTGCAAAATGGGATCCTCTCTTGGTCAAGTGGTTGTTATACTGGGTGGAATAACATTTCCTAAACCTCTATGATGCAATCCCTCCTCAAACACCGGATCACAACCAGAC
>CM076584.1:955067547-955145047 GCA_034641835.2 Pinus albicaulis | reverse complement strand
TTCTCCTTCAACAATTCAAATCTCTTCTGAAATTCCTCATCCCAGGAAAATGTCGCATCCTTCTTGGGAAATTTCTCCATGGGTGCAGTGATTAGCACATAACCATGAATGAACATCCGATAGTATCATGTATGTCCTAATATTGAGTTTAGTTGTTTAACATTCACAGGAACTTCCAGATTAACAATCACTACAATCTTCGTTGGATGTACCATCAATCCTTGGTGGAAGACAATATGACCCAACAACATCCCAAATGGCACAAAAAATATGCACTTCTTCAATTTCAGTGAGATCTGATACTTCCTACAAGTATCTAGCATTAAGCACAAAATTGATGCATGCCTTTCCAACAACCCAAATGCAGTCCAATCATTAAAGTATACTTCTAAGAACTTGTGGATATACTCGTTGAAGGCAGCTACTACTACGCGTGAGAAGATAGCAAGCGCATTCTTCAATCCAAATGGCATGGCTTTATACTCAAAATATCCCCATTCAGTGGCAAAGGTTGTCTTAATTATATCCTCCGGTACAATCCTGATCTATTGATATCCTGAGAAACCATTTGTGAATGAATAAGGCTCTTTTCCTCCTCCATTTCCGAGGATCTCATTAGAAAATGGAGCTTGGAATGGATCATGTACGCAAGCATCATTTAGTTTTCACAGATCCACACAAATCCTTATCTCTCCTCTAGTATTACTATCCTGCACAACCATAGGAATTACCCAATCGAACTCTTCCACCAGTTCTATAATGCCTACACCGTCCATTTTATCCAACTCTTTCATAACTTTCTTCTTATACTTTAGATTCAATCTATAAGGGAACTACTTCACTGGTCGCGCATTAGGCTTTAAGGTGATCTTCATGACTCCAAGCTTTCTAATTATCCCTTTCAACTAAGAAAAAAATATAGGAAATATGTCTCAATAATTAGTCAGCAACTCAAAAACCTTTCCCACTATGTCATCACCCTAATTGTCTCCAATATTCACTAGATTCAGTTTTTCTTCCAATATAATGTTCACTTTTTGAATATTCCGAGGCTTTGTGACATCCAACGATTTAATTGAAGGCCCAAAACCTATGTGATTTCCCTGAGATTCAGGGATGGTGATATTCCTTGGATCTTCTTCAGTTTATTCAACTGTAAAATTTATTCAATTGACAATATCCCTCATCTATGCATCCCATGCTGGTGAAGCATGCTCTATCATTGGCTTGGAAGTATGAAAGATGACTTCTTGGATAACCTGCAATGCTTTACCCAGGCAATCAACCCCACTCTCAAAGTTGAATGTCAAAATGAAACTTTAAGTTAGCGCATACCATTCATTAGTTCCTTGGCGCAGCTCCATCACCAGGTACCAATGATTAGGCACCTTCCCAAATGTATGGATGAACATGTGCACCCATTCCAGTTTCGGCTCTGTGCCTCGTACTTTAGTTCATTTCACTAGATCTATGCGCGGATCACCCTTTCCAGAATAAACTTCTTCCATTCTGGTAGTTGGACACTTAAAGTGAAATCTCATCATTCGAGCACGTTCTTCCCAATATCCCATTTCTCCTTTCTGAACCCCCCACCATTGTGCTGGAGTAGCACGCAAAACTATATCCAATGCATGGAATCTCTGTCCTTCTGGAACAGTTCTTTCAAGTTCTCCTAAAACCATACTCACATTAGTTAAACCATCATAATATGGTAATTATCGTACCTCTGATGATATGCAATGAAGAGATCGAGTCACTCGATTACAAACCAGCGTAGATACTTCATGTAACCAGATATTTTAGTTCTCAAACTCTTCATCTGAATCTGAGAAGAAGGAACTATCTTTTTCCCAATTGACCCTTCCATCAGCTATTGGATTGATCCAATCATCATCTTGCGCAGTCAGCTTATAGATATGGTCAATATCATCATCATTGCACGCAGGCTCTATGTATCTTTCACCTTCTGTAGGATCTAAGGGAACTACAACTTTGGTTCCATTATTCTCAAATAGCATACTTCTCCTTTTCAAATTTTTGATTCCATCCATATCCATAGCCCAATTCAAACCCAACAATGCAAGAAAAGGATCAACGTCATCCACTATTTATATGACTGTGAAATCTGTAAGCACCTTAACTCCTTCAATATCTACTACCACCTATGAAAGTCTCCATAATGGAATAATTTTTTGTCGATTCACCATGCACAACTGAATAGTAGACCACTCCAACTTAGGCTCTCCCATGTGCTGCAAATTTTTCTTAGGTAAAATTTGCATCAGACCCTAGATCCAAAATGACCTGATCCATCTCATAGGCATCGATCTAGGTAGTCAAGCGCATCTCTCATCTGCTTCTCTTTTTTTTATTTTTCTTATAGATTTTGTTGATAACTTTCACTTCCGTCTGAGGCTGTTCCTTTTCTATGTTGTTATCTATGAATGCTTAAATATTTTCCACTGCCTTCTTGTTGCACAATAACTTAATGAAAGTTTATAATAATAGCTTTATTTCTTCATCTTCTCCTACCTCATTCATAGGTGTACCTGATGTCGATGTGCTTGCTTCTGCAAACCCCTTCCTTGCTTATACAAAAATTTCTTTTCCGTGTTGTAAATTAAATCCATATTTTTTCTTGGGTGCCTTGTGAATCCAAAGATCAACATCTAGCTTTTTTCCTTTATCCTCACCAGTGTCTACACCACTCCTAGTGACAACATTCACGCTAGGATATTCTTCATGCAAATTCGCGCTGACCATATGAATATTTTGCATCATAGTATGTGTACTTTTCTCCTGCATTTTAGTAATTAAAACATGACAATCTTCAATTACATGATCAAAATTCCTACATTAAATACATTATTGTTGTGTAGCATTTAGACAGTCGCACACATAGTGACCAACATTTCTGAAATTGTAGCAAATGACTTGTCCCCTTCCTTGACCAGGTAATCCTCCTCCTCTTCCTCTTCCTCTAGCCTGGAATCCACCATGCCCAGATGGGGATGTTGGTGAGGTAGGTTAAACATCCATTCTTTACAACTCAACTTTATCAATCATCAAATAAAAACATAGATAGTGTTGTTCGTCATGTGCTAGCCATGAACATAATATATAAAACAACTGCTTCAGCTTAGGCATGTATTTTCCAATACTTGGACATAAATCTACTGCATGCAGACCCGTATTCTGATAGATCGCACACCATAGTAGAGGTGTCCCACTTGGTCCCATCACGCTCTTTAGCAGGCGCAGTCCTCCAACATGCAAATAATCATTGAATACTGGGCATTGATCCTTATGATGTCTGAAAAATTTACATCATATGCACCATACCTCCGCAAACACCTCATTTCCCTTATCCTTGCGTAGGTTTTAAATCTCAAAGTGCATCGCTTCTAGCTGACTCTAAATATGTTGATTTCGAATCACAACAGGCACCAGCACAACTTATAGTTTCATCGTGATTTCTATAGTCTTAGCCTACATAGAAATATTCTTTTTCCTCATAGCAATAAACCACACCTTGTGTTGCATATCATCAATAGTGAATCCACCATCTCTGACAGTGCGCTTCAATCTTGGGTCTGCATCCCAGAGAGATTCATTCAACTCCTGGTGAATCTCTTTCGAGTCTGCACTACACATATAACTTAGGCTTTTAAAATTGTTCTTTTAAAGCATCCTTCAGATCATTCATAGTTGTGTTAGGGTTTGCTGATACATATCTGATATACTAGTCCAGCGCACGATCTTGAAAAGAAGTGGCTAACTGTGCTTTCTTAACATCATCACTATTAACTTGTTATGCTCTCCATACAACATCATGGACAAACCGAAATTAATATGTATATTCATTTCTAATACATCTGAAAGTAGGAAAATCCATAGATGCGACCATAACTACGCTTGGGGGAGGCGTAGGTGTAGGTGGACTGGATGACTTGTGAGATGAGTGTGAAAGTGGAGTGAATGGGATCTGAGCTATGGTCAACACTCCTTGATTTTTATGATATTGTGAGACTTCTTCTTCTTTATAATGCGCAGATTCACTAGAGCTACTACTCAATGTTTCATCATCACTATCATATCTACGCTTGAGAGGGCTGTAAATAAACCCTTCTTCGAGATCTGTGTGGTAAATTCTTCCACTACGCATAGTCGTGCCTCTTCGAGAAATTCATGTAATATGCTCACACAGAGAACCTTGTTCACACAATGGAATCTTAATCCACAACTTCAAAGAGCACATGAGCTTATCTCTGGGACCCTTGAAAAATCTTCTTTCTACTTTGGAATAAGACACAAACTCATCAATGGAAAACTATGTTACAAATCCTCCCAAAACATGATCTATCCAATGATCTATCACGCGGGTGATCATATTGCTTGTTCTTTTTAACTGTTGTACCAATTATGGAGTCCACTGAGTGACTGCGGTGTCCTTCATGTAGGTATTAAATTCAGTCAATATAGACAACCACTCATACAACTCAGTTGTAAAGGAAGCAAATAATATGTCGTGAACTTCTTTATAAAATTACTTTTGAATCCAATCTTCAGTAGATAATTTAGAACTCCTATTATATTGGGTTGCAAATTCACAGATCGTTCTATCCATAAAATCTTGCTATTCGTTCTGCATAAGATGCCATTATATCAATTCTCCATCAAAATGATCTCGGTCTCGACAATGGAACCATTTGTTGCCTTGATGGGTCCCGACCCAGGTTTGGATTTATTATGCAATCAACAAACCCTCCAACTATTGGCCCTTTCGGCAATGACTTTCTTGCACAGATATGAGTCTCACTCGAAGTAGTATGGGGGGTGCTGGAACCAGGTTTCTGCACCCTGAGGAAGAACTTAGTGTGGTGGCCCTAAAAAAACTTATAACAGAACTTAGAATAGATACGCACATAAACAGGTCAATTAACTTTCAGGTAAAATTCATCGTACATTCAGGCAAGTGCGCATACACAGATAACAGTCACAAATATTCGAAGACTATTCAACATGCAGTATATATATATATATATATATATATATATATATATACGTGTGTGTGTGTGTGTGTGTGTGTGTGTGTGTGTTCGCGCATAGTGATAGATACACTTAAATAGATCTATTCACCAATGATATACTTCGTTCATAATAAACCTCATTCATTTGCACAACGTGTTTGGCCATAAACGGAAGTAAAAGCGTAATCACAAAACCAATTCCAATATAATGAAATAAAAGAACAAATTCGAAGTAATTAGATAAATAACGCATCAATCACATGACACATATGATTTCAACAAAAAAGTATTTTCATTAAAATCTAATCAGTTCAGTACATTCATACTTCCCTTACAATTACCCTTCTGCTCACACATCCAACAGTGTCTGCACACAGTGAGGACTAGGTGTCTGTGCACACATCATGTAGTGGCCTTTTTACCCAAAACCCAGACTTAGACTGAAATTCTTACAAAATTTTCATCAACATAAGAATGACATTAAGTACTTCCTTACTTGACTCGATCTATCTATATCTATATCAATTCAGCATAGAGATATTATGGTCTCAAACCATGGTTTGAGGCCCATAGTTTTCCCTTAAAAACCATTTACATAAAATAATGACTTTAGCCCACCCCAAAGCCCCTTTAAATTGTCTGTGTAATGTGCATAACCAAAATATATATAAAAAGTTATCAAAATTTACCCGAGGGGACCCCACTCCAACAAATACACATGTGGCCTTGTAATTGAACATGTACACATATCATTTCTCAAGGGACTCCAATTCCATAACTAAAAACCAACTGTAATACTCATCATATATGTGTCCATTAATATAACACATATTCACATAATTTCAAACAAAATCAAGGTTAATAATACTTCTTGTATTCATGCAAAGCACTCACTCATTTAGAATTGTGGTTTCCAAACATAGCCAAAGTAATTGTCACCTAATTCCTTTCTTTTACCATTTTCATTATTGCAATTGAGTCTTATTATTTTTTATCACATCACCCAGCTGTTAGTTATATAAACATATCAATTTCTACCTTGACATGCTAATACCAAGCATGTTTCCCCGAAATTGCTCACACATGTCATTCACATGTTCCAAAGATCAAGACCTCGTGTATATTAATTTGAAATAAAAAATTTCCAAGAATAACAACCATGTCATAATCTGCAATCAAATCAAATTCATTAGTCATAATAATAGAAATAGCACCCACTTGCACCCAAGTGCAGATCGGTTGTCTCAACACATATCGTGTTAGTACAACTGTCTTAGAAGAAGGTAATTCCTACATGAAATCTTATAGACACATGTTCATTTCATGAAATTAATCAAACAATCAAACAACCAGTAAACATAACCCCTTGTTTTCCATGATCCACACTAAGATAGAAGGAGGTCGCTACTATAATGGCTTAATCTCCAATGGGATATCCAAAGCTCTACTAAATTTAACCACATAAAGCTTTATTTTCATTTATCATGCATTTTTTACTTGGAAACATACCACATAATCATGCCACTTTTCCATTATGTAGATTTCATGTAAGGCATGTAAGGGGAGTCATGTGAACCACAGTCCACTACTATGTTATTCATCCCTGATCTTCTATTTCTTGCAAACATACCATGTTAAATAATCCAAATAGATGACATAATCAAACTCATACCTCAATGTATCTCAGTGGATGCTATGATATCTACACAAGTTAGTCCTCATTAGTACAACACAATATCACAAGCATATCGACTCATATCTGAATATCGTAACCATATCCATCTGCACATGCCAATCTAGATTAGCATGAAACATATAACATCAACATCCTAACTAAAATGACCATAATCATCATGAATATGACCATAATGCATATAATGACAAGTTACTACCATTCATGACTAATCATCACACATGCATATGAACGTTCTAATTAACTAGCATATATGATGCATGTAAAAATAAAAACCATAGAATGACATGCATTCATATAACCAAAATTATTATAGCAACCATTATCCATTATAACTATATGCCAAACATCCAAATGTACACAATGATATGACTTTACCATGAGGTCCAGTGTTGCAACCTCATTCTGATACTAATCTGTAACATGCCCCCTCCCACATTTACCCACTTTTACAAGCCCTCTGGGTAAATGTGAAGCAGAGTGCCACTATGACATTACCCGGCCTCCTAGTTCTATTTAAGGAAGTGGGACCTACAATTGAGACTTATTAACCACAACATAAAATCCTACAGGGACTATAGATCACCCATGAGCTCAAGAAATACCCTGAGTGATCAATCCCTAATAAGGAAGCTTATTTCATTAATATAGAGCCCCAACCACATGCCTGACAAAGTTAGGATGCAACTATAGACCTCCAACCACATGCAAAACACTTCCTCAATGCGTTTATAGCCCAAAATCTCCAGTGTAGAGTGTGTGGTCCCGAGATTTGAGCCGCCTTTCCAGGTCTACCTCTAGACCACTACTCAAAACTGCCTTTAACTTCTCAAAATTATTAATAACATAATGACAATGCTAAATTAAATATTTTTACTACAGCTTTTTCATGTTGGGTTGTAATATTAACAATTAATTGATTTATCATCCATGGGTATTGGATAGATGGTGACCAGGTGCTCTGTTAAGGCACTCCTTCATGTGAGGTCACCAATTCTCTCTGATGTGAAGTCACTAGTTCAATTCCCCACCTTAATATGGGTGATATATTGGACATGAAGAAGATATAGTTCCGCAAAGCTTATAAGAAAATAAATAATTAAGCTATCTAAGTGGGAATGAGATTATTGATGTTTTATAGTACTTAATGTGTTGTAAATATTAATCGATATATATATATATATATATATATATATATATATATATATATAGCCTAACTAATAAAGGAAATGACCTTTTTTTGAACATTATGTTGTCATTTTTTTTTCAAAATTGGATAGATTTTCAAAAATAATATGTTTAAGTTGTTTGATTTGCAAAGGTGAGTGCATTAAGAGGTTTTCACGGTGTATTAGTTTATGAATTTAAAATTGTATTTTAAACAAATATTTAATAAATTGTATTGAAATATTTATAAGACAAATATAATTTTATTTCTAAAATTAATATAAAATTGAGTTACTTAAAATAGATAGCAAATTTTTTTATTTATGACTCAGAAAATGAGAATTAAATATATTTGCAACATATTATATATATATATATATATATATATATATATATATATATACACACACACACACACACACGCTTAAGTAATAGATGAAATGACTCTTTTTTCCAGCACTCTTCTTGGTTAATTTTTCAAAATCTTATATAAATGTTGAAAAATCATATGTTTAAGTTGTTTAATTTGTAAATATGAGTGTTTAAGGATTTTTCCCGGTGTTGAGTTCATTTATACATTAAAAAATGTACTTTGAACAATAAGAAAGTACAATCTTGCTAAAAACTATATTATCAAATTTGTGAAAAAAATAAAAAAATGTTTTTTCTATTAATTAAAATATGTCTATATCTATTATATATTTTAAAGAGACAATTCTCAAATTAAAATTGAACATTATATATTTTAAAAAAACATGGAAAGAATTATAGATGGGTTGTAAAATACACTTGTGGGCTCAACAACTATCACTTATAGATGAAATACGTTAAATGAATGTGATGGAGTTAAATAATTCGAATTTGATTCATCTGTCTCTCCTAAGTTTTGACAGTTTAGGTTTATTTAAAAACCAGAAAACAATTTTGATGACATTTATATTTTAGTAAGCTGTAATTTCAAGAATCTTACCATTTCAACTATTCGAATTGAACTTATTTAAACCTCTGAAAACTAATGGCTTTCGAAACTTAAAAAACATGGAAATTTATCGTCCGTTACTCCGAACCCAATGGACAGTTCAATGTAATAGTAAAAGGAAACATTTTTCAGAGGAAAGAAAAGACAACAACTCATAAATTTTTTACATAATCATATATAGAATATGTTTGAGAATAACGGCCAAAGTACATATAAAGCCATAGGGAAAAACCAAATATAGTGAAATAACCCAAAACAAACCGGAAACCACCCATCAATCTAGCAAACCAAGCCCACAAGCCTGCATAAAAGAACCCTTAAAAAAAGTGCATCTGTCAAATTCCTAAGCAGAACGGGCATCTACTCATCAATCTAGAAAACTAGGCTCGCAAACCTACATAATAGAACCTTATAAAAATGTCCATCTGTTAAATGCCCAAGGACATGCATCAAACAATTACAAACCCAGTACAAACCCCAGTCTATAAACATGAAGAAAATGGCACAAGGCCACCGATTGAACCGCCATGGAATAAGCCAGAGAAAATCTAATAGGAACCAAAACAGTCGTGAAGCCCTAAACACGACCACACAGATGTAAGCGAAAAACCCGCACAAGCAAACAAGCAAGGAGAAAACATGTTCGGTGCCATTGTAACCTGTAACATGTTGGTTGCTTAGATGCAATCCAAAACATGATGTGCGCGTTAATATATAAAAAAATTATTATAAAACCAATTGTCCTTTAAGAGAAGAAGATAAAAACGTAGGGTGGCTAACATAGAATCATGGAATCAACCATCCTATGAGTCAATACGTTTATTTTTTACACGTTATTCACAAGCTATGAATCTTCACGTTGGTCCATCACTGGCCCTTCTAATTTCAAGATATCCCAAGCGATGTTTAAAAAAATATTATAGAACTAAGTGTCTTCCATGTCAAGAAGGTTATCACTACTGATTAATCGTTATTATGCTAGGAATTTTCATTAAAATCGATGTTGGAAATTTAACATAGAATTGAAGTGGGATGTTTAACATACAAATTGTATAGAATCAATCTCCTTCCGAGTGAAAGAAAATTATTTTTACACGGTATTTCCTATCTATTATTTTTTTTCAAGCTTGATATATTTAGAGCTTAATGTTTAAATATTATTATTTAAAATTGTTCAATACTAAATAGTTAAATAGTTAAACAGTGGTATATGATTAAATATTAAAGATTAATGTTTAAATATTATTATTTAGAATTGTTCAATACTAAATAGTTAAACAGTGGTATATGATTAGTTAAATAATATAAGGTGAAAAATTCTCTTTTATTCTTCCATCATATTGTTAAAAGTGGTTATGGGAGAGAGGTTCTTTATTATTTTTATATCATCTGGTCTAAAGACTCTCCTCTAAAGGAGACATTTATAGAAAACATCATAAAATAAATCAAGAAATTTCTAGAAAATGTCTTATTAAAAGTATATTTCCATATCCTAAAAGACTTCAACATTAAAGTAAGCATGTATGCTAGAGTGTAAATTGCAGTTTGATAACTAAAAGTGTAAACTGAAGATAGGTGAATTAAATGAATGGGAAAATTAGATGTCATAGTATCCTAATGGTTGATGAAGTCTCTTAAAAAAAATTCCCTAATATTGTTATGTGTTATAGATTTTATGTTTTGTTGAGACAATTGTAAATTTTTCATCTACAAAACCCCCTACCCTTTTTTTTAGTACTTTGATAGAAAAATCATATATTCTTGTTAAAAAAAAAACAATTAAAAAATTTAACACTTCATTTATTTGTTGAAAACCTAGAACAACATTATATAATAAAAATAAAATATAAAATTCTCAAAAACTACCACCCTTCCGATTCTAAGAGATGCCATAGAAATCCATCCTAAACCTAAGAGATATATCCAAAAACATAATTAACATATATAGAAATATTGTTAATCATTCTTTTACAGGTTAGGAGAACATTATTATGAATAAACAACCATTTATAAACAATCACTTGGTTTGACTAGAAAATCTTAGAATGTATAATAAACTTGATATCATTCAAAACTTAATCTCAACTGATTTAATTTAAATAACGCCGCCATCGTCCTATATTTTAAGAGATCCAATACAAAACATACTAAACTTTGAGACATTTGTAACCAACATAAAACTACCGTTATTCTTATTCCTTGATAACGTCAGAGGCACATGCAGATTATTATGAACATAAAACCACATTTAACATCAACTAACCCACCCACCATGAGGATGAGTAACAATCCCTTGGTTTGCCCACAGTGGAATTGAAAGTGCTCAAGTGTGTAAAAGCTATACAAATATGCCTTAACAATGCAACCAGAAATATGCTACATCATAAAGTCAAATTTTGTTCAAAACCATAAATTTTTTAACCTATCTTCCTTCTGTACCAGTGTTCCATTTTCTTCCTCTTATTTGCCTCCGACTATCTCATATCACAATATTGACAACCTCGATTGGCTTTAATATCCCTCATCAGCGTCGTTGATCCTCATCAAAGTCCGTGGCAGATTGGGATGTAGCTGCGTCTTTGTGAAACTGAACTGGCGTGACCTCTAGAATCCCTAATGAATGACTAACAATTTCCAAATTAAAATTCTAATGCTAATCTCAAACAAGAATGACTAAAAATTTAATGCTAATCTCAAACATGAATGACTAACAATTTCTAAATTAAAATTCTAACGTGACTAACACTTCCTTCCTAAATTTAATGGTATATAGATTACCTGAAGCTAAAAACTTTTGAATGTAACATGGGGTAATTATCTCCATCATCTCTCTTCCTCTGCTGCAAGATCCTCCACTTGCACCAAATGGCAGAGTCACACTCCAATATCCATGGATTCAGAAGGATCACCAATGATGAGGGAACTGAAATCCAGCAGTGATTGTTGAATATCGTGATATGAGTGAACAAGGGACACAAAAGAGGAGAACCATGTACAGAGAGTATCTAATCGTTGATATATATGTTGGAATTTAATTCCAACTGGAAACTGAAACAGCTGGACATAAATCAGATTTCTGTGGATATTTCAGAATGACGGATGCCTCAAAGTCGTGCATTAAATTTTCAGAGTTAATGTCCCTGCAAACAACCGATTTTTTTTTTCCAAAAAGCATCACGTTATCTCCCACTGCTTACTACATTTAAGACGCTGATAAGTTTAAAAGATATTTGTATTATTTTAATGCTTTAAGCCAAATATGTTTTTCAACATATAAATGTAATGAACAGTAGTAGTTTTAATGATACAGAGAATTAGAGAAATAGAGAAATACAGAGAAGAAGACAGAGAGTAGAAGAAAACAGAGGAAAACAAAGTCGCTGTGTTTTGGAGCAGCAATGCATTTTCCAGAGTGTTTCAGCAACTGTCTGTGTGTTTTAGCAACATAATGTGAGGAGTTTCAACAACTGTCTGTGTGTTGCTGAAACACAAATCTGTGTAAAAACAGAAATTGAAAAAACAGAGTATGGAGTATTTTGTTTATTCCAGAAGTGTAGTTTTGAAGAAGTTTGTATTTTTAATAGTCATTTTTATGGTTAATGAAAAAGAGCTTTTCTCCATCTCTCTTTGTCCACATTTCTATTATTTCTTTGTGTTGAGTTGAGGAACTTTGCTTCCTTTGTTTTGTTCGAAATATTCAAAAATTTTCATCATGGTATCAGAGCTAGTCTAGGCACTCAGTGAGACAAAACAGAGTTTGTTTTTCCACTGCAGGAGATGTAAGAAGCTTATTTGAGCAGATTTCTCCAGTAGAGAAATTTCTTGCTTGTTTTATTATACAGTGAGTATATTTTCTTTACTTATACAGTTAAGATGGCAGGCGCTGGAACTGGTTTGACAGATTCCCAACTTCCACAGTTTAATGGGAAGAATCATAGTTACTGTTCCATAACTATGAGAGTATTATTTTCTTCTCAAGGATTATGGGAGCTACTTGAAACTGGCTACCCTGAACCTACAGATGCAGCAGCATTGGCTGCTTTGACAGTAGCAAAAAAAGACCTTTTGAAGAGCGACATGAAGAAGGACGCCAAAGCCCTCTTTTTTCTCTTTCAATCAGTACATGAAAGTGTTTTCCCACGGATTTCAGCAACAACAAAATCCAAAGAGGCATGGGATATTCTCAAAACTTCCTATCAAGGCATGGAGAAGGTGAAGACTGCAAAGTTGCAGATGTTGAGGAGAGACTTTGAAACACTTAGCATGAAGGAATCTGATACAGTAGATTCATTCTTCACTTAGGTTATTGGGTTGATAACCCAGATAAGATCTCATGGTGAAACTCTTGAAGAAGGAAGGATTGTAGAGAAGATCTTGAGAAGTTTACCCTCAAGGTTTGAAGCTGTTGTGGTAGCAATAGAAGAGACAAAGTATCTCTCACAGTTCACAGTAGATGAACTCGGTGCTTCTCTTATGTCTCATGAACACAGACTAAGTAGAGGAACAAATTCCTCTTTTGGGCAAGCATTCAAGACTCAGATGTATTTCAGCCAAGGAAAAGGTCGAGGCAAGGCAAATAACAGAGGTCGTGGAAGAAGCCAAAAAAGAGACAGAAATAATCCTGCAAGCATAAGCGGAAGGAGCTGCAATCAGAACCAAGATAAAGGTTCAAGCAAACAACAAGCTCATGGACAAAGGTATGACAAATCCCAAGTCCAATGTCATTATTGTAAGAAATATGGGCACTATGCCAATGAATGTAGGAAAAAACAAAATGACATGAATAATAGGCAAAATGTTAATTTTGCAAATGAAGAAGATAAGAATCCAAAGATTGTGTTGTTAACATGTAACATTGCACAAAACAAATAAGAAGATTTTTGGTTCTTAGACTCAGGTTGTAGTAATCACATGACTGGAAATATTGCAATGTTTGCTAATCTGGATGAAAATGTTAAATCTGAGGTAACAACAGGAACTGATAGTAAGATATCTGTCAAGGGTAAAGGCAGAGTCAGTATCCTAGCAAGAAATGGAGAACAGATGACTGTGCCAGAGGTATACTATGTACCTGGTCTGAAATGTAATCTTTTGAGCATTGGACAGCTCATTGACAAAGGTTACAATGTGTTCTTCAAAAATGATGTGTGTACAATCAGAGACATACCTCCAAGCAAGAAGATCATTGCAAAGGTGCAAATGACCTGCAATAGAATGTTTCCTCTCAAACTCAGGGCGGATTTGAAGGAAGGAAGAACTATTGCAGCTGTAACACAAGAAGTCTTTCAAGAACAAGTGAAAGATGAGAATTGGTTGTGGCACTTGAGATTTGGACATCTCAATTTCGGAGGCTTGAATCTGTTGCACAGAAATGGAATGGTAAAGGGTTTGCCATTGATTGAGAAGCGGGACAGCCTTTGTGAAGGCTGCACCTTGGGCAAACAACACAGAGAAAACTTTCCAGCAGGAAAGAGTATAAGGGCAATACCACCCTTGGAAATTGTTCACTCTGATGTGTGTGGACTGATGCAAATACCATCATTTGCTGGAAATAAATATGTTTTAACTTTCATTGATGATTACACCAGAAAGACATGGGTATATGTGTTGAAACAGAAGAGTGAAGTGTTTGAGAAATTCCACCACTTCAAAACTGTTGTTGAGAAGCAGTGTGGGCATTATATCAAAGTGCTCAGAACAGATAGAGGTGGAGAGTACATCTCCAAAGACTTTCTGCATTTTTGCAGAGAGAATGGCATACAAAAGCAGTTCACCACGAGGTATACACCTCAGAAAAACGATGTTGCAAAAAGGAAGAATAGGACCATTTTGGACATGGTTAGAAGTATGCTGAAGGCAAAACACTTACCGCATGAATATTGGGCAGAAGCTGTCACTTGCGCAGTTTACATCTTGAATAGATGCCTAACTGAAGCTGTCATGAACAAAATACCAGAAGAATCATGGGGTGGACAAAAAAAAACTGTCACTCACATGAGAGTATTCGGTTGTGTAGCATATGCACATGTACCGGATCAGCTAAGGAAGAAGCTTGACAGTAAGGGGGAGAAGTGTGTCTTTATTGGCTATTGTGATGAGTCAAAAGAATACAAACTCTATAATCCATCCACCAAGAAATTGATAGTAAGGAGAGATGTGCAGTTCATTGAAGATGAAACTTGGGATGGAAGCTTAGAGAAGACAGTGAATGTGAAGACAATTGTGTCTCACGAAGAAGAAGAGGAAGGGACAACAGCAAATAATCCTTCCTTGGTGGTTCCTCCTCCACCACAACAAGTACAAAAAACCACACCACAAGCTGGAATTCAAATAGCCTTGAGAAGTCAAGGAAGTGCTTCTCCAAGCACACCGCAGGGATCAGAAATACCCTCAAGTTCGAATGGAACTCCAAGCACACCAAGAAGACCAAGATTCAGAAATATGAATGAGATTTATGAACAAGGAGAGGTAAGTAACAATACCAGTTTGAATTCATTATTCGCTTTGTATTGTCATGTTGATGACCCAATTCATTTTGAAGATGTTGTAAATGAAGATAACTGGATTGAAGTAATGAATGAAGAAATTGGTGCAATTGAGAAGAGTAAAACATGGGAGTTAGTGGACCTCCCTGAAGGCAAAGATGTCATTGGAGTTAAGTGGGTCTATAAGACCAAAAGTAATGCTGAAGGCAAGATCGATAGGCACAAAGCAAGACTTGTTGTGAAAGGCTAGAATCACCAACAAGGCAGAGACTATGATGAAACCTTTGCACCAGTAGCAAGGATGGAAACAGTCAGAACAATGTTGTCTATTGCGGCACAACACAAATGGAAGATTTATCAGATGGATGTTAAATCTGCATTCCTGAATGGAGTGTTAAAAGAATAGTTTTATGTTGAACAACCTCCACGCTATGAAGTTGAAGGCCAAGAGCATAAAGTCTGCAGACTGAAGAAGGCTCTTTATGGGCTGAAGCAAGCTCCAAGAGCATGGTACAGCAGAATATATGCTTACTTGATTGAGAATGGGTTTGAGAAGTGTGATGGTGAACCCACACTCTACATAGAGGAGAATGACGGTAAGATACTTATTGTTGTTTTATATGTAGATGATTTAATTTTTACTAGCAATGATGCTTTTCTCATTGCTGATTTTAAAGCAGTCATGAAAAGTGAATTTGAAATGACTGACTTGGGCTTCTTAAGATATTTTATTAGAATTGAAGTAGACCAAAGTGAAAATGGTCTTTTCATTTCCCAAGTTAAATATGTAAAAGCAGTGTTGAAGAGATTTAACATGTAGAACAAAAAGGCAGCTGTGACTCCAATTGTAATGGGGTTGAAATTGAGCAAAGAAGACAACATCAAATATTTTGATCCAAAGTTGTACAAGAGCATAGTTGGCAGTCTCATGTACTTGACTGCAACTAGGCCGGACATTATGCACGCTGTGAGTTTAATCTCCAGATTTATGGAAAGACCGAAAGAGACTCATTGGCAAGCAGCCAAGAGGATTCTAAGGTATGTGAATGGAACGAAGGGGTTTGGTATTTTATACTCCTCTTCTGAAAGTTTCATGTTGACAGGTTACACTGACAGTGATTGGGCTGGAAGTGTTGATGATAGGAAAATCACATCGGGATATGTGTTTCATATGGGATCAGGAGCCATCTCATGGGCTTCCAAGAAGCAACCAATTATGGCTTTGTCAATAACAGAAGCAGAGTATGTGGTAGCAACATCAGCAGCATGCCAAGTAGTATGGCTGAGAAGAGTTCTCAGAGATTTGTGTCATGAACAAGAAAATGGCACAACCATTTACTGTGACAATAGCTCGGTGATAGCATTGTCTAAAAATTCTATTTTTCATAAAAGGACAAAGCACATAGACACCAAGTTTCACTTCATACATGAATTGGTTAACAATGGTGAAATTGTTTTGCAGCATTGCAGAACAGAGGAGCAATTTGCTGACATCTTGACAAAACCATTGGGAAACAAAAGCTTTGATCATTTCAGGAAATGCCTGGGTATGCAGAAAAACCTAGCAATTGAAATTAAGGGGGAGTGTTGGAATTTAATTCCAACTGCAAACTGAAACAGCTGGACAGAAATCAGATTTCTGTGGATATTTCAGACTGACGGATGCCTCAAAGTCATGCATTAAATTTTCAGAGTTAATGTCGCAGCCAATTTTGTTTTCCAAAAAGCATCACGTTATCTCCCACTGCTTACTACATTTAAGACGCTGATAAGTTTAAAAGATATTTGTATTATTTTAATGCTTTAAGTCAAAAATGTTTTTCAATATATAAATGTAATGAACAGCAGTAGTTTTAATGATACAGAGAATTAGAGAATTAGAGAAAGACAGAGAAGAAGACAGAGAGCAGAAGAAAACAGAGGAAAACAAAGTCTCTGTGTTTTGGAGCAGCAATGCATTTTCGATAGTGTTTCAGCAACTGTCTGTGTGTCACTGAAACACAAATCTGTGTAAAAACAGAAATTGAAAAAACAGAGTAAAAAGTATTTTGTTTATTCCATAACTGTAGTTCTGAAGAAATTTGTATTTTTAATAGCCATTTTTATGGTTAATGAAAAAGAGCTTTTTTCCATCTCTCTTTTTTCACATTTCTATTATTTCTTTATGTTCAGTTCCTCTATTTTGTTTGAAATATTCAAAAAAATTCATGAAGAGAAAAACCTCATCAATTTTCGTATTCTTAAATTACTTTCGCCTGCCATTTCATACGTACCGATGACAAGCACCGCCTCACTAACCAACGATATCCAATTAATATCAATAAAAAATGTTTAGTCAGAAGGCGGCCACATGCGCATCCTATGGAAATCAAATATTAGCTAAATATTATTTCGTGGGATTGAACGAATAAACCGTGTCAAGCATAAAGGCGGTCGCAGAGGTATAAAATATTGCCCGTATCTGGTAAAATATTCTTGATATAAATTTTATAATTTCAAGAATTTTACGAATAAAACTTCTTGTGATGCTCAAGGCAAAGATTGATACGAAATGACAGAAGTTAGAAGCTAGGATAGGAATGAGAAAATAATATCGCAAACAAGGAGGCCACTGAGTCCCGTTCTCCACATTTTGGAGCGAAGAAGGGTGGGAAGGAGACAATAATATCAAAAAACAGAAGGCTCCAGAGTCCGGTCCCTGTCATCTTGAGGTGGCGTTGGTTTATTGGTAAGACAGGGAGTTGCTATAGGTTGGGGTAGCTTGTTCAAAGGCAGTTGAAGCTGAACACGTAATTTGACATGAGCTACGCCGATGGCTATGTCTCCGTTAACCCTAAATGACAATGACTTTGTGGGAGTTCCCATAAGCAGTTTTTATAAGTCAAAATTTTAAACATGATAATATAGATAATAATTATTTTAATTTACTATTTTTTTATTTTCCTCGTGGAAGGAAAATAAAGTATTTTATTTAATTGACAAGAAAATGAGTTTTTAGAAATTAATATAATTTTGTTTTGAGATTTAATTTCTTTAAAAAATTGATAAATCTATGTTTAAAATGGATTTAAATAAGTTTTATTTATTTATATAAACAACGCTTAACGTTTTATTGTTTGAATTGCTTTTTTATGGCATAAATGGACATCCCCTTGAAAGTTCGTATATTGAGTACTCTGCTCAACTTCACAACTTAAAGTTTAAATTTTAAATTTCAATAAATTATTAAATTTGTAATTTGTAATTTTAACAAATTTTTGTTAGATTTTAGAAAATATTGAATGAAAAATATATCGAAAAAAATGTAAAATAGTAAATATTTAAAATGTTTAAAAAAAAATTATTCACACCATTATATAAAGAAACATTGAAATATGTTATTTAAGACACACCTTATTATTATTATTATTATGAAAAAAAAAGTGGCATACAAAGTTTGTATTAAAAATTAATCCATTACACATCTCCATTTTATTAGAAAGTAATTGAATTATTTTATTTTTAATTATTTCTTCTTTTAAATATTGAAATAATTTATTATATTCAAAACACACATGAAATTGATATAAAAATATAGAAGTCAATATTTATATTCAAATTTTAGTTAATTCTTATATTGAAATATTTATAAGACAAATATAAGTTTATTTTTCTTTTAACGAATTTATCTCTCTAAAATTAATATAAAATTAAGTTACTTAAAATAGATAGCAAAAAAATTTATTTATGAGTCAAAAATGAAAAATAAATATATTTAGAAAATATTTTTCAAATTAGATTGTAATATTAACAATTAATTTAATTATTACAATGAGAATAAGATTATTGATGTTTTATAGTAGTGAATGGGTTGTAAATATTAGTCAACATTGTTTTATATATATATATATATTTAAGTCTAACTAATAGACAAAATGATATTTTTAATTATTGTTTTTTGAAATCTTATATAAATATTCAAATCATATGTTTAAACTGTTTAATTTGTTAATATGAATGTTCAAAAAATTTTAAGATGTTGAATCTATTTATATATTTAAAAATATACTTCAAACAAGAAAAAATCATAATCTTATTAAAAATTATACAATCAAATTCATTAATTATAAAATACACTTATAGGCTCAACAAATACCACTTATTAAACTCCACAACCACAAAATAGATTAAATAAATTAAATGAATGTGATGGCGTTTGATATTGTTCCACGAGACACTTCATTCATGACTGCGTCTATTGGAAATAATTGCAATTTGATTCATCTGTTTATCCTAAGTTTTGACAGTTTAGGTTTATCTAAGAACTAGGAAAACAATGTGGCTGACATTTCTTTTTTACTAAGTTGTGATTTCAAAAATCTTACCATTTCAACTATTCGAATTGAAGTCATTTATACCTAAATCATGTCTTCCCGAACTTAAAAATATACCTCTGAAAAATCATGTCTTTCCAAAATTAAAAAACAAGAAGTTTACTATCCGTTTCCCCATCCAATGGACGGTTCAGTGGAATAGTAAAAGTAAAAGGCAATATCTTTGCCAAAAAAACAAATATAAAATTAAAAATGTCATATAATCATGTGTATATGGTATATGTGTCAAAATAAACTCAAAGGAACATATGAATAAGAAAACTAAATAGAAAAATAAAAATGTCATATAATCATGCATATAGTATATGTGCCAAAATAAACTCTAAAATACATATGAATTTTTAGGGGAAAATCAAATATAATGATATAGCAAGACAAATTGGAAACCACTCATCAATCTAGCAAACCAGGGATGCAAGCCTACATAATAAAACCCTTAGAAAATGGTATATCTGTTAAATTCCCAAGGACATGCATCAAACCATTACAAACCAAGTAAAAACTCCAGTCTATAAGCATGAAGAAAATGGAACAAGGCCAGCAATAGATCAATAGATCTGCCATGGAATAAGCCAGTGTGAATCTAATAGGAACCAAACAGTCCCGAAGCCCTAACCACGACCACACCGATCTAAGAAAACAACCTGCACAAGCAAACGAGCAAGGAGAAAAAAGAAACATGGGGCCCATGGCATCACAACTTCCTTCTCGCCAACGAACCCATCCTTGACTCTGTCCATCATCATGAACCCCAACACCTTTCAACCGACACCACAACCCATTGAGGATAACTTGTCATCGCCAATGGCGTCGGAACACAAAAACACATTTTCCAATGCCCCCTGTTGTCTATAGATCGCGCCACAAAAAAGTAGTCTACTGTGCTCCTCAACATAGAATAGTTGCCGCAACCACCACCACCGTTGATTATTTTTCCTCCTCCTTCAGATGTTTCTTTGACCAAGCAACTAGGAATTAGAACCCATTTTCTTCCTCGTCTTCAAGCTCCTCGTCGATCACAAGAACAGGCCCTGCAGCGTCTGGAAGCTCTGCCACAAACAAAGTTGCGACTGAAACCACCTCCTCTTACCATGCCGCATGGAAAACACCTCCCTGTGCCGCTATTCCGATAAATCTTTCAAACCGTAGAAACCCTCAACCCTCCCTTGCAGAAACCCTAACCCCGTTGTGAGATTTTTAGTTGTGAAACCAACAACGTGTTTCTCTACTTGTTCGTGCTTCCTGCTTCCTAGAACTGTTACAAATATTGCAACGGTGACCTACTCAGAAAGTTGGCAATACAAATAATGCAACCATACATTTTCATATAAATATGGAAGGGAGGGAATTTCTATTTTATAAAAAATTTCATGAGTTTATATCAAATCATTTTATCTATTTAATATATAAATCATTTTATTAATTTAATATCTAATTTAACTTAATACAGCTATAATATGATATATTTACCTCGATAGGCATCTCTTTGTTGAAATTTGCTACTTTAATGATTTTTCCCTGTTGAAATTGGTTACTTTAATGATTTTTCTAATTAATCATTTTAATCTAATGGTCTAAATTGAAAGATGCAAGTATATTGTAGTCGTTACCAGACATCAATGGATAAAATTTCAAGTGATAACTTTCTTGCATATCTCAATAAGGTGTTTAAACTATGTTTAAATTAATTTTTTACTGAAGTATGATTAAAAATTTACTACCCCTACCCTTTATGGCCACATATAATGATTTAGGATGATGCAACCACCTATGACTATTAAGGGAAAATAAAATAAAAAATAAAAAAATTCTATTAAAAGTGGATGTGTGTTGAGATGTGTGTGTTATGTAATTTACAATTTGAAATGGTGATATGAGAAGAGTTGAGTTTGAATGTGTGAAATGGCATTAGCCTAATTGTTCTTATAGACAATATTAATAACCCCATGGCCATATGGCCACAATTATAAAATAAAAATAAAATCAATAAGTATGGCCACATGACAACCATGTTTGTAACGACAATGATTAATTTCTCAAAAATAAATTACAAAAATAAACAATATCCATTGCAAGTTGGATTTCATTAAGTGCGTGCTATGCTCTTTGGATTCATTTCATTAAGTGAGTGGTATCCAATGGTTTTAAATGCTAAGATTTGGACACACCACAACCATGTATTGGTTTTATTGTAGGTAATTTGCTATTAATATTTACGTTACCACGCTTTCAAGTTTTATTTACTTACATTTCATTTAATATTCTATATATTTGAAAGACATGTTCTTCAACCTCCCCAAAATAACTTTATACCAAACTATATATACGGTGCTCTTAATAGAATTTAAACACTTTCTCAAAACGCCCATGTTCCCTTTCTTCAATTTTTCATTCAGGTTCGGTTGTTTTATCATTGTATATTTGTTTGTTTTCATATTTTATTGTTGTTTTATTTTATTGGTTTTTTAATGTTAATAAGTTTTAATAAATTTATTTTGGTTTGCAGGTTTGTAGAGGTTCAATACAGAGGTTTCCCAGGTCTGATTTGATACAAAGGCTTCGTTGCGGCTCAAAAAGGTGGGCAGTTTCCCAGATCTGATTTGATACAGAGACTTGGTTGCGGCTCAAAAAAAAAAAAGTAGAAATTTCAACCATTAATTTTTTTCTTTTTTTTCAATTAGGGATTAGGGATCATCCCAGAGGTAAATGTCCAACAATCCATTAAAAGCTTCTCTCCCAAAACACAACCATAAATAGCTTCCAATCTAATAATTAATACTATTTATCCCCAATATATTTTTTGTGTTTTTTAATTTTTATACACAATATACTAATATCATACAACACGTGGATTTTGTTGATCACCCCAAGACTTTAGATCAACGATTCTCAATGAAATCTCCATGCTTTTTGGCGGGAGCCAAGGCATATTGCGGAACTTCACCCTTAATTCTGTCGTTACCGTCCAATGTATGACAATTTGTTTGGACAACACAAACCACATCTAAAAATCTCGAAACAATACACCCTTCCAAGGAGTGTACAAAGTACACACAACTCAATTTTACCTTACTCATTGATATGATTTTCTATAGGTTACTGGATCACTCCTTAGTGCCTAGATAAATGTGTTTCTTGGTCGCTGTGGAAAGCGTGGAAAGCATCTTGAATGACTGAACTTTATTTTCTTTGAGCAACTAGATTATCACTAATTTATTAATTTTCTATTCACTAGCTTGTCTGAGATCACTAAACAATGTAATTAGCTACTTGTTTCTGTTAATTTATTTGTCTACTTATTTCTATAAGAGTGATGGAATTTCTGGTAATTACAAATTAGTTTGTAAATTCAAAACCAAATTTATATTATGCCATATTTAGTTATGAACTAAACTATAATGTAAATAGTGAAACTAAAGTTCAAATTTCTAGTGAATCAAGCCAAAAAAAATCATTTATGAACCACAACATGAATCTTGTTTCACCCAAACCATGCACACGGATTTGCGCATTGCTAATTAAACACTACAACCGAAACTATAATGTGTGTTTCATGAGTTTCTCTCAGACTTCGGTTAGAGAGTGGATATAAAAAATGCATATAGCTGTAAGATCATGCAGATAAATTGAGAGGTATAATATTTTTTCCACGCAAAACAACTATTTGTTTGCACAAGCCTAGTCTCGCTATATAGATTTTCGATAAACATTAAGGAGTTAATTTGGTATAATAACATCGGTAGGTAAATAAAATGGATAGGAAATGTGAATAGGATTCTTTATAATAAATACTAAAATACTTATTTTAATTATTATATATTTTATTATATATTAAAATTTATCTCAACTACATTAATAAATATATTTTATATATGCTCATAAAACTATATTAATTACGTTAATAATTACTTGATATATGTTCTGGTTTTTCTAACATCTCTTTCAATACCATGTTTTAATCTTTTCAATTTTTCCTAATTATATTCTTTTTTCATATATTTTCAAAAATTTCAACTTCAATAATAAAAAATTTAATATTATAAAAATCCTAATAAAATTGAAAAACTGAGTATAATAATTCAATATAATATAACCTTCTAGGATTTAACATAACTGTTTTTGTTACTAATTTTTGTATATATTATTGTTGGATACATGCAACAACTTAAATTACAAATATAAATTTTGATAAATTTTCTATGCTAGCTTTACCATAGTCATTTAACGGTGTCTTGTCCCGAAATAAGTAAATAAATCAAACCTAGTGAAATCAAAATCAAACTCATAATGGAATTCTAAGATTAAAGTACATGGATTCATTCATGCAAAGGTTTCCCCTATTTTTAAGTACCAGTTAACGTGATAGAATAAGTAGAACCCCAAAAATTTTGAACATGCAAATCAAAATGAAATCTTTGACATGAAATGGAGCCTCGAAAAAATGAAATAAAATTGAACTCTAGCAAATCATGTAGGAATTTACACAGTAATTTCCTTAGATCAAAAACCAAAGGTCACCACTCACAAATATCACAGATCAATACACTAGTATTTGACGTGGTTAAAACCCTCAAAGAGGGAAACAGTCCATGGCCTGAGCCAACACAACCACTTCAGGAAATTTTTTAATATAAAGAAACAAATTTTACATAAGCTTCTCTCATAAACGGTTACCGGACAAATGAATCTCCATGCTCTTTAAATAGAGATCATAGACCAATTAGTTCGTAAGCCACAGATCAAGTGTTGGTAATACCGATGAGAGAGTTAACCATCGGATCAGAATATATTGTGACCATCAGATTATGAGTACAAATGTACATAGAAAAGAAACACACTTTAGCTAACTCTATGCTAGACAAAGTTATACTTAACTATTTCCTACGTGTTGGAATATCCTAACATCCCCCCTGAAGAACAACTTGGGATAGGATTGAAGGATTTACAAAGGTGACACAATAGGAGACTATTTCCTACGTGTCAGAATATCCTAACATCCCCCCTTAAGAACAAGTTGGGATAGGATTGAAGGATTTACAAAGGTGACACAATAGGAGAAGGAAGGATGCATTAGAGTCGATCCCCCATTAATGATAACTTTCCTTTTCTCCAAGCAGAGATCGAAGTTTGATAAACTTTGCTTCTGTGAGAGCCTTTGTAAACATATCAGCAACTTGATCATTGGTTGAACAATACTGCACTTCAAGAACATGATGATGAATGAGATTTTTAATGAACTGCATGTGTAGCTCAATGTGTTTCATGCGCTCATGCTGAACTAGATCTTTATATAGCTGAATGGCACTCTAATTGTCACACCAAAGTGTAGTTGAATGTTGTTGATGAAGGCCAAATTCATATAGGAACTGACAAAGAAAAAAATCTTCCTTGTTGGCTTCAACTACACCACGATACTCTGATTCTGCCGAAGAAAGAGAGATGGCACTTTGTTTCTTACAAGACCGTGTAATAGCTATTCAACCAAGAGTGAATACATAACCTGCAGTAGACTTTCGATCATCAGGGTCACCAACCCAATCAGAATCAGTGAAACTAATTAACAATGGAGATGCTCCTACACTGTAATGAATCTTGAACTAAACTGTACCTCTATCAAAGTAATCTTTTAGCTCCTTTCTAGTGAATTTCATGAGGTTGGTGCATAAACTAGAAACAAGACCAACGACAAATGAAAGGTCAATATGGGTATGGGTTAGATACAAAAGTTTACCAACAATTTGATGGTATAAAGTAGCATCAACTTCAGCAGAAGTATAAATGACTGAAATATTGACTACATAATAAAAGCAAGAAGGGATTGTCTTACAGTCTTCCATGTGAAAGTGGCATAGAAGATCACAAGGATACTTGGAATGAGAAAGGGTAATACCTTCTTTTCATCGTAAGACTTGAAGTCCAAGGAAATAATGCAAGTGTCCTAAGTCTGTCATTTCAAACTTATTTTTGATACTAAACTTCACATGGTTTATATGGTTGGGATCACTACTAGTAAGGATAAGATCATCAACATAAATAAAAAAGATGATGAAGGACTTACCCACTTTCTTCTTGTAGACGGTGTTGTCATAATGACATCTAGAAAAGCCATTATCTAAGAGAAAGCTATCCAATTTGGCATACCAAGCCCGAGGAGCTTGTTTGAGACCATGGAGAGACTTCTTAAGATGACAAACAAGGCTAGAGTCATTTTGGAAAAAACTAGGGGGTTGTTCCATGTATATTTCCTCTTGAAAATCCCCATGTAAGAAGGAGGATTTAACATCCATATGATGGACTTCCCATTTAAAGTAGGCAGGAAGGGAAAGAAAAAGGCAGATACAATTCGCCTTCGCAATAAGGGAGAAGGTTTCAGTATAGTCAATTCCTTCAATTTGTGAAAATATTTTAGCAACAAGACAAGCATTATTTTTATACACTTTTCCATCTGGTCCAAAATATGTTATGCAAAACCCATCTGCATCTGACAAGTTTTCTTCCCTTTAGAAGAGGAACAATATCCCAAGTATTTTTTTCCAATAAGGAACGATATTCTTCATTCATAGCACCATCCCAATCTGGATGAACTAATGCTTCTTCAAAGGTGTCTGGATCAGGATTTTCAGGAACTTGAGCCAATAAGGAAGAGGCTCTTTTGAACTTAGAACATGTATCTTGTTGATCTGCAGGGTCACCTGCAAGAGAACCCGTTGCATCCCTAGTAGAGCGGACCCATCTTGGAAGCTGAGGAGCTAGAGGAAGATCTTGAGGAGGTGGAGGAGGATTTTCATCCTCGCTGTCATCATCCAAAATAGAAGGAATGTTGTCAAAAATAGAAGAGATAAAGAGAGGTGGCACATATGCCAAATAAGGCTCGCACGCCAAAGGTTTCACACCTGTCGAACTAGGCTCGCAAGCTGATATAATTTTCAACAAATTTTACATCTCTTCTATTGATTACATTTTTATATTTTGGTTGAATAGGTCTATATCATTTTACATCTTCAGAATATCCTAAAAAATGCATTTTTCACTCTTAGGTTCTAAGGTTATATGTTTCGCATCTGCAATATGGGCCCAAGGTTCACTTCCAAAAACACGAAAGTGACTTACATCTGGTTTGATTGAGCTTCGGGCTTCTTCTGGAGCTATATTTCTTAAAAACTAAGTAGGAGTGTGATTTACTATGTAATTTGCAAAATTAATTTCTTCTGCCCAAAAATTAAGAGTAAGTCCTTTAGATTGAAGCATACAATTAGCCATTTCTTTTAGAGTGTGATTATTCCTATTAGTTACACCATTTTTTTGTGGAATATACAGAACATGATGTTGCGAATGAATCACATGCTCAGTGAAAAATTGGATAAATTTGTTGTTAACATATTTTCATCCATTGTTAGATCTTAACTTAAGAATGTGATGTTGATATTGTTTCTCAACAAAGACCTTAAACGCCAAGAACATGTTAAAAAATTCACTCTTGATTTTTAAGAAGTATACCCAAGTGCATCTAGAAAAATCATCAACGAAAGTTAAGAAGTACTTGTAGCTAGAGAAAGAAAAAACATGAAGTGGACCACATAAATCATTATGCGCAAAATGCAAAGGGGCTGAAGGGTGCCAAGAGGAATGTTTGTCAGAACTATCCCGATGATGTTTTCCGAATACACATCCGGAAAAAAAACCATCTTGACAAGATACCATAGGAAGACTTGTCACCATATTTTCCTTACACGGAGTTTTAAGAGAGAGATAGTTTAAGTGACCAAATTTCTCATGCCAAAGTTTGCTCACTTCATCATTATGAGCAACAAAAACAGATGGAATACATGATGACCCAAATTTTTCAAAATTATACAACCTTGTGGAATCATCAACAATTCCAATAGCTAAAATATGTCTAGGATCTCTGAGGTCCTTAATTAGAACATCATGAGGTGAGAATTATATTGTTTTCCCTTCACCTGAATGAGTTAATTAATAAATAGATAGAAGGTTGCAGGACAAGGTAGGAACACATAATACATCATTAAACTAACCATTATCTAAATGAATGGTTCTAGACTCTACAAAACTAAGACACCTATGATCACCAATATAAATATTTTTGGTGTTACAATCATTTAAAGAAAAAAACATAGATTTATTTTTGGCCATGTGGTAAGAGGATCCAGAATCAATGAGCCACTCATGAGAGTGAGAAGAAGAAGATACATTCAAAGCATAACCAGATCTTGATGCTTGAAAACCACAAGTAAAAATTTTCATTCCTAAAGATGAAGTTGAAGAGTTCTCCAAATTGATGTTGTGCTTCTTCATTGCTGCTTCCAAGGCTTCCATCTTCTTAAGTAATTTTGACTCTACGTGGCCATCATGATTACAAAAGTTGCAATGTATATCTGGCTTCTTCCCTTTGTTTTTATTTGCCTTATCAGTTTGTTGAGTTTCTTTTCCAGTTTGAGGTTGAAATTTCCTAAGACTCTCGTTTTTTTATGACCATTATTTTTACGACGCTTCCTCTTAGGATTATTTTGATATGGTTATTTTTGCGTTTCTAAGTCTTTCTTAGAAGAGTTTCCTTTATTAACAAGACCAAGGTGTAAGATTTTTTCTCGTTTTCTTATCAAAGAATCCCAAAAGGCATCAAAATAGGGGGACTTGGAGGTTGTTCCTTGAGAAATGAGGGCTTCTCTAGTGGGATGGAAGGTGGAAGCAAATAAAAGGTATGGAGGACCAAGCTTAGAAAGAATGGAATAGTTAAGACTACTATCTTCCTTTTTGACCTTACAACCTTCTGAAAGTAGTTTATGGGTCTTGAATTTGGAAAAAAAATCTTCAATAGAGGAGAAATTATTGGGGTCCAAAGTAAGCAACTCATTTTGAATATGGTGGGCTCTAATTTCATTTTGAATTCCAAATAGAGTATTTATATTTTTCTTAGATTCATCAGGGGAGTCAATTTCATTTATATGAAATCTAATATCTTGAGCAATGGACATTACTATCAACCCTCATGCTTGATCTTGTTTATTTTCCCATTTAGAGGCTTTATATCCATGAGTAGGCTTAGTTTCTTTTCATGTGGCTATTCTTTAAAGCCCTTTACTTCTAAGTAAGTATGCCATGTAGGATATCCATTGGAAATAATTAGTATTGTTAAGAATAACCGAGCATGCACTTTCCATTTAAAAAAAAACAGTGAAGCTAAAAAGGTTGAAACAAACTTCTCCAATGGAAAGATCTCGAAAAATCAGGCAGGTTAACAAAATGGCTCTGAAAACAACTTTTGGATGAAGAAGTTATGCCATTTTGAAAAAAATGTTGTAGTAGATGTCAAATAGTTACGTGATAAGTTGAAAGTTGATGATAAAGTTGTACTTAAAAAAAAGAAAAAAATTCCCCCCTTTTCCAAACTTAATACAATAAGCTCACTTAAAAAAAAACTACTTTACATGACCCACTTTTATAGATAAGTGAGAGTCACTTTTACAATGTTACTTTTACATGTGCCTTTTAAATAAAAACCCCCTTTTTTTAAACCAACAACTTGCCAAAATTTTTTTTTTTTAAAGTAACTTAACAAGAATATTGTTGCCAAAATGTTTTTTAAACCGAAGACCTCTATTCCCATAAAGTAACTTTACACCAAGTGAGCTAGTAAAAGGATTTGTAAATGTTTCAAAAGAGGAAGGGTTTTTTTTTCTCTTCGATGTGCGTGCTTTTTCCTCCATATCTAAAATGACATAACTTAGTCAACAAGAAACCTTTTCGCATGAAACGAAAGGGGTTCTTCATTGTAATAGACACTCCAAACACAATAAAGTAGTTTTCCTGGCCTGAAAGTGGTAAAAAACAGTAGATATGGAGAACGACAGTCACATGCAATCAAATCGGCTTCGAATTTTGATCAAAAATGGATGCGGCCCTAAAAATATCTTTGATACCATGTAGGAATTTACAGGGTAAGTTCCTCAGACCAAAAACCAAAGCTCACTACTCACAAATAGATCACATATTAGTACACCAATGTTTGACTTGGTTAAAACCCTCAAAGAAGGAAACAATCCATGGCCCAAGCCAATGCGACCACTTCAGGAAATTTATTAATATAAAGAAAGAAAATTTACATAAGCTTCTCTCATAAATGGTTACTAGACAAATTACCCTCCATGCTCTGTAAATAGAGATCATGGACCAATCTGGTGTTAAGCCACAGATCAAGTGTTGGTAATACTGAGGAGAGAGTGAACCGTCAGATCACTACATATTGTGACCGTTGAATTATAATTACAAATTTACACAGTAAAGAAACACACTTTACCTAACTCTATGCTAGACCAAGTTATACTTAACTACTTTCTATGTGTTGGAATATCCTAACAAATCAAAAGAAATTTTTCGACAACAATTACATTGATGAATAAATAATAATCAAGAAATTCAATGAGGGCGCGCATAGAACATTGAATTCTGGTATATGCATGTTTATATAGTTGTGGGCCCGCATGTATACTAATATATTATTTTGATTTAGCACTAACAGGTTTAAAGTGCATCATCATTACATTGTTGATATCGGTCTTATATTTAAATACTAAAAAATCAGACAACATAATGCCCTAGATAAATTTGCATTGAAAACAACCAGCAAATCAAACAACATAACACATTAATAAATTTAAATAGAGAATAAAATCATAATATCATTTTTCTAACTAAGTGCAAGGACATTCCAAATTAATTAAAAATCTATTTTAAATAGAATGAATAAGCCATAAATTTATTGTTATAGATCATATGAGTGAAAAATCTAATGATTTTAGAATCAAATTTAAAAGAAGAAAAAGACAATGTTTTTTAACATAAAAAAATATTACAAATACATATTATTTATGAATTAAAGTTTAATAAAACATGTTCCAAAGATCACAAGTTGAAGAGCCCTACAATGAAAAAGTTCACAAACACTTTAATGTGTATCCTTTAAAAATGAATAAGACACACTTTATAAGTTATAATTGAATATGCATGATAATTCATATTTACCATCCAACATTATATTGACATGTTTAAAATATTTCATATTACTGTAGAAGTAGAATGATAAAAACAACCACAAACCACACTGAATAATTAATGAGAGTTGTTTTCTTTCAATAGTCAAATTAAATTCAATAAAAATTAAAATATTATATTTCATTCGAGAATACAAAGTCTTTTTCGAATGATTATATTACAAAAATAAATCTCGTTTCGATAAAATAATTAGTAATGATAACACTATTTTCCAAATTCATTAGGAAGGAAACTTAAATTAATTATCTTTAAATTCCATATTTACAGATTTGAAATTTTCATTTAACGTAATAAAATATTTGTCCTCTAAAATTATTCATGTATTAAAAAATATATATAATAAAAGCAACTAATTAAGATTCCAAACTTAAATTCGTCGTACATTTTCAGGATATGTAATGATTACACAAGTATATTGAGAAAAAAATTTCGCTTAAACAGTTCAAAATATATTCAACGAAAAATTCTATTTCGATTAGTTTTGATAAGTTGATCTTTACTTATTTGGATTTCAGAATATCAATGGTGAATAAAGAGAAATTTTGATCTGAATGGAAAATGGCATCAATCCATGGTATTCATCAACCCATGTTATCCATACACTCATGGAATTTACCCATGGTATTGCAAATGGCATCAACCCATGATATTCATCCACCCATGCTATTTATTAGCCCATGGTATTGTAAGTGACCCATGGTATGTATCCAACCATGGTATTCATCCACACATGGGATTTACCCATGGTATTGTAAGTGGTATCTACCCATGGCATTGGCCTATGGTATCTACACATGGTATTGTAACTCAAAAAAGGCTATAAATAACAAACCTTAGTTTGTAAAAGGACAGATTGTCCACCACAATGTAGCTTCTACAGTTATTCTCTATTTTTAATAAAACATGTTTTTTTATGGTTTTATTTTCTTTGTGTTCTCTCTTTTTTCTGGCATTCTAATTTTGTAGATCTTGTCAGATCTATTTCAAATTTTTAGATCTTGGGGGTCTCGCCCATAGATCCGGATCAAATTTTATTGAGTATCTTTTCAACACGAAAATCAAATTACATTGCAACACTATATCAAGGATTCATGGAAACTCTAATAAGATGTATGTCCACTTTAGCCATAAAAACCTTTTTTCTTATTCAAGATAACCTTTACAATGTGCATAGTGAGTGATAGAATTCATTTCTCTTCTTTAACAAGAGAATTCCCCTACAACATTGAGTTTCATTATGATTAGTGAAACATGTTTAAATTTTTTTTGGTTGAGTATTTGTGATGAATATAAATAGATTATATTTGTATTTATATAAACCAAATGATAAATAAACTCGAGAGATTATTGTTTTTCTTGTCAACATTCTAATCATATTAATCATCCAAGTACATTTTTTATTTGTGTTCTTTTGACAAACCATCATTGTCTATCTCTAAATTATTTTTTGGTTTATTTTCAAAATTCTAATCATATTCATCATCCAAGTACATATTTTGTTTGTGTTCTTTTTCCTCTTTGAGTGATTTGGGTCAATAACCTTGAGTATGCCCTATTTGTTGACATATCCAACACTAAAAATTTGTATTATTATCATCTCATTCAAGTCTATCTGAAATTTTCCTTATAGAATATCCTCTCTTTTAGTAAGTCCTCATTCATAACAATCTCTACACATATTACAGTGGCATTAAAAATGTTATGGTATACGCAACTTTTAGAAAATATTTTTTAAAAAGAAAACAATTTTACATAAATATTTTACTTGTTATGATTCATGAAATTTGTAATAATTTATTGTACATTATATTTAATGCTATAAATAATTTTTTGGTATTTCTGTTTGGTTTTTCTTATTAATTTAGGTTATTATTTTATTAAAAATGTTAGATTCCTAAAGCGTTTTTATTTTTTTAAGTGGGGTTACATTTACACTATCATTCTTGATGGATAAGTTTCCCAGAGATGTCATTTCCTCTAGTGCAAGGCAAGGTTATATTTCCCCAAATCTTATTTGAACAAGCATCATTATCTATCTCTAAATTATTTGTTTTTTTTATTTTCAATATTCTAATCATCTTCATCATCCAAGTACATTTTTTCTTTATTTTCTTTTGAACAAGGGTCATTATGCGGGCCTTCAAAGGGAATCATAGGTGCACAATTAAAATTCCTTTTCCCTAATTTTACATACTTTGATAAGATGATGCTTTTGGTTATTTGACACTAATTATTTCTCTAATTCCACACTCTTTATGTTTTTATAATTGTAGAGTGGGATTAACAATGATATGGTATACTCAATTTTTAGAAAACAATTTGAAAGAGAAAACAATTTTATATAAATATTTTATTTTTTTCCTTCATGGAATTTATCATAACTTATTGTATATTGTTTTTAATGTTATAAACAAGTTTTTTTTTTTTTTTTTTTCTTTTATTTTATTTATTTCATTACTTTAATGAAATTGTTAGATTCATAAATTATTTTTATTTTTTAAAGTGGGGCTATATTTAAACTACTATTCTTGAAAGAGAAGTTTCCCATAGGTTTCATTCCCTGTCACGCAAGGGAATATTTTATTTCTGAAAATATGATTTGAACAAGCATCATTATCTATCTTTAAATTATTTGTTATGTATGTCCAATTCATCCATCAAAACTAATTTTCTTATTCTAGATAACCTAAACAATGTGCATAGTGAGTATTAGAATTCACTATGCTTCTTTAACAAGAGAATGTCCCTAGGACATTGAGTTACTTTTCTTTATGATTACTGAAACATGTTTAAGTTTTGTTTTTTGGTTGATTATTTGCGATGAATATAAATAGATGATATTTGTATTTATATTAACAAAATTATTAATAAAATCAAGAGATTATTTGTTTGTTTATTTTTAACATTCTAATCATATTCATTATCCAAGTACATTTTTGGTTTGTTTTCGTTTTCCTCTTTGAATGAGTTGGGTCAAGAACCTTAAAGATGCCCTATTTGTTCACATATCCAACACTAGTTGTATTATTATCATCTCATTCAAGTCTATCTAAAATTTTCCTTCTTGAATATCATCTTATATAGTAAACCCTCATTAATAACAATCTCTACACATATTAAGAATGTTTTTTTGACTTTAACGGTTAAGTTGATTAAGAGCAGAAAAACAACCACCGCGTGCTTGAACAATACATCTATGTTTGACCCTGGAAATCCAGATACACATCTAAGGATTTCACCCTCTGTCACTGTAGAAGATGCCGCCTATGAGATCCGATGCTTTGATGCTGGAGGATTTGTCTGGACAACCTTTGATTACTGAGATTCAACCAAATAGCCTCCAAGCTGTTCAAGTTCTCTTATGCATACATACAGGAAGTTAAAGTTCTCTTGGGACGCCCATTTATACATACAGGTAATATATGTTCTCTTATGCGGAGTTGGTAAAGGAAGTTTACAATGAGAGAACCAAGTAAAGAAGGTCCTCGTTATCTCTTTAGATGAAGGTCCAAAGTCTGTAATAAACATTCCGAAATCTGGGTTGATTAAGTCCATACCTGTTTGTTGGAATGAGCATCTAGGCCGAGACCTAGAGGAAGAAAATCCAGCCCTGCTTTCCTGAGTTGATCTGAAGTTTGATTCATGATGATCCGAAGCCATCAAAGGAGAAGAAAACCTAGACTGAACCTGCTTCGCTGTTTGAAGGAGAGATTATGAGATATAAATGTTAAAAAACACAAAAATTTGCATTGTCTCTGCTCTGGCATCAAATTCTTGTAGTACTGTAGATGTTAACAACGATGGCCAGAGCCCAAACGCAGATTCAGAGATACCACCAATCCGACCGCTGGGACTTGATGTCCAAGACTTCAAACTTCCACTTTCAGTGGATCCTGGAGCGAATGCTGGGCAAACTGTGACAGAAACAATCGATCAGAGATTTGAGGAGAGGGCAACCTGGTAGATGCCTGTTTCAGAAGCCCTTGGTTACTAGAACAGATGCGATCCAACAGTGCAGGAGAATGAACAGAATTGCTGAGAGTGCTGAACATTGGAAGATTACGGAATGATGCAGAGAGATTCTTCAGTGTTGACTGAAAGAGATCTTTGGTTACGGGCTGATCCAAGGTTGGCTTCCAGGTCAGCTTGGGAATTCAGTTGCCTCAGAATATGATAAAAGGATATTTTCCGAAATTTGGTCAGAATGCACCTAATTTTCTTGAGAATGAGGACTAAGTGGATCTGCGATGGGGTCGAGTGGGAATTCAACGCTTGAATGATAAGTCTGGAGTCACCGAAGACCGTCAGTGATTGAATGTTCCGATTGAGAGGCAGAGAGAGCCCCTGCCACAGAGCCAGAGCCTCAGCTCTGTTATTTGATTCGGTGCCCAGACCCCAATGATACCTGAGCAGAGTAGAGCCATCAGGATTCAGAAGAACCCCACCCCCACCCACAGCCCTAGGGTTGCCTTTAGAGGCCCCGTCGAAGAAGAGACAGTGATCATCCAGAGCAGCACGCCACTTTATAAACTCTTGTTCTTCCAGGCGAATTTCCCAAGAAGCGTGGGAAGAGGCCTGGGGAATGGGATTGATTTGATATTTTGGAACAATATCTTTCAGCCAAAGCTCCTCCTCACTGTCCAGAACCGCTTCATTCCTTAAAGCCAGATTAGCATCCAAAGTCTCTCCCAATAGTGCTTTAATTTTGGAGATAATGTTGTTTGTAGTGCAGATTTCACCCCTGAACAATCTGTTGTTCCTTTCCAACCATAACTTCCAGCAGGTGTATTTAGGAATCCACATCCAAGCGGTCTTAAGAAGGTTTTTTTTTTGAGGTTGAACGAAGATAACTTGATCCACTCGTGAAGGAGATTTGGAATATTTCTTGGCAGCTCTACTCTATCAGCCCTGGACTTCAGGACCCCCTTCCAAACATCTTTGGCAAAGGGGCACAGTAACATCAGGTGAATGGCTGTTTCTTCCTCTGACTTACACAAAGGGGATCTGGAAGGCCCTTCCATTCCACGTTTTCTCAGATTGTCTTGAGTAAGAATGTTGTTGTGAGCCAACGTCCAGCAGAAGAAGTCTACTTTTGGAAGCGAAGGGAAGGCCTAGATAAACTTCCATTGCATTGGGTCAGGAGGGACATTAGGAACAGCAATCAAGCTTTTGTAACCTTCAGAAACCGAGAAAGAGCCAGAATGGGAGCCCCATCCTCTTTTGTCCTTAGCTGTTGCTGAAGTGGGAGATTTTCCTTGGAGCTTGTCTAACAGTAACGTAGCTTCAATTTGCAATTGATGAGGGACCTCTCCCAGGTTCTAGCTGTCCCACAGTCTACCAGAATCCTCCGTCCAGGTGGATATGTCCCAAAGGGTTTCCAGATTGTTGGACTGTAGCCATAATTTTATATTTGCAAGGCCTTCAATATGCTTCAATGGCTGATCTCCAAGGATCTGGTCTTCCCAGATTCTGATTTTTTTCCCATTACCTGGGATCCAGTAGAGATTGGAACTGAAATGCTCCAGAGCAGAGAGACAAAGCTTGAAAACTGGGGAACCTTTGGTGGTTTTTGGAGGATGATCCAAACATCTCAAACGCTGGCCTTGAAAATATTTCTTCCACAGGACTTTCTTACTCTAGCTAGCTTTCCCGGCTACAATATTCCACAGGATTTTGGAGCCTAGAGCGAGATTTTGTGCAGCCAAATCTCTCATTTGAAGGCCTCCTTCTAGGGTTGGCCTCTTAATGGTGTCCCAATTAACTAAATGAAGTCTTATTTCATTATTTTTTCCCCCTTCCCAAAGGAATCTCCTCAGAATACTATCCATTTTACTGAGGAAGGTTTTGGGAGCAAGCAGAATGGAGTGCTGAAATAGAGGCATACTTGTGAGAACAGATTTCATTAGAATTATTTTTCCAGCAGTGTTCAGCCAAGAGGCTCCCCAGGCTTGTATTCTGAGCTTAATATTGTCTAAGAGGGGCATCCAGTGGGAAACTTTAGGTATGGATTTGAAGATTGGAATCCCAAGATATTTGAAGGACTCCCAGGTCTGGCAAACTTTCATCTCCAGGAGCCTAGCAATGTCAGCCAAATCTTTGACTGAGCAGTTCCAGCCGTATATTGTACTTTTTAAATAGTTTATATTGCTGCCCGAAACCTCCTTATAAGTGTCCAACTCCTTCTTAAAAGATCTAGCCGAGTTAATGCTCTCTCCTCCAAGCAGCAGAGTATCATCGGCAAATTGGGCATGGTTTATGTCTTTAACATTGTGCACCATTATGAGGCCTGGCAGAGTTTGGGTTTGTTGACAGAATTCTAGCTGGAAACTGAGCACTGAGGCTTGGATAGCATAGAGGAGGGGGGACAGCGGACAGCCTTGTCTTAATCCCCTAGATGCAATGAAAAAATCAGTAGATCGGCCATTCACCAGCGGCGCAATCCAAGGATAGGCAATGTAGGCTTTCACCCAATTTATGAAGGATATTGAGAAGCCCATTTTCTTCATAACAGTGAACAAGAATTCATGTCTCACCCTGTCAAAGGCATTTTCCAGATCGAGTTTTATCACCATTCCTTTCTCTTTTCGAAGGCAACTTGAATGAACTGCCTCTTGAACCAGCACAATATTATCTAGAATCTTTCTCCCTTTGATGAAACCTCCTTGATTCTCCGGGATGATGTCCGGCAGAATATTCTTGAGTCAGAGGGATATGATTTTGGTAATCAGTTTATAGCTAGTGTTACACAGCGAAATGGGACGGAATCTACTAAAATCTGAAGCTCCTTTCTCTTTCGGAAGCAATGCAAGGAAGGCTGAATTGGTACTGCCTCCTATCTTAGAGCAAGATTGAGATTTCCTAATCATTCTCAGGAGGTCTTTATTGATAGTAGACAAGACTGAAAAAACCTCGCTATGAACCCATCAGGCCCCAGCGCCTTATCCGGCTCCATGCAATCCAAGGCTTTCTTGAGCTCGTCCATGCTAATCGGTGCAGTCAGCATAGTGTTGACAGAATCTTGGACACAGAGGGGGATTAGATCAATCGGATAGGTATGGGGATCAATAGGAGTATCAGTAGGCGCTGTATAAAGCTCTTTGAAAAAGGAGAAGGCTACTCTCTTAATGCCTTCAAAATATTTAACCACAGCATCTTGGGAGCGGATTTCTGAAACATTTTTGAATTGCTTGCGAGCTTCGGCATGCTTATGGAAAAAACTGGTATTTTTGTCTCCGGCTTGTAACCATAAGTTTCTGGATTTTTGTCTCCAATACTCCTCTTCGTCCCTACTAGCTTTATGGAGGGCTTTTTGCAACTCAACTTCTTTTTGGAGCAGACTTTGGGTAACAGCAGAATCCTCCATTGATGATTGAAGGGCAGCAAGGTTTTCTAAGGACTCTTTTCTCTTGGCAGCTGGAGTTTTCAGAGTTTTAGCCCACTCCTTGAGCCTTCTCTTAAGAATCCGCAACTTTTCTTCCCACACAAAGAAAGGGGATCCCAATACTTGCTGGTTCCAGGCTTCAGAAACCACCTCATGGAAACCCTCTTGCTGAAGCCACAAAGGGCTAAATCTAAAGGGAATGGGGCCAAGAAAACCATCCATGGAGAGCTCGAGACTAATGGTTTTATTATCGGAAGTGCAGTTAGGAAGGATTTTGGAAGAGGCCATTAGTCCACTAGTAAGGAAGGAGTTTTGGACGAGGAATCTGTCCAAACGAGCAGCTATGTGGTTAGGACCCAACCTTTTGTTAGACCAAGTGTATTTCCCAGCTGAAGGCTTGATATCCTCCAGATCCCAGCCGATCATTATGTCTTCTATCCATTCTCTAGCTGGGTCCCTTACAGGAGAACCCCCTTTTTTCTCTTCAGTGGCTAGTGTAACGTTCAGATCCCCTGCAATAATGATGTTTTCTGGATTGTGCAATAAAAAAAAGGACTGGAGCGAGTCCCAGCAAATTTTTTTCTCCACTGGAGAGACCGGAGCATAAAGGTTGAACATACTTACTTGTTGACCAGAGTCTTTGTGGAGGAGCTGAGTGAAGATCCAGTGATGGCAACTTTCTTCATGAGTCAAGTCATATTTGGAGCTGTCCCAAAAGGAGGCAATCCCACCAGAGGCGCCCCTAGCACTGACAGCTCGACCGGGGCCTTTGCGCCAAAATATTTTGCTGGATTGGAGGAGAATAGTGTCCTCCAGCTTTGTCTCCTGGATGAGAAGGATTTCAGGTTTATGCAACCTCACAATGTCTTTCAGGGCATCTTCTTTCAGCCTGCTACCTAATCCTCTGCAATTCCAGGAGACGTATTTCATTATTTACTGGATTAGGAAGGAGTGGCTCCTTTTGGAGCCCTGTTGTGCTTGCGCCCGGATCTGGTGTTCATCATTCCTTTGAGTGTTTTCTGGGAGCCTTGGAGAACATCCAGATAGGTTTTCTCCTCTCTCTGTTTCTTCTTGGATTTTCGGCCCCTGGTCGATTTGATAGGAGTAATTTGTGAGCTGTCTGATTCGGAGTCTCTTTCTTCTGATTCTCCCCCTGAGTCAGAGGCAAGACTAATGTGCTCGTCATTGCCTTCGATTCCCCCTTGACCAGCCTCTGTTAGGGGGACAGTTGTTTCTTCTTTAGTCTCTTTCACTTTCTTCGACTGATCTTTAGTTTCTTCATGGTTCTCTGAGGCATCCACCTTTTCGCCTGAGGAGGGGCCTTCATTTGAATCTGGTATGGTCTTGGAACTGGTCTGGGGTTTCCCCATTGGTCCTGATTTTTTCTGCTCGTTGGGCTTTGAGACTACCTTGCCCTTTTTTATTTCTTTCCATCCTTCTTCTTCCACCTTGTCCCCTGATGGTGCTTTTGGGAAGTTTCGTTGAAAGTGACCGTGCTCGTGGCAGATTCTGCACTTAAAGGGCAATTGCTCGTAGTCAAGCTTCTGGAAGTGGTGCCAATCTCCAACTGTAAGTTTGATGGCTTCCGGCAGACCAGCTTCCAAGTCAACTTCCACGTAGATTCTTGCGCAGGTGTATTGGCCCTTGTTATCAGCTTTGTCGATGAATCTGCCCAGTCCGTTTCCTATCTTTTGCAGGGATTGGTAGCTCCAGCAGTGTATTGGTAGATTGGGGAGCCGGAACCAAACAGGAACCTCCTTTGGGACATCGACTGAAGGATCGAATTCGGGGGTCCATTTATTCAGAAAGAGACCTTGATTTCCCATGAAATAAGGACCGTTTCTGAATACCAGATCTCGGTCTTCCTTGATTTCCTTGGTAGTGGTCAAAGTTGCAAACCTCTCTGAATGCTTTTTCTTATCACGTTGTTGAGCGCTGAGGGCGGCCTCCGATTTCGTTGAACCCATTCATCGGTCACTTTTGATGTAGGCCGTGACCCATAAATTGCCCCACTAGACCTGCTCCGGCCAAAGCAGGCGATTTTTGATCGGTTGATCTTGAGACGAGCAATTTGCAGAAGCCATTTCATCAAGCTTTTTGATGAACTTTGGGAGCGTCGGGAAGGGCACGTTTTCCTTCTGCGAATAGCAGTTCCTCACAAGAAGAAGGAGGGGTGGGAGAGGCTCTGGCCCCCGCGCACCCATGTTATGTATCAGCCCGAAAAAGGCAAACATCGCCGACCAAACGAGCTCGCAGAGCAACAGAGCACGCGCAAAATCTTCTTGCCAAAGAAACTTTCCCCCAATTTATTAAGAATGTTAGGGTATACTAAAATTTTAGAAAAAAAAAAAAAAACAATTTTATATAAATATTTTACTTCTTGTTATTCATGAAATTTATAATAATTTATTGTATGTTATATTTAATGCTATAAATAATTCTTGGTATTGCTATTTGGTTTTTTCTTATTAATTTAGTTTATTCATTTATTGAAATTGTTAGATTCATAAAGAGTTTTTTTTTTAGGTGGGGTTATATTTACACGTGGGGTTATATTTACACTATGATTCTTATGGAGAAGTTTCTCATATGTGTCATTCCCTGTAGTGCAATGCAAGATTTGATTTCCCCAAATATGATTTGAACAAGAATTGATTATCTATCTCTAAATTATTTGTTTGTTTATCTTCAATACTCTAATCATCTTCATCATCCAAGTACATTTTTGGTTTGTGGTCTTTTAAACAAGCATCATTATCTATCTCTAAATTATTTGTTTGCTTATTTTCGAAATTATAATCATCTTCATCACCCAAGTACAATTTTTATTTGTGTTCTTTTTCCTCTTTGAGTGAGTTGGGACAAGAACCTTGAAGATGCCATATTTTTTCACATATCCAACACTAAAAAGTTATATATCTGCAAAATCTTTAATTTTATTTTATTTTGCAATTTCAATCACTCGAATTTTCAATATTTATGTGTGTTATTAAGTTCAATATTTATGTTTTTTACTAATACTAATAAACTTTGATAAACATAAATGTTTAAAATTGACATAGAAATTATTATTATTATTATTATTATTTAAAATTAACAATAATATTATTAAAATAAATATTGATTCATATTAAAATTGATAATTTAATAATATAGATTGATATTAACTTTAATAATAAATATAAATGTTCCAAATTAATAAAAAAATTATTAATATTAATTTTAAATATCAATATCTCTTTTAATGTTAATTAATATTAATATTAATAATATTAATAATAACTATAGATGTTAATGTTAAACATAGAAATTTATATAAAAGTAAATTTTTCATTTATATATTAATGTGAACATTGTCATTAAACATCAATATAAATACTTCATTAAAGAATATGATTGATAACTTTAGGTTTATTTAGGTTCAATGAAATTAGAATTTAACTTTATCATTTTTTAGGTTCAATGATATTAGAGTTAAAAAATTTGGTATTTTTATATCATTTGGTTTGTGTAGCATTACGTTATTTTATAACGTGAGGTTTATAACATTAAGTTATTTAGAATTAAAAAATGGTTTTTTGTTAATATTTATATTGAACATAAAAAATTAACATCAATATTAAACATAGATATTGAATAGAGACATAAAAATATATTTATTAACAATAATAATATTGGATTGTAAACATTAGGTTTATAAAATTGCGAGTTTTTTTCACTGAAGTTCGACCACATGATCCTACGCCTCAGTGGCAGTGCATGAAGCGTGGGCTTCTTGGAACTGCATCTCATCCACAATCATGTTGCAGACCAGTGAAGCTTACCTGACAGCACCAAAACCAAATCAACATTTATTTCACTGTAGGCTTTAAGTTGCATGTGCAGGATTGACGACTCTACGCGGATGGCAAGCTAGGGGATCTAGATGAGGCAAAATCTCTCCCTTCGATGGTAGAACTGAGGTGAACGGCTTCGCTCTGGTAGCAAGCACACTCGTTTGCATCTGGCTCACCTGGGCTAAGCTCGCTTGAACCTTTAACTCTAAAATGCCACTTTGCAAGTTGTCAAGCGCAATATTGTACTACGCCTGAAGGTCGATCCACATATCCTCTATCGTAGACGTTGTAATGTTGGCAATTTTATTAATGTAATCCTTTGTCAGCGTCAGATCTTCTTCTCCGGTGGCTTTCGACCCCTTCCTCTTCTTTCTCAGACCTCTCGCAGTCTATGAGCCTTGGTCTCCTTAGGTCGAGCACCATTCTTTCAGGCACATTTTCCTTCTCCATATCAATGATCTCACTGGTTGTGGTCGGCATGGCCTCTGTGCCAGTGATTTTATCTGTCGTTTGTGTACCTTTTCGGGGCTTGGTAGGAATCTTTGGAATGTATGTGGATGCACCCTTCGTGGTGCACATCTCCAGCTAAGCTAGTGGCCACTCTGTTGTGACGCGCACTAAATCATCTTCGGTAACCAGATATGGGAGCTCGTACCATATACCCTCCATTACACCCTTTGCGCAGATATGAATGTTATGGAATGTTGCTTTAAAATCAATGATCAACTTGTACTGCTTGTACAAGGTTGGAGAAAATATTGGGTTTGATTTAATTGCTTGAAATATCACAGCATCAAAAACGACCCAAGATATCTTATTCTCCGTGATGTGCGCAGGGAGTAAGGAATTCGAGAGTGTGTCATACTTCATGACTTCACACATCCCAGGCTCAATGTCTAGGAATTGAGTCTCTTCTGGAATCTTCCGGATGATGAGTGCTATCAAAAGTAAGAGCCAAGCGTAGTAAAAATGCTTGCCCTCTTCTTCTGCCTCGCACACATTCTCCAAAAATTCTTTGTAAATATACTGGGCCCAATTATATTGGATGCCCTTCTCACATTGCCTAGTGAGTGCAATGAGTTGAACTAGAACTTCTTTTTGTTTACATTTCCTCATAATTTTTCATGCTAATATGAGGGTTCCAAATCAGACAACTGGGTCATTAATCTCGCTCACGAGAATCCCTCAGCTGTGGTGCGTGACCTAGTAGTCATTCTTGATCTTTTCTACAACTCTCTTCTCCTTGCCTTTGTCGCAAAAATAGGCCACAGGGTCCGTGCCTGGATTAGGCAAGGCGATGATCCGATGGATCAGTGTGGAATCAATGGCGATGTGCTTTCCCAACCACAAACACTCATCATGGATGAGCATGAGAAACTAATGGATGTAGATGTCGTTGATCGGGTTGCGCTCGAAATGTCAGATCTACAAAAAATTTAACAACACTTCCTTGTGCATGCCTAACACCCAGCACTTTGGCTCAATGCACACAATACCCTCCTCATAAGAAACTTGATCTAAATATCTCTTTGGTGCGACCACTCGAACATTTTCGATATCGGCGAGATCCCAGTCCTCCATTTTCAACAACAGCACATTGGTGAACATATCACCTTCCATTAGTACATTTTCAGGGATCAAGGGCATGTTGATGTGTGCCCGCATTTTATAGAGGTCCTTCGAGACGTTTACTGATGATTTGGCGGTGTGACATAGGTCAGAAAATGCGAGATTGGGGAAATTTCCACCACATCTTCTTCCTCCATGATCGTCTTAGGGAACTCTGCCATGGGTTTATTCTGGCGCTCAGCCAAAGTGGAGCGCAATGTTGGGGTATTCTCACTTGGGGATCTACAAGACCCTAAGGTTTGTCCCTTCTTTGTCTTAGCTGGCGGATGGGTCTCAACTGCCTGGTCAATGAGATCCTCTCCTAGTCGGGTTGCTGTCATAATGGACGGAATAACATGTCCTAAACCTCTATGGCGCAATCCCTCTTCAAACACTGGATCAAGACTAGATATAGACATCAAATAGAGGCTAGAAATTAGAGAGCTCAATGCATAAAATTCACACAAAAGGAAAAGGGAAATAATGTGACTCCTTCGAACATATTCATAGCTTGGGTGTGTCTCAAATAGTCATTTGTGCATTAATGTGTCTCCATAATTGAAAAAATAGTTCCAAATCTGGAAAAATATCCTCATTAAATGAAACTTAGACACTCCTCCAAATGGTAATAAAACTATCTTTTCCAGATTTACTGTTCCAACGACTATATTCTAGCACTTATGCGATCCATTCAACCTCTGCATGAAACTATCACGCACGTGTCGAACCTGTCTAGGAATTTTCCATCCCTTCTATTTAGATCCAATTCTCTAGCCATATAGTCATTTTGTGCGTTTAGAGAGAGGGTCAACCCTATACGACTTCAACCAGTTTCCGTAGATATAGCTGGGAAGATATTCGTTGCTCAACGTGACTAAGCACACCACACCTTTGTCAGTGATCTCCTTAACAATATATGGCCCTATCCAATGCATAATTTAACTTCCCTAGGTGGCGTGTGAACTTTTTTTCATAGAAAAATACTAAATCTTCTTCCGTAAAAACCTTATGTCAGATATTCCTATCATGTCATGCCTTTCCGCGTGCCTTTTACACTTTCTGATAGAAATTTGTAATAAAGTGATCCTCTTCTAGCACGACCAATTGTGACAATCGTTCCTCCATAATATCTTCTTCTAGCATATTTGTGAAGGCTACAATGTGTAGAATTGGAGCAATGTACTCCATTGGCATCACAACTTCCTGCCCATATACCATCCTAAACGGTGTCTTTCCTATCAGTTTTTTTGCATGTAGTTGTATAAGCACAAAGAAACAAAGGTATGTGCACATCCCAATCATTTTGATTGTCATTGAAAATCTTAGTGAGTATACTCTCCAATATCTTATTGAAAGCTTGTACCGCACCATTCGCCTACAGGTGATATGTAGTGCTATTCTGATGATGAATGTGGAATTATTCAGTTAGATATTCAATGGTTTCATTCACGAAGTGCATACCTTGATCACTCATCAAAATATTAGGGCATCCAAACCGAGTCAATATATTTTCAAAAATGAAGTGCACAGTTATTTCCGCACTACAATCCTTCATCGTCTTAGCTTTAGCCAGCGGGTTACATAGTTTATTGTGGTGATTATGTAACACGCACGTGTCTTCTTTCCTAGAGGTTCAATAGGTCCAACAAAATATATGGCCCATTTATCAAATTCTTGCAACAGCATTTGTTGATGCAAGGGAATCTCATCTCTGCGTGAAGGCTTTCCTGTCCTTTGGAATACATCCCATGCATGGTAGTGTGCATATTAATCATTGTGAAATGTGGGCCACCATAATTCAGCTTGCAAAATATTCTACGCGGTTTCTTTCCTGGAAGAATGGCCTCTGGAAACCCCTCCATGAGATTCATCTAAGATGTCTCATCTCTCAAATTCCAAGACAAATCTTCGCAAAACTTCATAAGTACCTATCTTATACAACTAACCAGCAATGATAGTAAAGTTAGCTACGCACGCCACTAACTCTTTATTTTGATGCAATGTATACTCCTCGGGCGCACGTCTAGTAGTAAAAAAATGAATCATTCCAGGGATGTGATCATTAACCACCTTGATATAAAATAATTGCTCGCAGGGTAGACCATCCTCTAAACTGATTGGCTCTTCTCCATTCTCAATGCGTGACAGATGGTCTGGCCCAGCATTCAGTCTCCTAGGCTTCACAATAAATTCAAAATCATACTCGTGAAATAAAAGCAACCACTTGTAGATCTCCCCCCCAACACAGAATTATTTACCAGGTGCTTTAAATAAGAGTGGTCAGTAAACATCTTGAAGTGTCCTCCTAATAGATAGTGGCAGAATTTCTATAGCACATACACCATTGACAATCCTTTTCTCTCTTTGGTTGAGTAATTTCGTTCTGCACTTGATAGCTTTCGACTTTCATAGGAAATAGGGTCATCAATCTCTCCATCTCCTCATTGTGCTAAGATAGCTCCAAGCACGATGCAGGAGGCATCAACATCCACATGAAACACCTTTGACAAATTTGGAAAGATCATATAGCTGCAGTGACCATCTTCTCCTTCAATAGTTCAAACCTCTTATGAAATTCCTCATCCCAATGGAACGTCACATCCTTCTTGAGAAATTTCTCCATGGGCGCAGTGATTAGAGCATACCATGAATGAACATATGATGGTATCCTGTATGCCCCAATATTAAGTGTAATTTTTTGACATTCACAGGAAGTTCAAGATTAACAATCACTGTGATCTTCATGGGATCTACCATCAGTCATTTTTGGCAAACAATATGACCCAAAAATATCCAAAATGGAAAACAAAATATGTAATTATTCAAGTTCAGTGAGATTTGAAACTTCCTACAAGTATACAACATAAGGCGCAAACATGATACATGCTTTTTCAACAACCCAAAGGAAGTCCAATCATCAAAGTATACTTCTAAGAACTTGTGGATATACTCGTTGAAGGTAGCTACTAATACACGTGATAAGATATCAAGTGCATTCTTCAATCCAAATGGCATGACTATATACTAAAAACATCCCCATTATGTAGCAAATGTTTTCTTACTTCTATCCTTCGACGCAATCCTGATCTGATGAGATCCTGAGAAACCATCTGTGAATGAATAAGCCTCTTGTCCTCCTACATTAGCGAGGATCTCATCAGAAAATTGTGTTGGGAATGGATCATATACGCAAGCATCATTGAGTTTGTGAAAATCCACAAAAATCCTTATTTCTCCTTTAGTCTTCTTATCCTGCACCACCATAAGACTTACCCAATCGAACTCTTCCACCAGTTCTATAATGCCTACAACAACCATTTTATCCAACTCTTCCCTAACTTTCTTCTTATACTTTATATTCAATATATAAGGGCACTGCTTCACTAGTCGCACATCAGGCTTCAAAGTGATCTTCATGACTCCAAGCTCTCTAGTTATCCCTTTCAACTCAGAAAAATTTGTAGGAAACAAGTCTCGAGACTCATTCAGTAGATAAACAACCCTTCTGACTATGTCATCATCCTAATAATCACCAATATTCGCTAACTTTGTTTGTTATTGGAATCAATTTTTCACATGTCGAATATTCATAAGCTTTCTGACATCCAACAACGTAATTGGAGGCCCAAAAACTACGTGATATCCCTCAGATTCAGGGATTTTGATATTCCCTAGATATTCTTCAGTTTATTCAATTGACAAATTTTTGCAATTGACAATATCCCTAATCTATCCATCCCATGCTGGTGAAGCGTGCTCTATCGTTGGCTTGGAAGTATCAAAGATCACTTCTTGGATACCCTGTAGTGCTTTACCCAATAAATCAACCCCATTCGCAATGTTGAAAGTCAAAATGAAACTTTTAGTTAGCGCAAACCATTCATCAGTTCCTCGGCGCTGCGCTATCTCTAGGTAACAATCAGTAGGCACCTTCCCCAATGTATGGATGAACATGTGCACCCATTGGAGTCTCGGCTCTGTGCCCTATTCTTTAGTCCATTTCACTAGATGTCTTCACGGATCACCCTTTCCAAAATAAACTTCTTCCATTCTGGTAGTTGGAAACTCAAAGCACAATCTCATCATTCGAGCACATTCTTCCCAATTGACAATGTTTCCTTTGTGAGTCTCCCCCCATCATGTTGGAGTAGCACGCAATGTTATATCCAATGCATAGAATATATGTCCTTTCAGAACAGTTCATTCAAGTTCTCCTAAAAACATATTCACATTAGTTAAACCATCACAATATGGTAATTCTTGTACCTCTCATGATATGCAGCGAAGAGATTGTGTCAGTCGATTACAGCGCAATGCATATACTTCATGTAACCGATTCTTCGAGTTCTCAAGCTCTTCATATGAATCTGAGAAGAAGGAACTTTACTTTTCCCAATTGACCCTTCCATCAGTTGTTGGATTGATCCATTCATCATCTCCTGCAGTCAGCTTATAGATATGATCAATATCATCATCAACGTGCACAGGCTCTGTGTATCTTTCACCTTCTCTGGGATATAAGGGAACTACAACTATAGTTCCATTCTTTTCAAATACCATAATTCTCCTTTTCAAATTTATGATGCCATCCATATCAATAGCCCAATCCAAACCCAAAAACATAGGATAAGGATCGGTGTCATCGATTGTTTGTATGACTTAGAAATATGCAAGCACCTTAAATCCTTCAATATCTACTACCACCTGTGACGTTCTCCCTAATGGAATGATTTTTTGTTGATTCGCCATGCGAAATTGAATAGTATACCACTCCAACTTAGGCTCTCCCATGCACTGCAAAATTTTCTTAGGTAATACATTTCCATCATACCCTAGATCCAAAATGACATGATCCATCTCATAGGCACCGATATGGGAAGTCAAGAACATCTCTCATCTATTTCTCTTTTTGTTACTTTTCTTATAGATTTTGTTGACATATTTGTTGTTCGATCTGAAAATGTTCCTTTTCTGCGCTGTTATCTATCAATGCTTGAATGTTTTCCACTACCTTCTTTTTGCGCAATAACTTAATGTAATATTGTAAGAATGGATTTATTTCTTTGACTACTCTGGCCTCATTCGCAGGTCTTTCTGATGTCGATGTGCTTGCTTCTGCAAACCCCTTCCTCGCTTCTACACAAGTTTATTTTTCATGTTGTAAATTAAATCCATCCTTTTTCTCATGTGCCTTATGAATCCAAAGATCAGCATGCGGCTTCTTTCCTTTATCCTCACCAGTGCCTGCAGCACTCCTAGTGACAACGTTCATGCTAGTATCTTCTTCACGCAAATTCATGCTGACCATATGAATATTTTGCATCAAAGTTTGTGTCATTTTCTCCTGCATATTAGAAATTACAACATGACAATATTCAATTAAATTATTAAACTTCCTACAGTACCTACATGAATTTTGCCCAAGATTCAGACAGTCATGCACATAGTGACCATAAACTCTGCAATTGTTTTAAATGACATGTCCCCTTCCTCGACCAAATGATCCTCCTCCTCTTCCTCTTCCTCTAGTCTAGAATCCACCATTCCAAGATGGGGACGCTAGTCAGGTAAGTTAAACCTCCATTATTTACAACTAAGCTTTGTCGATCATCAAATCAAAAATTTGATAGTGTTGTTCATCATGTACTAATAACGAACATAATCTACAAAATAACTGCTTCAGCTCAGGCATGTATTTTCAAATCCTTGAACAGACATCTATTGCATGCATACCCATACTCTGACATATCATGCACCATACTGGAGCTATTCCACTTGGTCCCACCACGCTCTTTAGTGGGCTTGGTCCTTCAACATGGAGATAATAATTTAATACTGGACATTGATCCTTATGATGTCCCACAACTTTACATCATATGCACCATACCTCTACGCACACCTAATTTCCCTTATCCTTGCACAGGTTATAAATATCTAAGTTCATTTCTACTAACTGACTTTGAATCTACTGAGTTCCAATCACAGCAGGCACCGAAACAATTTCTAGTTTCATCGCAAATTCTATAGTCTCAGCCTACATATAAATATTCGGTTTACTCAATGGCTAGTGCAGATGTGGGAGCATCATAGCAATAAACCACGCCTTTGGTTGGGTATCATCGATAGTGAATCCACCATCTCTGATAGTTCGCTTCAATATTGGGTCAGCATCCTAGATAGATTCATTAACCTCCTGGTGAATCTTTTTGAACTCTGTAATGCACTGCGCATATGACTTAGGCTTTTAAAAATTTTCTTTTAAATCATCATTCAGATCATTCATATTTGTGTTAGGGTTCACTGATACATATCAGATATACCAGTCCAGTGTGCGATCTTGAAAAGGATTGGCTAACTGTGCTTTCTATACATAATCACTATTAACCTGCTATGCTCTCTATACAAAATCAATGACAAACCAAAATTGCCGTGTATCTTCATTTCCAATACCTCTAAAAGTAGGAAATTTCATATACGCAATCATATCTACACCTGGCAGAGGTGGAGGTATAGGTGGAGTGGATGATTTGTAAGATGAATGTGGAATTGGAGTGGATGGGATATGAACTATGGTCAATGCTCCCTAATTGTTCTGATCTTGTGAGACTTCTTCTTCTTCAGAGTGCGCAGATTCACTAGAGCTACTATTATGTGGTTCGTCATGACTAACATATTTACCCTTGAGAGGACTATAAATAAACCATTCTTCAAGATCTGAGTGGTAAATTCTTCCACTGCACGTATTTGTGCCTCTTTGGGACATTCACGCAATATTCTCACATAGAGAACCATTTTCACATAATAGCATCTTAATCCACAACTTCAAAGAGCCCAATAACTTAACTCTGTGACCCTTGAAAAATATTCTTTCTGCTTCATAATAAGACATTAAATGATCAATGACAAACTCTATTACAAATCCTCCAAAAACACGATATTTGGTGCGGGTGATTGTGTTTCCTGTCTTTTTTAACTATTGCACCAATTCTGGAGTCCACTGAGTGACTGCAGCGTCCTTCACACAAGTATTAAATTTAGTCAATCTAGAAAACCACTCATGCAACTAAATCTCAAAGGAAGAAAATAATATCTTGTGAAATTATATATAAATGTATTTTTGAATCCAATATTCAGTAGATAATTTAGAACTCCTATTCTCTTGGATCGCAAATTCACATATTTTTTGATCCAGCCAATCTTGCAATTTTTTCGGCATAGGATGCTAGTATATAATGTTTCCATTAAAATGATATTGGTAGTGGCAACAGAACCATTTTTTGGCTTGAGGGGTCCTGACCAAGGTTTGGATTCATTGCGCAACCAAGAAATCCCCTAACTATTGTCCCTTTTGGAAATGACTTCCTTGCGCAGATCAAAGTCTCACCCGAAGCAGTATGGGGGGTTCTCGAACCAAGTTTAACACCATGAGGAATAATTTGGTTTGGTGGTCCTAAACAAAATTATAACAAACCTTAGAATAGATGCTCACATAAACAGGTCAATTAACTATCAGCCCAACTTTGTTGCAGATTCAAGCAAGTGTGCATACACAGATAACAAAGTCACAAATATTCGTAGACTATTCAACATGTAGTATATATATATTACCACATAGTAGCAGATACACTTAAAAAAATATATTCACCAATGATATACTTCATTCATAATACACTTCATTCATTCGTGAAGATGGGTTTGGTCATAAAAAGAAGTAAACATGCAATCACAAAACCAATGTCAATCTAAAGAAATAACAAAACAAATTCGCAATAATGATATAGATAACACATCATTCACATGACACATACGATTTCACCAAAATAGTATTTTCATTAAAACCTAATCAGTTTAGTACATTCGTACTTCCCTTATAATTACCCTTTTATGCACATAGCCAACAGAGTTCGCATACAACCAGAACTAGGTCTTCATGCACACATCAAATAGGAGCCTCTCTACCCAAAACCCAGACTTAGTGTGAAATCCTTACAAAATTTTTATCAAAATAAGAATGATATTAATTACTTCCTTACTTGACTCTATCTATCTATATTTATATCAATTTAGCGTGCAAATGCTATGGTCTCAAACCATGGTTTGAGTCCCATAGTTTTCCCTTAAAAACCATTTACATAAAATAGGGACTTTGACCCTTCCCAAAGCCCCTTTGACTCTTCCGCGCAACGCGCATAACCAAAATATATACAAAACTCTATCAAATTTTACCCGAGGGGACCTGGCTCCAACAACTAAGCATGTGTCCTTGTAATTGAACATGTACACATATCATTTCTCAAGGGAATCCAATTCCTTAACGAGTCCAACCATAAATAAAACCCAATTTTTATACTCATCATATACATCTCCATGAATATAACACATATCCACATAATTTCAAACAAAATCAAGGTTAATAATACTTCCTCTATTCATGCAAATCACTCACTCATTTATAATTGTGGTTTCCAAAAATAGCCAAAGTAATTGTCACCTAATTCCTTTCTTTTTCCATTTTCATTGTTGTAATTGAGTCTTATTATGTGCTATCACATCACCCAGCTATTATTTATATAAAAAAATCAACTGTTACCTTGCCATGCTAATACCAAGCATGCTTCCCTGCAATAGTTCACACATTTCATTCACACGTTCTAAAGATCAAGACATCGTGTCTATTAATTTGAAATAAATTTTTTCCAAGACTAACAATGATGTCATAATCTGCAATCAAATCAAATTCATTAGTCATAATACTACAACTAGCACCCACTTGCACCCAAGTGCATATCGGTTGTCTCAACACATATTTTGTTAATACAAGCATATTATAAAAATATCTTTGATACATGCAATATTATAGACACATATTCATTTCATGCAGTTAATCAAAAAAACAAACAACTTGTAAACATAACCCCTTGTTGTCCATGATCCACACTAAGATAGATTGAGGTCACTACTATAATGGCTCAATCTCCAATGTGATCTCCAAGGCTCTACTAAATTTAACAACAGAAAGAATTATTTTAATTTCTCACACATTTTGTACTTGGAAACATAACACATAATCATGCCACTTTTCGATTATGTAGATTTCATATCAGGCCTGTAAAGGGATTCATGTGAACCATAGTCCAATATTATGTTCTTCATCCATGATCTTCTATTTCCTGCAAACATACCATGTTAAATAATCCAAATAGACGACATAATCAAACTCATACCTCAATGTATCTCAGTGGAGGCTATCATATTTGCACAAGTTAGTCGAAATTAGCACGACACAATATCACAATCATATCGACTCATACTTGAATATCATAAACATAACCATCTACACATGCCAATATAGATTAGCATGATACACATAACATCAACATCCTAACTACAATGATGATAATCATCATGAATATGACTATAATGCATATAATGACAAGTTAATACCATTCATGACTAATCATCACACATGCATATGATTGTTCTAATTAACTAGCATCTATGATGAATGTAACAATAACAACCATAGAATGACATGCATGCATATAACCAAAATTCATATAGCAACCATTAGCCATTATAACTGTATGCCAAACATCCAAATGTATACAATGATATGATGTTACCCTGAGGTCATGGGTTGCACCCTCATTCCGAGACTAATCTGTAACATGCCCCCTCGGACATTTACCAACTTTTACAAGCCCTCTGGGTAAATGTGAACCAGAGTGCCACTGTGAAATTACTCGACCTCCTAGTTCTATTTAAGAAAGTGGGGCCTACATCTGAGACTTATTGACCAGAATATAACATCCTACAAGGACTTCAGATGACTCATGAGCTCAAAAAACACCCCGGGTGGTCAATCCCTAAGAAGGAAACTTATTTCATTAATATAAAGCCCTAACCACATGCATGACAAGGTTAGGATGCAGCTATAGACCTCCAACCACATGCAAAACACTTCCTCAGTGTGTTTATAGCCCAAAATCTCCAGTTCAGAGTGTGTGGTCCCGAGATTTGAGCCACCTTTCGAGGTCTACCTCTAGACCACTACTCAGAACTAGTTGTAACTTCTCAAAATTATTAATAACATAATGACAGGCTAAATTAAATATTTTTACTACATCTTTTTCATGGTGGGTTTTAATATTAACAATTAATTGAGTTATCGTCGACGGGTTTTGGATAGATGGTGATCGGGTGCTCTGTTAAGGCACTCCTTGATGTGAAGTCATCGGTTCAATTCCTCACCTTGATAGGGTAGATATATTGGACATGATGAAGCCATAGTCCTACAAAGCCTATAAAAAAAAAACAAAAAAATTGAGCTATCTAAGTGGGAATGAGATTATTGGTGTTTTATAATACTTAATGTGTTGTAAATATTAATCAACATTGTTTATATATATATATATATATATATATATATATATCCTAACTAATTAAGGAAATGACCATTTTTTGAACATTATGTTTAGTCATTTTTTTTTACAAATTGGATAGATTTTCAGAAGCCATATCTTTAAGTTGTTTATGAATTCAGGATTGTATTTTAAACAAATATTTTAAAAAATGTATTAAAATACTTGTAAGACAAATATAATTATTTTAATTATTTTATCTCTTTAAAATTAATATAAAAATCAGTTACGTAAAATAGATAGCAAAAAAAATTATTTATAACTCAGAAAATGAAAATTAAATATATTTGCAACATATTTTTCACATTGAATTGTAATATTAACAATTAATTTAATTATCAGAGTGAGAACGAAATTATTGATGTTTTCTAGTATTTAATGAGTTATATATATATATATATATATATATATATATATATATATATATATATATATCTATATGTTGACTAATATTTACAACTCTATATTAGCTTAACTAATGTACGAAATTACTCTCTTTTCAAGCACTATTTTTGGTCAATTTTTTCAAAATCTTATATAAATGTTGAAAAATCATATATTTAAGTTGTTTAATTTGTAAATATGAGTGTTTAAGGTTTTTTCGAGGCATTGAATCAATTTATAAATTGAAAAATGTACTTTGAACAATAAGAAATCACAACCTTACTAGAAACTATATTATCAAATTTGTGCCAAAAAAAACTATTTTTCTATTAATTAGAATGTTTATGTCTATTATATATTTTAAAGACACCATTCTCAACTTAAAATTTAACAATATATATTTAAAAAAAAACATGAAAATAATTATATATGGGTTGTAAAATACACTTTAAAAAAAAGAATTATAGATGGGTTGTAAAATACACTTGTGGGCTCAACCAATATCAATTATATCAATTATAGATTAAATAAGTTAAATGAATGTGATGATGTTGTATACCGATCAATGAAACACTTCATTATTGACTGTGTCTATTGGAAATAATTCGAATTTGATTCATTTGTTTCTCCTAAGTTTTCATAGTTTAGGTCTATTTAAAAACCAGAAAACAATTTTGATGACATTTATATTTTAGTAAGTTGTAATTTCAATAATATTACCATTTCATCTATTCGAATTGAACTTTTTAGACCACTGAAAACTAATGACTTTCAAAACTTAAAAAACATGGAATTTTATTGGACGTTACCCCCAACCCAATGGACAGTTCAATGGAATAGTAAAAGGAAACATTTTGCAGAGGAAAGAAAAAACAACAACTCAAATAATTTTTTTACATAATCATATATATCTCATATGTTTGAGAATAACTTCCAAAGTACATAGAAAAGCATAGGGAAAAACCAAATATAGTGAGATAGACCAAAACAAACTGGAAACCACTCATCAATCTAACCAACTAAGCACACAAGCCTGCATAAAAGAACCCTTTGAAAAAGGTGCATCTGTCAAATGCCTAAAAAAAATGGCCATCTACTTATCAATCTATCAAACTAAGCACGCAAACCTACATAATAGAACCCTTATAAGATGGTCCATTTGTTAAATGCCAAAGGACATGCATCAAAAAATTACAAACCAAGTACAAATCCCTGTCTATAAGCATGAAGAAAATAGCACAAGGCCACCAATAGAAATGCCATGGAATAAGCCAGAGAAAATCTAATAGGAACCAAAATAGTCATGAAGCCCTAAACATGACAACACCGATGTACACGAAACAACCGTACAAGAAAAAAATAAAGGAGAAAAAAGGACCATAAGGCCGATGGAATAAATAATTCCTTCTCCATGACTAACTGTTGGAAATTACTCACAGTCACCGCTTTGAATAAACCTGCAGTAGCCATACCATCAGTTCAATGTTTTCTGCAGGGAAGGACAAGCTCCATGCATAGTAAATTTGTATGTGAAAAAAATTGAATCCGCAAGCTTATATACTTCACGCAATTTCCATAATATTTAGAAAATGTTCTCTGACCACCACTATGTATTAAATATTTCCTGCCATGTCACCTAACTCTTGTCCTCGCTGCGCACCTTCCAAGGTTTAAGTTTTTCCACATAACGAAATTTCTGAATCCTACAAGCTCCGCCAATGTATACGAAATTTATGCATATACGAAAGTTGTGCATAGATGAAGGTTTTTGAATATACATATTACAAAAGTTGCACACTGTTTCTGCATATATGTAGCTTCTGTATATGTGCATGCACAGAAGTTTCTCATATATAGAATATATGTTCATATACATAACATACACATATACAAAATATACGTGCATCTACAAAATGTTTACATATACAGAAATTATGTGAAAACATACAGATCTAAAAAATCAAATTTTCTCATGCACTTAAAGTTGGATCCAAAAAACAATATTTGTATTCATGCATTCTTAAGTCATTCCATCTACAATAGAATAAATTCAGAATGCATCAATACAAATTTTCATAGATTTTTTCGATCTCACATCTCGCCTTTACACTATCAATAAAATATAAAATAAATTGCATTTTATAAATTGAAAAATATTATAACACAAAGTTGAAATTGATTTCTTGGGTAAATTCCATTTTCCACAAACTAGGTGGACATTAATTCTAGGAAAACCAACTATTTAGTTTAAAAATGGTGTCATATCATTCTTGAATGCATGCCCTTTCTTTATTACTAGACGAACATGTACGCATTCGTCATGGCAGTGCATTTGTAATGTTCATGGTAATTTTTTTCATTAGACATGATTTGTAATGTGCATGGAATTATTTTTCGTTCATGTGTATTACTTGATATTGGTGAGGTTTTATTACAAATATATAATGCTTTTGGCCATTTCACTTCATTATTACATGTAGAGTGGTCTAATCACTCCAATTTGGAATAAAAAACACATATAGAATAAGACTCTTAATCAATGTTATGATGTCAACTCTAGGTCCACATGTTTGATATGTAGGATATTCCACCTACATGTATCACATGGAATCCATTCCTTTTATGTTAAGAGCCACAAAGGGAAAGTTTGGATAGCGCTCTCTTACTGTATGTTTTTAGTAATGCCTCTAGCATTGAAAGTGACTCGGTGCTCAAAGAGTAGTGAAGGATATTTGATTCAACTATTTCGTACACCATTTGCAAGTAAATATTTTGTATATTCACAACTTTTTTATATGTGCATATATTCATATATGCACATATGTTTCATATATGGAAATTTCCTTTTATGCGCAACTATCATATACGCAAATTCCGTATATGGGCATATATGGAAGTTTCACATATATAAAACATATGCACATATTTTGAAGTTGTGCATATATGAAAAATATGCAATACAAAAGATGATCATATATTAAATTTGTGTGGCTTCCGTATATGTGCATCTTTCATATAAGTGCAACTTCTGTATATGCGCATATATTTCATATATACTCAACTTCCATATATGAACATATCTTATGTGTATGCACATATCGTCCATATATGCACATACTTAGGCACAACTTCAACCTCTGTATATACACATATATGAAAGTTGCGTACATGAGGAAAATATGCAATATAAAATATATGCATATATAGAAGTTGTGTGACATTGTTATATGCATATGTTTCATATATGTGCATGCATTTCGTATATGCGCATATCTTCCATATATGTGCATCTTCCGTATATGTTCATATATTCTGTATATTCTCATATATAGAAGTTTCACATATACGTTATATGGACATATACAAAAGATACGCATGTATACAAAAGTTACACATATACGCAAGTTATGTTTATATCAAATTTGTGCATATATAGAGGTTGTTGAATATAAATATTACAAATTTATGCATTGATTTTGTATATGCATAGCTTTACTATATGTTCATATATATAATATTATCATATATAGAAGATATGCTCATATATGGAAGTTGCACATATATAGAAAATATGCCGTATATACAAAAAAATTTCATATACGAAATATATGTGCATATACGAAAAATGTGCAGGACTTCAGTGTTTTTATAAGTGCAACTTTCGTATATGTGCATATATTTTGTATATGTGCAAATGTATATGCACATATACGTGAGTTTTGTATAATACAAAAATTGCGTATATACAGAAATTTTCTTATATACATGAGCTACACATATACAGTGGGTGAAGTTGTACATAAATTATGTATATGTGCTTCTCCTATATATGTGCAACTTTTGTATATATGCATCTACTTTCATATATGCACATATTCTGTATATGTACATTTCTTCTTATATGTACAACTTCTATATATGCGCAGGCACTTCTTCCATATATGTGCGTATCTAGAGGTTGTACATATAAAGTAGATGTGCATATATTGTAGAAGATCATATATGAAATATATGCAAATGTATAAAATTTACGCATATACGGAGGATATGTACATATGAAAAAGTAGTGCATATACGAAATATATGCACATATATGGAAGTTGCATATATAGAGAATATATGTACATATATAGAGGCTATGTATATATGGAGATTGTCGTACATGAATATTACGAAATTGGCACACAACGTATGTATATGCACACATATACATATATATACATATATGGAAGATGTACATATATAGAACACATGCACATATAATGAAAATATGCACATATATGGAAGTTGTGCGTATGCGAAAATTGTACATATAAAAAAATTAAGCATATACATAAATTGTGCATATAAAATTCATTTTAAATGTTTTCTAGCCTCGTGTGAAATGTTTCTCCTTGCAAATTGACTCAACCATACACAAATTTCATCCATCGTTATCTAATAATATCCATATTTTTGGAGATACAGGATGGTGTGGTTCGAGGCCTTGCCTCTCACTTGAACATTTCTCATATTTTTCTATTTGGGATCCAACATACATCCTTCTTGACTTCCATTCACCTCCATTTTTTATGGCTTAAGAACTTTTTAGTTAGTTAGGTTGTAGACTTATTATATTCTCATTGCAATATTCATGAATCTATTACTTCTCTCTCTTCTCTCTCTCCTTTTTCTTTTTAAACATGATCCATGACTTTTTTCTGATGGTGTGAATTATTGTTTTTGGCATCCCATCTTCTAGATACAAATCTATCGTTTTATAGGTTTAGGTTTCCTATGTAATTATCTCTATTTCTAAATACCATGAATCTATATAATGGGAATTGACCATAGTTATTCTACCTTGCTAGCAGGATTCATTGGGAAAAAATTTCAATCAACATTAGGGCATTAATGAACAATATAAATTTTTCTTCTTCAAAATGAATTTCAATTACTAGAAATTAAGTTATGTTATTTACTCAATATTTTTGAATAATGTGAAACTAAATGTCTTCCTTTTAGGGGTTGGTACCTGGTGTAATTCTTATCTTTTTATTTTCCTTTTCATGAGAGATGTCAATAGGAAAAACACAGTCGTTGGCTAGCCTTGGCTAACATGGATCACATATTTATATTCCTAACCCTTCTTAAAAAAACTCTTTTCCAATGTTTCCAACCTCTTGCACCACATTTCTCCTTGAAAATTGCATGAAATATACACCCTTATCTGTAGTTTAGGAAATAGGATTTGGTGTGGTTAGATGTCATGCCTCTCATCTCAGGTTTGTATTTCTATTTCATAGTATTTAAAAGGGACACCCACCTTAAATTCCACACATCATCCCTCATCCTTAAGTGTGAAATCTTGTAGAAGATTTGAAATTTTTGAAAATTTCCCTTAAATTTTGATTTATTTGCATGGTCATTTCAAACTGATCCCCAAATTCCCAAAAATATACAAACAAAGCCACTTTCCAAAGCTTCTTGGAAGGCATAAAGAAACTTCTCAATTCCCATAAAATTATATTATATATAATAATTCTATATTATAATTGATTTTTTTAATTATAATTTAGAAATTTATATCAAATTTTACATAAAACACACAATAATATTAAAATATAATTAGCCTAAATCTATTTTACTTGTGGATTTACTAAGGGATGAGATAGATTTAGTAGATCCAAAACTAAGATGCATTTAAAGTAATTTAATTACTAATTATAATTATTTATTTTATTTTGTTTTTTGTTATTTTATTTTATTTTATTTTTATGAAATCAAAACATTTTAATTAATAATTATAATTATATTTATATTATTTAAATTTTTTTTTTTCTTTTTTAACCAAGTTAAAATGTTTAGTTAACATAATAAGATAGAATCAATTCTCTTTTATATTGTCTCAACACCGTTAAAACTTTATTACAAACTTTTTTTTATAAATTAAAATAACAAATATTATATCTAAAACTAAAGCTTCTTAAAAAAAACCAGATATAAATAGAATTAATATTTCATAAAATTAGTTAAATATTATTGGATTTTTCGCTACATGAAAACCATTGACACATATTTGAATTTTTATTTTAAAATTACTTTTATTTTCTATAAACATGATACATTACTTGTATTGAATGATACATATTATTTTTAAATATTTTATTTATTTTAATAACGATAAAATACGAATTAAAATATGAAATCATTTATTTTAAAAATTGAGTTACCATTACCATTTAGAATTAATAAATGTTATTTACTTATTACAATAAATGCTTATTTTTATAAAAATATATTTTTATATTTTTATAAATATATAATGTGGAGTTTTCATTCATAAAATTGAATTAAGACCATTTATTATAAAATAATTATTTATTTTATATATTCATTTTTTTTAGTTAGTCGTTCTCTTATTCAAAGTATCATTATGACTAGATATTATATATCAGAAAAAGTTTTATATGGTTTAAGAATATAAAAGCCAAAATGTTTCCTAAAATTGTTTTTATCTTTTGTTAAGAAGGGATGTCATAAACATGTCTAATATTTCCATGACCATTGAAAAATAGAACCCTAAAAATTACTAAAACAACAAATTCATTATTAAAACTAACTATATTATAAATTCATTTTAAAACATTATTATTGCTATTGTTAATTATAAAAATAATTGATATGTAAGCTAAATATATACAGATTTAAAAACAAGTAATAAAATTAATAACTATGAATATTAACCCTATTTTACCATGGGAATTCTTAATTTATAAGTAGGATTTGCTAGAATACTATGGGCCAACACCATGGTATATTAATATCACATTCCCAAATAAAAATACAACTCACTTTATTTCACACTTGTTTGTATGAAATTTTTTTAATTAATAAAAATATTATTACTTCCAAATTTAAGAAGTTGCGGGCAAATAAAAAGTTAAAGAAAAAGGAAACTAAGATATCATAAGGAAGTAATCAACCCCAATCTTGAAAACCATAATTATTTATGTATTAACTAGGGTTAAGAAGACAATCAACATTAGTAATATTTAATAACTAATTCTCATGAGCTTGGTAGTGAAATTGGGCATTGGTCTAGCCACAAGAAGAAAATATTTGTCACTAATGTTGAAGACTAAACACAATTTCTCTTATATTTCCCAACTTATATTCAAATCCTTTCTAATTTTGAAACTTTTCAATTATACTACCAACCTTTTTGAACATAGAAATAAAAAATTTGATTAAATTTTCACATTTTTAAGGGTTAGCCTACCATATTGGTCTTAATAGAAGTTAATCATTATCATTAATTTATAGTGATAATCAAAATTTATTTCTATTTTAAACTTACTTTCTTATAATTTTTATATTAAATTATAATAAAAGTTTAATGTGTATTTTTTGGATAAATTTCTCTATAAATTTGGTATTCAATTTACAATTGTTGGTTTTCCAAGCCATCCATAAATAAATTAAGTTAGGACATAGAGCTTATAAATAGGTTAGTTTCCTAATTTCATTGTAGTGAAAGTTTACCTTTGTAAACTCCTGCAATTTGTTATGTAATCTCTTTTCCATGATCAATAAAAGTATGTGTCTAAGGACACTTCTGAATCTACATGTGGTATCAGAGCCATCGGTAATGCAGATGAGGTGAAGGTGGATATTTCAACTCTGCAACCTTTTGAGAAAAGAAATTGGATTTGAATACCATCTGTTGTACCAGTTAGCATTTGAATACTTTTGAATAAGTCCGTAATCAAGATTGATGTTCCCTAAGCAATGAGGTCCTCTTTTGTTAGTGGTTTGGACATTACTGCAACATCTTCTGTTGGAGGAATTGCACTTTCCTTTATGATATAAACTATTCCTTTTTTTCTCCACCATGGAACAGTTTCCTGTGATGTTGCTAAATTTTCAATTCTTTAAGCTCCAATCCCATGCCATTGTAACTTCTAGCAGTCATTTTGTCAGTACTGTACCTCTGCAATTTGTACTGAATATTCATGTCATGGCGGCTATATGGAACATAGATTTGGGAAATTAGTGCCATTATTTATACCTGGCTATCTGTATCCTTTGCAAAACTATGAAGCTTTCTGATGCTATCCTCAGGATTCTCTAAAATCTTGAGAATTAGTTCTTTAAACCTTTAATTTCCCCTGACCATCTGAGCTTTGAAGGCAGCATGGATAAAATTCATGTTACTGTTTTGGGGCACCTCTGTATTGTGTTGGGCCCCACATTCTAGTTTTTTATTTTCCTGAAAAAGTTTTCTGCAGAAAAAGTTTGAAGTGAGCTGCATTTCTGAGGTAGCTGGCAGGAGGCCGATGTCACGCTGAGGGAAATGGGAAATAAAAGAAAGTAGTTTCAATTTTTCCAAGTTGAAGAGGATTGGAGGTACGCTAAGAGGTAGATTGTGCGTTTGTGTGGCGAAGAGCTCTGGTCACTGGTAGGTACGCTGCCTATATGGATATGAGCCGACGTTGTTAACATTTGTGTGCGCTCCCATTACCCTTGTGTCTCCCTCCAGCGTGGATCTGCTGCACGGATTGGATCTCAAGAGGCTTGGATCGGTTTGTTGTATTGAGCCTGCTACGTGAGCCTATTGGTGCAGCTAACTTGATCGGCAGCCTGTTGAGGTATCGAAACAGTCATCCAGAAGAACAGATTTGAGAGGTTTCGAAACCTGGACCTTACTGGAGTCAAAATCCCCTTCTTAGATTCAGAGTCACTGGTGCGTAATTATCAGAGGGCAACTGCCATGTGAGCTGAGTGCGGTATGATGCCAGCAAGCAAATCCTCCAACTTTCAACACAAATTTGAATCATATAAGAGGGCACGGAGCTAGCATCTTATGGCTCTGTAACATGAACCTGTGCTTCATATTGAAGTTAAGAAATAACGAGCAACACTCATTGCAGCATGTAGTACTGCTACTTGCCCACTTTCTGAGTCATGGGTTTCAACAATGAATCATGTCTTGTAGTATATAGTGAAGTCCTCACAATTCATAGATATTACATAATTGGAGGATCGATCCATTGACCAAAGGCATAGCCCTGCTTGCCAGCATTGAAGCGGCCACCTATTCAAGTAAGTGTCTTTTTTTTTAATGTGAATTTTCAAGTGTGAATTGATAACTCCTCAGCTTTATGTGGAGCAGATTGTTCCATAAACAACATTTCTGGCACACACTCCTCTAGCATCTCTAACTGTGCACAATGACACTTGCATTGACCCATAGCAAGTCTGGAATTTATATTGGGAAGTGTGTTTATTTGCAGAGATGACAAGAGATCTCAAAGTTGGGCTTCTTGTGCAGGATTCCAATAAACAACATCCAAAAATCGCATACATTGGTGGATGCAATCTTGAAATAGTAATTCCGAAGTAATTGGTAGAATGACCAGAACTTCCTCCGTGCTGTTGAAACAAAGGGTCTTGCCAGACCAAGAAGAATACATGAGCTTAATGCATTTTGTATACTTATGGAAACTGTGATAAACTGTTGACTTGACTTCAAATGGCCTCTTATTCGATGACAAGTGCTCAAAAATCATAGCTTCATAATACTCAGATTTTTTCAAAATTTTAGAGTGGAGGTAAAGAGGATTTCTTTTGTAAACTGATCCATCTGAAAAGAAGTGATAAGCAGTGTTTTAAATTTGAGTTTTGGAAAACAATTCACTTTATAAAGTGATTTCATTAAATTGTTTTCAAATGTAAGTAAAGTGAATCTCTTTGTAATTGAAGTGATAAGGTGTGAGAAAATTGAAGTGATTTTTTAGTGGAGTGATAAGTTGAAATTTGAGAGTATTGAAATGAATTTTTTTGGAATGATAAGAATATTTTGTATTATTTTGGAGTAATAAGGGTGATGTTTTGAAATATTTGGAGTGATAAGGTGCATTAAAATTTTTGTAATGCTTGGAGTGATAAGGTGAATGTTGAAGTAATTTTGTGGAGTGATAATGATTGTTTATTGTTTTTTTTTTTTTTTTTTTTTTTTTTTTAAAATTTGGAGTGATCAAAAGAAAGGTCATTGTTGTAGGAGGTTGAGTCAGTTTTTTGAAGACATTTTTTCCAAGAAGTTTTGGAACTTTGATTCCATGAAGATGTTATGAAGCTGCAATATTATGTACTCCAAATTTTAATAAAGCATATATTTTTTGTGGTGATTGTGTCATAGATCCGCCCGAAATTGAATAAGGGGATCCTAGGTACACCATGTGTGTTTGTGATGGCGCATGTTTTTATGGCTTCATGTTGTTGTTTTTAATTTGTGTCTAGTTTTTACACATAAATGATTTCATTTAACACATACATAAAGTTCAATACAAGCAAGCACAACACATGTAACGAAATAGCTGCAACGAAGGATAATTAAGCTCAACACATGCATTTGCATCACTACAACAAATAGTCAAAGTTTTCAACATCAGCATTCTACCTCAACAAGAAAATTCACTTATTCAAGTTAATGCATTTCAAAGAAAATTCTACATCGGCATTCTTACAAATACATTTAAGAACTTGTAATCAAATTCATTAAGTGAATCATTAAAAATTCATTGTTAATGAATTTTTAAGAGGACAAGTGAATTCATTGTTTTAAAGTGAATCATTAAAATTATTGTAAGCTTTCTTGGGTGCATTCTCAACAGTGTTCGACACCCTTTCTTTAAAGAAAAATCAAGTGAGTGCACGATTTTTAACTCTAAAGAAAACTGGCAACAAGTTCACATCTCCTACAAGCGAGCGTGAGTATTCATTCAAGGAATTTGCATCAAGACAGTACAAATTTCAAACCTTCAAGCGAGTCAGAGTGAAGTTCATTGCAGCAGCCATCAAAGTAACCAAACAAGTTCAACTCTAACACCAATCAAGCAAGTTGAGATCGACATCAAGCGAGCGTGGCTATTCATTCAAGTGAGCATGAAGTCATCAACTAAGTCAAGTGAGCATTCAAGAAAACGCGATCGTCATCAAGCGAGCGTGAATTCCAGAGTTTAAGTAAGAAAATTCTACAATTCTAGCAAGTGTTCCAAGCAAGCGCAATAAGCAAAAAATCAAGCGAGTGTGCCATTCAAGCCACATAGCAAGCGAGCCTATCATTCAAGTACCAAAATAAAGTGAAACATTTCAAAGCATGACATCTATGACAAGACAGCTTGATTTCAAGTGAGCAAGTTTATATGGCGCAACATATTCAGTTGTTAAGCATTCTTCACAATTTGATCATCTCAAGTGATGAAGACATGGTGCACATCAGCAAAGAAACACTTCCTGATCTTTCACCGCATCTACAACAAACACATGAAACCATTGAGTTTCTTCAACTCGAGTCACAACTTCAAAGGAATGAATTGCAAGAAAAGAGTGATACTTTCAAGTCTTTGAACCATCGAGATGATAAGTCATTCATCCAAATAGCTTGAAGTGTCGAAGTTGTTCCAATTCCAATTTCTTCCAAGCCCATCATCAAGCCATGGGAATAAATTCAAAATAACAAGAATCGACGAGGCTTAGGATATGTCAATGATGACACCAAATTGCATATCCCAGATTATTCCAAGCCAATTAAGTTCGTCAGTGCAGGATTTGTTGCACAACTCACCTCAGCAAGTTCTGAGAAAGTTGCAGACAACCAGCAATGCACGCAACCCAAAGTTGCAGCCAAACAGAATTTCATGCAACCTGAAGTTGAAGTCAAACTGAAATGTCCTCATTGTCAAAGAACCGGTCATATGGAAGATCCGTTTTTTGATCTCCATCCTTGTCGCCATTGTGGCAAGCCCAATCATTCCTTAGAGCAATGTCACAACCAACAACAATCAGACCGATTGAAGATACATTATGAATGGATCGATCCTTGGGAATTGTCATCCACAGTCAATAGATTGTCTCAGTTCTACAACTGCATACAATAACACATAGTGCAACCAACAGTGAAAATATGATGGTACTCTCATGCAGTTGAACGGGGGAGTACACTAGTGTAAAAATCCTACACTTGAAGGGGGGGAGTTCAGGAAAAATTTTCAGAGAAGTGTCTCTCCTTTCAGCTGACAAAAGGGGGAAAATGTCAATGAAATTGACAGTGGTTGTTAGACTGAAAGTCTCGAAAAAACCAGCAAAAGCAGCTAGTGGGCATCAACAAATTTTCCAGTGGGTAGTTGACAGCAAAGAAGTAGTGAGCAGTTTTCAACATAGCAAAAGAAATAGTGAGTTGTTTTTGACATCATCAACCAATGGGCATTCAAGAAATCTTGTCAGTGGAAAAGGGATGTTGATTTCATGCAAAGGATAGATGGATCCTTTTGCAACTTGGGACATGATGGAGCTGTCAAGCAACCTTCAGAGATGAATTATACATACAACTAACTCATGGTCTCTTTAGATTGAAGATTTTTTCAGCATCAACTTGTGAAATTGGAATATGGTTCCTCGTTCTTATTTTGGATTTATCCTTGAAGTGGGGAATGTTAGCCTCTTTTATAAGACAATTATAAATCCAAAATACATAAATTAAATAATGTAAACTTAGGATAAAATATTTATTAAATTAGAATATTCAATAAATATTAGAGAATAAAATATTTATTAAATTAGAATATTTAGTAAATATTAGAGATACTTAGAATTAGAATTTTGTTAGTAAAAATAGGACTCTAGAATGGAGTCGTTTCGTAGGCTCTAAAATAGGAATAAATTTAGTAGAATGGTTAGAAGTTCATTTATTGTAAATGGACACTTGTTGGTTTTCCAAGTGATCCATAACTAAATTAAGTTAGGAGATAGAGCTTATAAATAGGTTAGTTTCCTAATTTCATTGTAGTGAGAGTTTACGTTTGTAAACTCCTCCAATTTGTTATGTAATCTCTTTTCCATGATCAATATAAGTATGTGTCTGAGGACACTTCTGAATCTACAAAAATTGATTTTTATACTTTTACCAAAATTCCTTTCTAAATATTCTCTAAATAAAAAATCAAAAGCACCAAAAAATTAAATTTAATAGATGCAACTTTCTCTCTCTTCTATATTTTAATCAAATTCTTATATAATTTGAACTTAATAGATACAACGTTCTCACTATTCTATATTTTAATGAACCTGTAATATAGTTTGAACTTAATTAGACACGATTATCATGATTCCTCCTTAAATATAATCAATGGATGTAGAGACTCAGCCATGGTGGGTATCCTTCTTTAATATTAAGATAGTAATCATTTTGAAATCTACACCACATATTTAAAGGTTGAAACTCATTGATTTTTATCTAAAAAACTTATTTATGGAGATATAGTGGTCAATATGAATGATTTTTAGTGATCCAATGGAATAAAAATAGGTTTGATTTCTCCTCCTCTACGTGAAATAACATTTTTTTTAGTATAATTTTTTTTAATGTAAGCTGGTAATAATCTTAAATCTTTCATAAAATAGATATATGTATTAATTTTATTATAAAATAGATTCATTTTATGGTTGAATATGAAAATGTCAAAATAATTTCGTTTTTTCTTATTCTTTTATTTGAAATAATATATTTTATTTTATTTTGAGAATTTTGATGTAATTTATTTAATATATGTAGGTGATAATCTTAATTTTTTTATAAAATAGATATATTTAATAGTTTTATTTGAAATAGATTTATTTCATGGCTACTTATGAAAATCTCAAATGTATCATTATTTTAATCTATGTTGTTTTAAGTACATTCATACTTGAATATGAAAGCAATTAGGTTAGGGTGTTTCAAAAGATAGGGTGATAATTGGAGAGTTCAATCCTTTTTACTTGTTAAAAAATATAAATTTCCTCAAATGCATGCCATGCATATTATTATACTCACTAAGGGTAGGTTACATTGTTTTTTATTTTATGAAGTTTATTAAATTTTTGAAAAAAATGTATTTTCAAAATTAAAAAATGATTTTTTAAATTTTTTTAAATGTAAATTGTTTTTTTCTAACTGGTTGATGAGTAATTTATGAGGTTTTAGACAAAACTAATAAATATATAAATTGCATTAAAAAAAAAAATCTAAAAAAAAATTGTTTGATGGCATGGATATTTACCCTCATTTTACTATGACATTATTAACTTGTAAATAGACATTGCTACAATACCATGTCTTATATATATATATATATATATATATATATATATATATAAGGGTAGTATTAAGCAAGAAACTGCCTATTACATTTTTTATTATTTGAGATCTTAGAATCTTCACAAATTACTATTTAAGATTTAACTTTTTTTATTATAATATTATTCTTTGTCCATTGAAGGTTGAGATCAATTGTTTCTATTCAAAAATATTTTTAATGGATTTGACAAAACTACTTGAGCAATTTTTAAAAATGGTTTAGCACCATTTGTAAAATATTTGGAATTATTAGCTAGTTTGACTGTAAGAATGAATGCTATTGAATCTATATCTAAAAATTACTTTCATATTCACAACAAAAAATTAACAAAAACATATATAATACATTACATTTAAAATTACTTATCTTACACGTACAACAAAAATTTTATAAACAAAAAATCACTTTTATATTGATAACACAAAAATCACTAAAAACACATATTATTCATAATATATAAATGACATGTAAAAATATATGTAATTTTAGGGGGCATGGTTTTTCTTTAATGAAAATGATGAGTCAAATTACATTAGGTAATAGAATCCAATAATAACTATGTCCATTAGTTATTTGACAAATAAATTATGATAAAAATTACTTTCATATTCGCAACAAAAAATTAACAAAAACATATGTAATACATTATATTTAAAATTACTTATCATACACGTAGCACAAAAATTATATAAACAAAAAGTCAATTTTATATTGATAACACAAAAATCACTAAAAACACATATTATACATAATATATAAATGACATGTAAAAATATATGTAATTTTAGGTGGCATGGTTTTTATTTAATGACAATGATGAGTCAACTTACATTAGCTGATAGAATCCAAATAATAACTACCTCCATTAATGATTTGACAAATAAATTATGATAAGTTTTTTCTACATTTAATATACATAAATACAAATTAAAACAAAAAATATATATATAATAAAAAAAATTAACAAAATTACATACATTGCATATAACTTATAGAATTTAAATGGTGGATAAAAATAAATATGAAAAATTATAAGAATTATAGTTAAAAAAAAATCTTCTATGCAAATTTTAAGGATAGTAATGTCGTATTACATGTAATTAAAAAATGAAGATGTAATGTTTGTAAACTACATTATAAATAATAGATTTACAACTCAATTTTGGTGGTTTCCGCAACTAAAGAAAAGGAGAAACAAACAGATGTTGGAAATATTGAATAAAAAAACATAGACGAATGTGTTCCGCCTTACAACACAGAGAATACGCTAAAATGTAGAAATAACAATACACAAGTAGACAGTCAAACACAGGAGAGGAACCAATTTCAAATTTTCATTCCTTCACTTTAATTATATGAAATGACATAGGTTTTATACAAATTTGGCTAGAGCCTGAAAATTTAATGCATTTCAATGCAGATCAAATGTTCAACAACCAAAAATGTCATCAACTCTGATTTTGCTATTTGCACTCAAAACAATGTTCAACACAAAATATGATGGACCTGAAATATTTATTAGTTTCAGCGATGAAACCACATCGCATCGATCGCCCCATCGCAAATCTCTCATTGGAGATTCGAACTTTTAACATTGCGCGATATGAGAAAAACTTAAACTTTGCAATGTGCGATGTGACGTGGCACATCGCATCGCAACTTAAAAACAATAACTTTCAGGCACTATCCGTTATCTTCTGAGCTTTTTGATGTGTGATTTTCTGCTATCCTCCCGAGCTTGCCACATGCCCATTTGCAATAACATCCAAGATAACTTAACTTTGTGGGTGACTTTAAAACTTAAATGAAAAACTTTGTGAAGTGTGGGCGCGATGCGGCTTAAAACTATGGTAAGTTTGAATCACATAAAACTAAGGAAATGGAAAAATACAAGGTTTTTGGTGGACATCAAATGCGGCAAAGTATAGGGTGGGTCTCATCGGATCGCATCGGCAAAGATTTAAGATTTGGTGAAGCGTTAACTGGTAAATGCTAAATGTTGTGAAGTGCGGGCTGCGAGCACTTAAATGGTGGGAAGTGCAGTAAGGTGGAAAGGTAAGGAAATATGAAATCTAAAGGTTTATGGGTGATTTCAATGCAGTAAGGTAGGTGGGTCCCACTGATATCACATCAGTCAGGAAATAACTTTAGAGAAAAGCTTAAGGGTAAAACATAAAATTTGCAGGCAATGAAGTGCAGGCGAAAGGGTAAATCAACAGCGGAAGGGAGTTAAACAGAAAGTATGGCTCCCAGTACTCTGTTTTGGATTTTTCATGGATTGAGAGAAAGCACATCTAGATTTTCAAACTAGGTTGTGTCCTTCCCCGCAATAAAAATAAATTCAGTGTGGGCTACTACCACTTCTTATTCATGGCGGTGTTTTGGAGTAATTCCTACACTCCCCCTTAATCACAACTGTCATCGTCAGTCATTCCCAAACACTGTCTGATATAAAAAAAACTCTTCTCTCCCAATGGATTTTTGAGGATATCAACAAATTGTTCCTCTGATCTGCAATGCTACAAAAAAATTTCACCATTGTTAACCAATTCCCTTATAAAATGATACTTTGCATCAATATGCTTTGTTCTCTTGTGGAAAAAAAAATCTTTGACAATGTAATTGCTGAGATGTTATCACAATAAATTGTGATTCCTTTGTCTTTCTCATAACATAAATCTCTTAGCATCCTTCTCATCCAAATTTCTTGGCATGCTGCTATTGTTTCTGCTACATATTCAACTTTTTTTGTTGATAATGAAACTATTGGTTGCTTCTTTAAAGCCCATGAATTGGCTCCCAATCCCAAATGAAAAACATACCCTGATGTACTCTTTATGTAATCTACACTTCTAGCCCAATCACTGTTAGTGTAACCAATCAGGTTAAAATTATCAGATGTGGAATATAGAACACCATACTCCTTTGTTCGATTTACATACCTCAATATTCTCTTGCCTTCTTGCCAATGTGCCTCCTTGGGTTTCTCCATGAATCTAGATATAAAACTTACTGCATACACAATATCAAGCCTAGTTGGTGTCAAATACATTAGACTACCAAGCATGATCTTGTACACTTTCAGATTGAGATTCTTACTGTAATATTCCTTGCTCAACTTCAACCCCATGACAGTTGGAGTCGTTGCTGCTTTGTTGTTCTGCATATTGAACCTCTTTAAAACTTCTTCAACATACTTTTCTTGGGAAATAAAAATTCCCTTTTCATTTTTCTTTACTTCTATGCCCAAAAAATAACTCAACAAACCCAAGTTAGTCATTTCAAACTCACTTTTCATGACTCCTTTAAAATTAGCAATGAGAAAAACATCATTGCCTGTGAAAATAAAATCATATACATATAAAACAAGAATAAGAATTTTACCATAATTTTATTTGACGTAGAGTGTGGGTTCACCATCACACTTGTCAAACCCATTTTCTATAAGGTAAGCATCAATCCTTTTGTACCATGCTCTTGGTGCTTTCTTTAGCCCATAAAGAGATTTATTCAACTTACACACTTTGTGTTCTTGGCCTTTTATCTCATAGCCAGGAGTTTTTTCAACATACACCTCCTCTTTCAAAACTCCATTCAAGAATTCTTATTTCACATACATTTGATAAACTTTCCATTTTTGATGTGCTACTATGGACAACATTGTCCGCACTGTCTCTATCCTTGCAACTCGTGCAAAGGTTTCCTCATAATCTCTTCCTTGTTGTTCCTTTTAGCCTTTTACAACAAGTCTTGCTTTGTGCCTTTCTATCTTGCCTTCAATGTTGCTCTTGGTCTTATAGACCCATTTCACTCCAATAACTTCTTTACCTTGTGGGATGTCCACTAACTCCCATGTGCCATTCTTTTCTATTTCTCCTATCTCCTCATTCATTGCTTCAATCCACTTCTCTTATTTTACTACTTCTTGAAAATGGATTGGGTCATCAACATGAAAAAATAAAGCAAATAAAGAATTTATACCAGCATTACTATTTACTTCTTCTTGCTCATATATTTCATTTAGATTTCTGAATCTTGGTCTTCTTGTATTTGCTAAAGATGTGCTTGGACTTTCACTTGAACTCAAGGGAGTTGGTGATCCCCGTGCTGAGCTTGGAGAAGAATTTCATTGGTTATGCACTGCTATACTATTTCCTACTTGTGGTGTGCTCTATTGAGCTTGTGTAGGTGGAGGAAGACCCACCGTTGAGGAATTATTTTCTGCAATCAATTCCTCTTTGTCTTCATGTGAAATAAATTTCTTCACATTCACTGTCTTCCCTAAACTTCCATCCCAAGCTTCTTCTTCTATGAACTGAACATATATGTTGATTATTAACTTCTTGGTTTGATGGATTATAGATCTTACCATGTCCATCATGGTCCTATGTCCTTTTTATTATTAACTCTTACCATGTCCATGATGGTCCTATTCTTTCTTTCTGCTACACCATTTTGTTGAGGTGTATACCTTGTGGTAAAATGCTTGGGAATCCCATGCTCCCTGCAGACATGTAAGAAGTCTTTGGAGATATACACTCCTCCTCTATCAGTTCTCAACACTTTTATTTAGTGCCCACTTTGCTTCTCAACAAGATCTTTGAAGTGGTAGAATTGTTCAAACACTTCACTTTTCTATTTTAGAAAATATACCCATGTCTTCCTTGTGTAATCATCTATAAATGTTAAAACATAATGATTTCCAGCTAATGATGGCGTTTGCATTGGTCCACACAAATCTGAGTGGAAAATCTCCAAGGGTGATTTTTCCCTTACACTCTTTCCTGCTGGAAATGATTATCTGTGTTGTTTGACCAAGATTCAGCCTTCACATAGGTTGTTTGGTTTCTCTATGAGTTTTAATCCCTTTACCATGAATTTTCTATGCAACAAGTTCAAACCTCCAAAATTGAGATTTCCAAATCTCAAATGCCATAATCAATTCTCATCTTTCATTTCTTCTTGAAAGATTTCTTGTGTGACAGCTACTACAACACCTCCTTCCTTCAAGTCTGATCTGATCTTGAGAGGAAACATCATATTTTTTGTCATATGAACTTTTCCAATGACCTGTCTACTTGGACGTATATCCATGATTGTACACACATCATTCTTAAAAATAACATTGTAGCCCTTATTCACGAGTTTTCCAATTCTTAGAAGGTTACATTTCAGGCCAGGTACATAATAGAAATCTGGCACAAACTTCTTCTCTTCTTTGTTAGTATTTTTACTCTTCCTTTCCCCATGACAGAGACTTCACTATCAATTCACGTTGTCACTTCATATTTCACACTCTCATCTAGATTGGCAAACATTACTATGTTTCCAGTCATGTGGTTACTACAACCTGAATCTAAGAACCATACATCTTCTTGTTTTTCTTGTGCTACATTACAAGTTAAAATAACATTACCATGGTTCTGATTTTCTAATTTACACTAGGTTTGTTACCCATGTAATTTTTCTTCTTTCTACATTCATTGGCATAATCCCCATACTTTTTACAATAATGACATTGGACTTGAGATTTATCATACCTCTTTCCTTCTGCTTTATTTTTGATTGAGCCTTCACTTGGATTGTGATTGTTGCCCCTTCCACTTGTGCTTGCAGGGTTGTTTCTTCCACCTCTGTGTGGGCTTCTTCCTCTTCCTTAGTAGTTTGATCTTCCTCAACCTCTACCTCAACCAAAATAAATTTGTGTCTTAAATGCATGCTCCAATGATAAGTTTGTTGCTCTATTTTGTTTATGTTCATGAGACATCAGTGATGCATGAAGCTCATCTACTAAAAATTGTGAGAGATCCTTTATCTCTTCTATGGCCACCAATATGGCATCAAATCTTGATGGTAGACTTCTTAACACTTTCTCCACTATTATTATTTCTTCAAGTGTCTATCCATGAGACCTGATTTGGGTAACCAAACCAATCACATGTGTGAATAATTAGTCTATGTTATCAGACTCTTTCATGCAGAGAGTTTCAAAATATCTCCTCAGCATTTGAAGTTTTGCTATCTTTACTTTTTCCATAGCTTGGTAGGTTGTCTGTAGAGTATCCCATGCCTCCTTAGACTTTTTTTTTGCTACAATCCTTGGGAAAATACTCTCATGTACTGCTTGGAAGATATAGAAGATGGATTTGGAGTCCTTCTTCCTATTTTCTTTCAAAAAATCTCTTTGTGATTGTGGAAAAGAATTAAGTGTTGCTGCATACGCTGGTTCTTCGAAACCATTATCCAACAACTCCCAAATATCTTGTGAAGAAAACAAGGCCTTCATTGTAATGGTGCAATAATCATAATTCCTACCATTGAACTATGGTAATTGTGGATTTTTCAAGCTTGTGCCTGCTGATGCCATCTTGATTGTGTAAACAAAACAAAAAAACAACTTTTGATTATGTAAAGATCTTTCTCGCTGCTGGAGAATCCTCTTCTACAAAAAAAAACCTTTCCACTTCTTTAGTAAAGACTCCTTCTTTGACTTAGAGCCTAGACCTACTCTGATACCATGTTGGAAATATTGAATAAAACAAACACAGAGGAATGTGTTCCCCCTTAGAAAATAGAGAATGCGCTAAAATGCGAAAATAACAATACACAGACAGAGAGCGAAACACAGGAGAGGAAGAAATTTCATTTTTTCATTCCTTCACTTTAACAATATTAAATTACATAGTTTTTTTATAAAAAAATTGGCCAAAGGCTGAAACTTTAATGCATTTCAATGCAGATCAGACGTTCAACAACCAAAAATTTCCTCCTCTCCATTTTTGTTGTTTTCACACGAAACAACGTTCAACACACAAAATGGCAGACCTGAAATATTTATTGGTTTCAACTATGAAACAAAATCATATCCATAACCCCATTGCAAATTTCTCATTGGAGATTTTAACTTTTAACATTGCGTGATACGAGAAACACTTAAACTTTGTGATGTGCGATGTGACATGGCTCATCACATCGCAACTTAAAAACAATAGCTTGTAGGCGCTATTAATTATCTCCTGATCTTTGCGATGTGAGATTTTGCGCTATCCTCATGGGATTGCCACGTGACCCTTTGCGATCACATCGCAGCGCATATAACTTAACTTTTTGGGCAGCTTTAAAACTTAAATGAAAAACTCTGCGAAGTGCAGGCGCAATGCATCTTAAAACTATGGTAAGTGTGAATTACATAAAATTAAGGAAATGGGGGAATACAAGGTTTGTGGTGGACTTAAAATGTGGCAAAGTATATGGTAGGTCCCACCGGATTGCATCTGTGGAGATTTAACATTCGGTGAAGCGTTAAGTGGTAAACGCTAAATGTTGTGAAGCGCGGGATGTGGCCACTTAAACGGTGGAAAGTGTGGTAAAGCGGAAAGGTAAGGAAAGGCAGAATGTAAATTTTTTTGCGAGGTTGCAATATGGTAAGGTATGTGGGTCCCGCCGATATCAAATAGGCGAGGAAACAAATTTAGCGAAAATCTTAAGGGTAAAACATAAAATTTGTGGGCAGCGAAGTGCGGGTGAAAGGGTAAGTCAATGGCGAAAGGGAATTAAACACAGAGTATGGCTCCTGGTACTCTGTTTCAGATTTTGCGTGGATTGAGAGCAAGCATCTCCATATTTTCAAACTGGTTTGTGTCCTTCACTACAACAAAAAATCAATTTAGTGTGGGCTACTATCACTTCTTATTGATGGTGGTGGTTGGGAGTAATTCCAACAATAAGAATTTTCAATTAACCATCGTTGTCTATAGCCATTAATCTGAAAGTCAAATGGATTTTTATTTTCCCCCACAATGGGGATCGATATCCAAAAATACTTGGTTTTTTTCCTCTAATCAATAAAAACAGGATCCATGGTGGTGTTATATTTCATCACATTAACCTTCTTGTCAAGATCTGGTTAACGGTGCTAGGAAAACTAATTGCATTAATGGTAAAAGGAAAGGAGTAATGAATTGAGATTGAGAAGGCTTATTTATAGACTCCATTAACCCACAACTGTGTGTCCCTATCCGTTGATATGAAGAGTGACAGGAGAAATCTGAGTGGCTTTCATCGCTTGCGCTGATTCCATCGATAAAATCTAGTCGTAGCAACAAACACGAGATCCTGCAAATAAATAAAATGCAGTCCAGCTACCTAGTATATTACTAGCATACTTGTTAACACATACAATCAAAATCCATAACGGAAATTACTCTAATATGTTAAGAGAAATGGATGGGTGCCCAAGAAATTCGTGGAACGCAAAACCACTTCAACTAGAGAACGAAAATGTGAAGGGAAAGGTAGGCTAGAAAACTATAAGTTCTTCTTTAGAATATTCCACCATTTTCGAGGAGAAGAATGTGTAGTGGAAAATTTGAAAGCCCTAGAAGAGGGCTCGCAAAATTCTTCACACTTTCACCATGGTCGAAGAGGTTACCCATGCATATTTTCAGGTAGGCTTTGTATTGTATGGATCTCAAACTTGCTTCAATTTCTACCCACACGAGACGCAGGCAGGCACCAAGATTTCTCAAATTGTCATGAATCCTAGGATTCATTGGTTCTTGACCTGTAAATGAGAATGAAGATGCCTAAAAGCTGGTGCCTATGTGGACATTATAGTGGGTTGCAGAAAACAACTATGCAGCTCACTGATGCACGTCTCTTCCCATTGAATGCCAAAGCTGCGAAAAACATTCCCTAAGTAGTTACATAAATTTAAATTTTGAGCGTGAATGCTAAATTTGAAATTCTCAGAGCTGATAAGGCATTGAATAAATTGAGTGAATTTCTAATCGACACTTAGGAACATGATGTGACACGTAATAGCTATATGTCGAATCGAGATATCCCATTTCTGCATTAATTACATTTGAGAGTGGAGCTTGCCTAAGGTTGCAAGAAAGTCCATATATAT